>CM053622.1:667641530-667678250 GCA_028646595.1 Phalanger gymnotis
TTCTTCTGGCTGTATGTTTTGGTCTTCTTTGTCACCAAAGAAAGATTCCAAAGTCTGAGACTGAATCTGGGTATGTTTTCACTGCCTGGCCATATTCTCAGCCAACTAACTTGACCCTTGAGTTTTTCAGTGGGGTATGACTGCTTGTAGAATTAAGAGAACTATGTTCCAAGCTTGGGTGGATGCGCCAGCTCTGCCACACCAGCACTCCTCCTTCCTCAAGAACCCCCAACCTGGACTGGACTTAGATTTTTAGCAGGCTCTGCACTCCTGCTCTGATCTACCACTTAATTCCTCCCACCAGGTGGGCCTGGGGCCACAAGCAACTGCAGCTGTAGCTCTGTAGCTGCCCCACCTCCCCTTCCCCCCATAGCGGTGGCCGAACCTGTGAACTCCTTCCACTCTGGCAGCTTTTCCCACTAACCTTCTCTGTTGTCTTTGGTGTTTGTGGGTTGAGAAGTCTGGTAACTGCTGCAGTTCACTGATTCAGGGCGCTAGGGCACGCTCCACCCGGCTCCTGGTCTGTTTGGTCTGCACTGCCCACGTTGGGCTCTGCTCTGCACTGCTCCACTCTGCTCCCATCTTGGTGCGGGATAGACCTTACCCAGAGACCATCCAGGCTGTCCTGGGCTAGAGCCCTGCTTCCCTGTGCTATTTTGTGGGTTCTGCAGTTCTAGAATTGGTTCAGAACCATTTTTTATAGGTTTTTGGAGGGACTTGGCGGGGAGCTCAAGTTAGTCCCTGCTTTCCAGCCACCGTCTTGGCTCTGCCCCCATGCTGAAAGAATTTAATTAAATTGAAGCAAAATGTAAAGGCAAGACAAAGAAAACCTTACGTTAAGTGATATTTTAACTGTTAAATGTTTTTCTCAGTCCTCAGTATCTTTTATCCCCATGTCATTTTTGACACTACCTACCCCTTTTCTTTGGAGATCTTTTTTACTCCCTTGTCTTCCATGAAATCTCTCTGCTCTGGATCTCTATCTGTAAAATGGTACTAGTCTATGCTGTACTTGAAGTTAAATGGCTGAGGTCCTAATCCTGACTCTACCATTAACTATCTGTGGTAGAGATCTTGGGCAAGTCATTTTAATTCTCTAAGCCTCATTTTCCTTATCTATAAAACGAGGTGCTTGGATTAAGTGGCCCCCAAGTTTCCTTCCTGCTCTATATCTATTACCCCAAGAACCTCAAAGGTCTAGACTTGTCTAATCTATACTAGAACAGAATCACCTCTAAGTGCTCCCAAATAATGGTCATCCAGACTCCACTTAAAGGCCTCTGGGGGTGATGAAACTGCTATCTCCTGAGACAGTCCAAGGTACTTTGGGGAAATTAAGACAGTTGGGAGCTGAAATGGTTCTCCCCCTACCTTTTATTCATTGCTTCTAGCTTATCTTATATAACCCAGTAAAGCCAATCTAACTCCTCTTTCACTTAAACTTTCAAATATTTCAAGTCAGACACTGACAATGGCCTTCCAAAAAGTGTTTTGTCCTATCTAATCTTCCACAAGATAAATATCCCCATGTTTTTATTTTCTCTTAAATTTTTTTTGAACTTAACCAATGTGACTATTTCAATATCAAAGAACAGAAAAGATAATTTCATATAAAATTATGAACTTATGTTCTATACAGTTGGTTTTTAAGAATGTTTAAAACAATTGTGAAAAAAAAACAAATTTTCTTTCTGAGCTGTCTCCTCCCATCGACTTAACTTTAAAATGTTTCTTTGATGCTCTTTCCTTTTTTTGCCTTACTATCACTACCTAACAATTCCCTTTTCCCAACAAAAACCCTTCATTGTAACAAATCAGTGTAGTAAAGAAAACCAACAAACACATTGGCTATGTCTGAAAATATGTCTCATTCAGCTCCTCTTGTTAATTACTCCTCTGCCAAAAGATAGCCTATTCCCTCCATTCTTGCTCTGAAAGCAAGTGGATAAGGAACTAAACATGGAATTGGAGAAATCTGGGTTCAAGTCCTCCCCCGGACATTTATTAGTTGGGTGACAGTGGGCAAATCACGTAATATCTCTATGCCTCAATTTTTTCACCTGCAAAATAAAGCAGTTGCACTCAGTGGCCTTCAAGGCACCTTCTGCTTCTAAACCTATGATCCTATACTCTATTTGTATTTGCTTCAACTTCTCTATTTCCCCTGTAAAATGTAGAGCAAAGTCCTGAACACGACCTGACCATATGTGACCTGATCATGTTTATATATGGTAAGATGATCACCTTTTTCTTCAAGACATTATGCTTCTTTTAATGAAACTTAAGATCACAAGATATCTTTTGGCAACACTATGCCACTGATGATTCATCTATAAGTTTGCAGTTGACTAAAAACCTCAAATCTTTTTACATGAACTGTTTTCTAGCTCAATTATCTTCGGATGCTTGTTCAATCATACCCCGTCATTAATGTCACATCAGCTTCAGCAGCAGCTTTACCCATATTTTTTATGACCCATATTTTTCACCAAGACTTTTTTCATTTAGTCATTCAATACAATGGGACAGAATTCTGGCACATTTTTTTAGGCATGGGCATTTGCGAAAGCCTGAATAGACATGAAGGGTTGGGGGAGGGTGCACAAAGGGCACAAGAAATGGGCTGAGATGAAAGTGCCTGAGTGCTGATGGTGTCTTTCATTTACCAAAGGGCAAAAAAAGTCCTATTGTGTTCAATAACAAAGAAATCCTAGAATGTAGCTCCCTGGCATTGAACTGACACTCACTGCAATGCAACTCAATAGTAGATGTGCTTATGATGGATGATAATGGAACACCCAAGAAGCTGCTCTTTGATCAGCTGGAGTGAGTTGACTAGGGGAGGGTGAGTTGAAAAATGCCTTAAGTAGAAGGTTCACATAATGATAATAATAATAATAATAACAATAATATAGTTAATGTTTATGTAGTGCTTACTATATATTACAGCCAGGCACTGTGCTAAACACTTCACAATTATTATTTCATTTGATCCTCACAACAACCTGTGAGGTGAATGTTATTAAATACAGATCAAACTGAGGCAAAAAGAAGGTGTGTCTGTGAATTTGGATGAGTAAAAATGCATATATCTTTATTTTCACTAACCTCTAATTTCAATCTAGCATTTTCTTTGCTAATTTAAAAACATTATTCTGAATAGTCAATAGGCTTCACCAAACTGGCAAAGGTCTCTATGACATAAAAATAGATAGATATCCATGCCTTATCTTGAAAGACAACATCAGACCACATTGGATTACATCAGATTTTTGGGAAATCTCATCAGCAGGTAGACTGATCTTGGATACATCAATTGGGAGTATAAGCTCTTGAGTAGATATACGTGAAAGTTCAGTCCAGACAGCTAGTAAAGGGAGTCCTGTACCTAGTCACTAATGTGTTAAAGACCCAGAACAACCTTCACATCTCCTTAGACAAGAAAAATAATTGAATAGATCCATGATCTTATCAGGGTGGGTATTTCTTCCCCAGTTTAGACAACAATTTATTCATGCTTTCTCTGTGTGATTGTTGTTCATGTCTTTCCATAAATTCTCCATATAGCTCTTCAGTAGACCTCTGGAAGCCCTATAGGCGTTCTCCTCACCAGTCTAGAAACTAAAGCATGGAAGACTTAACCCTTTCGTGCCCAGAACTACCAACTGGAGCCACATTGTCCTCAATGTTGTATACCTCACTTGCCTATTTCTCTTAGATCTGGAATCTAGCCACAACTCTTTACTCCCTGTGCTTCTCAATAGCTACCATGCTACCATCTGCAAATATACACCTTGATTTTCCCATGGATTCCTTCCAGTTATGGTACCATAATCAAAGCCACTCTGTCATTGCTCCTAGGCAAGGTATACAAATCTACTCTCCTATGGTTCCATTCACCATCTCTGCAATTTTCCAAACCAAAACACCACTCCTAAGTCACCATTCCCTTCTATGTGTTTTCTCATTCTATTAATTGACAAGTTCCTTGAGGGCAAAGATTGTCTTTAATCTTGCATTTGTGTTTATAAGACTTAGCACAGTGCTTGGTATATAGTAAGACCTTAAGAAATGTTTTTCATTCTTTCAATTACTCACTCATTCATTCATTCGTTTTGCACTTTGGCTATCTGTTACCTATGGCTAAATGTTTTTTCTATCATGCATTTCCTTGATAATTCCTCTTATGCTACTTTACATAATACAATATTAGAAATTGACTGCACCCTACTCTGACACTCATCTTTCCATTTTTTTGCATTACTCATAATTTTAATTCTTCTGAGATAGTGGTATTTTATAATTACCAGCCCTACAGCATCACTGGGAGAATATTGGTATGAAAAGAAGAGGAATTTTGAGAAAGTGAGCAGCTTGGGATCATTAAAAGTGTTATACTATTTCCTAAATGCAATCCCACACAACCTTGTCCTATTCAATTATGGGTCCAACTCCTGTTTCATTCACTTTACCTGTCCCAAACATATGTACTCATGATTTAATTCAGTAAGTTACCTACCCAAATACATGTTATCATATGACAATATGTGTTTCTCATTGAATTGTTTTCTTCTGTCTAGGTAGCCAGCCTGTTCTCCTTTGAGTGATTGTCGATCTTGTTGAAGAGATGCATTATGTTTCATTATCTGAAGTCAATCACCATAATGTCATCTGATATTAACAAATACCTTTGGTGAGCTCTGGTAGGCCGTATAAATAGTTTGATGGCTAGATGATGAGAATTTTGGCTATGGAGACAAAAGAAAAATTAGGGAAAAATAACTTCTTCACAATTAAATCTTTCTGAAGAGAGAAGACAAAAAGAAACAATGAAAGAGCTTTGTCAGTGGACGTTTTTGAGTAAAATTTAGATGGTAACCCTTCAGGATGTTACAAAAGGGGACCATGCTTCTAGTTGAACTCACTGACCTCTGAGGTCCTTTCTAATGCTGATTCAATATTTTGGGGGAAAATCAGCCTAAGGAGGACAATAGAACAAGAACAGCAATGAGAATGATTTGCCTTTGGGTTCTCCTAAAAAATGTTGTTGTTTTTTTCAAATTCTAACTGGTAGTATTTCATTCCCCCTCACCCCCACTCCCGAATTTTCCAGAGAGGCCATTCAATAAAAGGAGCCACTTCTATTTTAGAAAAATGAAATTCAGCTCTTTTAAAAACCATTTATGAGCAAATTCTCTTATGAGAATTCCTGGGGAAACAGAAAAAGCTTGCTATTGCCTTGGACCTAACTTGAAAAGGACTGCATGAATATCGCTCAACTACCCTCTCTCTCTATCCACCCCGATGTCCCATCCAACACCAAAAAAAATCTCTTTGGGCTGAGAAAAAGTATGGAAAATTTCTATGGAGGATATGATATTGAAAAAGGTGCAAAAATAATTTTAAAGGGAAGAGCAGTATCACTTAGTGCATACAGGGATGAAAGCAGAAATCAAACACACCGAAATAGACCAGCACTTGCCTGGAATGCACATAGGTACCCTTAAAGGAGAGTGTTAAAGATGGCAAGTATACCATGCTGTTTTCTAAAAAAGGAAATGACCACTCTCTCATTCAATTCTGTGTCAAATCCAGAGAGTTTCACATGAAAGCAAAATTCAAAGAATTATTTCATGAGTATAGAAATAGAAAAATGGCCCCATTGGAAATTTGTTTTATAAAAAAAGAAAGGTCATTTGAGTTCATTACAGCAAAATTGCCACATTTTATACCAACTCAGTTAGCAGAAATGGGAGGCACCTTTTTCTGGACCCTTCCTCTCCCTTCCTATCAGCACTATGGAATCCAGAAGAGATGGTTTATGCTTCGAGGAGGGCAGCTGGGAAGGAATAGTCATCAGACAGTGAGTCCAGACTCAGGCAGGGCTAGACAATAGAAGGGCACTAAAAGGTCAGAGAAAATGTCTAGTTTCTTTATTAAAGGAAGTTAGGGCCCATTTGGCATAGAATAAAGAAGATATTGAAGATGCAGGGGGCAGGCAATCAAGTATAGAATAGGGTTTGGTGTGAGTGGGATTTTACATGGAGTACAAATGATATGGTGGTGTATCAAGTGGTGACTCCAGCTGGAAATTACTGTCCCTGAGGAGAATATAGGAATGAGAATAGTCAGCAGTCAGTTTGAGGGATGAGACATAAGCCAGGGTTCAGTTTCTGTCGGAGGTGACTGGTCAAACAAATATTGAGGAGTGGGTCTATTAGAGGTCCCTCGGGACATAGAGTGGGCACCACAGGAAGAAAACCCAGATCTAGCAATAATAATCATTCAGATTTACACAACCCTGTATGGTTTCCAAACAATCATGATCAGAAGAATCTGTAAATTCCCACCCACTGTCTGAATATGGCAAATGACTACACATATTGAGAGGTATTGTGGGAGAGCAGAAAGAACTTTTACATAGCACTTCGAGTTTTATAAGACACTTTCCTCATAACAATCCTGTGAGGTAGATAATATATATATTGTTAAACTCCACTCTCCTCCCACCCCTATACTGATTTTACTAATGAGAGAACTGCAACTCAGAAAAGGGAAGTGACTTGTCTAATGTCACAAAGCTAGAGTTTCATTCATTCCAGGTCATATGACTCCAAGTCTAATGACTTTTCCATTATACCACATTGTTTCTTAAAAATGTTGTTTTCACAAGTGGGAAAAGGATCTGTATAAACAAAAATATTTATAGTGGCTCTTTTTGTAGTAGCAAAGAATTGGAAATCAAAGGTATGCCCATCAATTGGGGAATGGATGAACAAGTTGTGGTATATGTATGTAAGGGAATACTATTGTGCTATAAGAAATGGGGAAGATACGGACTTCATAATAACCTGGAAAAACCTACACGATATAATGCTGAGTGAGTGGAGCAGAACTGGGAGAACATTATACACAACCACAGATATATAGATTCTGTGATGACTAACTTTGATAGACTTAGCTCTTCTCAGCAATTCAAGGCTCAAAGACAACTCCAAAGGACTCATGAGGGAGAGAGATATCTACATCCAGAAAAAGAACTATGGAGACTGAATGCAGATTGAGGCAAATTGTTTGCTCTCCTTTTTTCCTTTTGTTTTTTTTCTCTCTTTTGTTTTTGGATTTTTTTCTGGTTTTGTTTCTTCTTTCTCTTGATTCATTTCATTGGTAATAATTCTTCTTTACGACTTGACTATTGTGTAAATAAGTTCAATGTGAAGTTATACATAGAAGATATATCAGATTCTATGCCCTCTTGGTGGGGAGGGAAGTGGGGAGGGAGGGAAGAAAATCTGGAACTCAGGATCATGCGGAACTGGGTGTCATAAACTAAAAATAAAAAATCTTAATAAAAGAAAAACAAATAAATAAATAAAATAAGGAACTAGATTTTAAAAAAAAGAATATTTCATTCAGGGTCATGAGACCTGTGTCCTACCACTGGCTCTGCCAATAAAATAACTGTATGATTTTGGGTAAGTCATTTCATGCCTCTAAGGTTTCAGTTTATTTGCCTGTAAAATGAAGGGTTTGGATAAGTTGATCTCTAATATCTCTTTCAACTCTAAAATTTTGTGACTCAGGTCCCCATATCAATAGCACAATCTTTCCTGTGGATTTCTGGGAAAAAAATTCTTTCCTTTGCCATAGCTATTAAATCAGGTGCTTGATTCCATGATCATATCATAGCCACATAAGCACTTTCCATACTACAAAGGTCAGGTGTCCAGTGTTTCCTTAAATCAGGAAGGACATTTGAATAATCATTTATCTTGGCAAAAAAAAAATAATTGAATTAAAAATGGTGGAAGCTGCCTAGCAAATTCCTCTTGAGACACATGGAAAGTCTGATTTTAGAAATCATCACCTTTGAGAGATGGAAAAAGTCAGATGTCTTTATTAATCAAGGCTTGGGTGATTTGAAGAAGTAGCAATACAGACATTCTGATCTGAGATTTAAGTGTGTCTTTTTTTCAAATGTTTCCTATGCTCAATTGTTCCTCATTGTCTTTAATTTTAATTTTAGCTCAGATATATTAAGTGCAACTAAATGAGCAGATTATTATCATTATTACTTTTCCCCACATAGGCAAGTGCTTTTTTTGCACTTAGTAGTATTTTATTTTTTTCCCCAATTACACATAAAGATAGTTTTCAACATTCTCTTTTGTAAGATTTTTGAGTTCCAAATTTTTGTCCCTCCCTTCCTTCCCTCCTCCCTTTCCAAGACAGCAAGCAATCTGATATAGGATATACATGTACAATCATGTTAAATATATTTCCACATTATTCATGTTGTAAAAGAAAAATCAGAACAAAAAAGAAAAACCATAAGAAAGGAAAAACAAAAAATAAATTTAAAGATTGAAAATAGTATACTTTAATCTGTATTCAGACTGCTTAGTTCTTTTTCTGGATGTCTATAGAATTTTCCATCATGAGTCTTCTAGAATTGTCTTGAATCATTGTATTTCCAAGAAGAGCTAAGTCTATCATAGTAAATCATCACATTAATGTTGCTGTTACTGTGTACAATGTTCTCCTCTTTCCATTCACTTCACTCGGCATCAGTTCATCCAAGTCTTTCCATATTTTTTCTGAAATCTGCCTGCTCATCATTTCTTATAGCACAATAGTATTCCATTACATTCATATGCCACAACTTCTTCAGTCATTTCCCAATTGATGGGCATCTCCTCAATTTCCACTTCTTTGCCACCACAAAAAGAGCGAATAGATATTTTTCTCTCACTACTAGCAAATTATTACTACATTTTCCGTACAATGTGAGCTGAGCAGGAGAACAATCTTGCTCAATCCTTCCCCACAACCATTGGCACTTTGCTTCTTGGGAATGCAAATACACAGAAATGAAGGACAATCTTGCTTAACAGAAACAAAAAATGATAATGTCAAAATAAATCATGATTTCTATGTAAGCAAAACATATTTATCTAGAAGAAAGTGGAGGGGAGAGGCAACTTAAGAATTACAGGCCTCCCTGAACAGCATAATACAAGAAGTAATACAAGAAAATTGCTTAGAACTTCTGAATATGGAATAGATATGGATAGAATTCCCAGATCAACTCCAGGAAGAAAGAGAGAGACTGAGAGGGAGACAGAGACAGACAGACAGACAGACAGACAGACAGATAGACAGATAGACAGATAGAGAGAGACAGAGACAGAGAAAAAGGGACGGACATAAAGACAGAGAGAGACACAGACATAGACATAGGCAGAGAGAGACAGAGAGACAGAGACAGAGAGACACAGAGAAAGGTAGAAAGAAAAAGAAAATCTGTATGTTGCAAATTACATGGCATATAGTAGTTAAAATGAACAATTCCATTAGCAAACAACAAATACTACAAATGACCAGAAGAAAGAGCTTCAAAGATAAAAGCAAGGAAACCAATAATATGATACTATCTTAATAAAATTGCACTTATTGAAAATAATAAATTAGGGTGATGAATATTCATTTAACCAGAGAATTTTTCAGTTTACAAAAGCATTCATTGCAATTTTCCTCTAAATAGTCATCTCCCCATTGCCCTTAACATATGCCTTCTTTTCCACAAGATATTTTACATACAACACTTTGGAAACAAAGTTTTTTTCATTATTGTATCTCTATTTTATTGAAGTTATTTCTAGTTTTACAATAACTATTAATCATGACATAGAAACAATCATATATTGCTAGAGTTGGAAGGAATTTCAGATGTCATCTAACCTCACCCAAAATGGAGCAAACATACCCTCAATATACGTGACAAGTGATTATCTAGCTGTTTCTTGAAGATATCCATAGCAGAGAACCCACTAACTGACAAAGTAGGCCATTTTCATTTTTTTTTAGCACCTCTGACAATTAAGAGATTTTCCTTGTATCAAGTCTCATTTTTCTTCTTGGAAACTTCCATCCATTATTGTTTTAACCACTGAAGCCAAGAAGAGAAAAGCTAATCCTTTGTTCTGGATTATATTCCCTCAAATAATTAAAGACAATCAGAATTTGTCTCCTATACTTTAAGTTCTCCAGGCTACACATTATCACATCTTTTATTAAATGTTCATATGGCCTAATTTTAAAGTCCTTTGTTATCCTGGTTGCCCTCCTCTGAATACTCTCTGGATTATTAATATTCTTCCTCAAACATAGTGCCTAGAAGAAAAATAGTAATATCCTTATTGCTAGATACTATGCCCCTCTTAATGCAAAATAACTTTTCCTTAATTTTTCTGGTGACCATGTCAAACTATTGAATAAAGCTTGCTATCCACTGAAACCCCCAGATCAGTTTTCAGACAAGTTATTTTCTAACCATTCCTCCTTCACATGGTCATGTGAAGTTGATTTTTTTAAAAATCCAAGCATAAGACTTTGAATTTATTCTTATTAAATTTGATATTTTGTATTATGAGAAGCAACATGACAAAAGGGATTTGTAATCCTAAATACCTGAGCCCTGCCTCTGAATGAAAGCTTGTACTGTGTACTTGTATGATCCTGGACAAGTCAATAAACCTCTCAGTGTCCCAGGGAACTCTAGGAATATAAGCTACAGAAAAAGAGTAAACTTCATCGCAGGACTTTCCTCATATGAGAGTTCCCTATAGCCATGAAATCACAGGTCTGGTCCCTATCATTACATTCATCCCAATTCTCTAGCCTATTGAGAGCTTTTTGTATTTTGGCTCTGCTATCCAGCGTATTAACTATCCTTCTTAGTTTTGTGTCATCTGCAAATTTGAGAAACGTCATATGTTCATTGTCATTAATGATAGAAGCATTAAGCAGCATAGGATCAAGAACAGAGATCTCTGGCAGTCCAATGGAAGCCTCCTTCCAAATTAAAATTTACCCATTGATGATTATTCTTTGGATCTAGCCATTCAACCATCTCTGAACCCATCTAGCTCAACTAACTGCCTAGTCCACACATTTCCATTTTCCCCACAGTAATAGCATGAAACATTCTCTGAAATATTTTGCTAAAGTCTACATGAACTGTATCTACAATATTCCCTTGAAATAAAGTTATTATGGCATCACTCGTTCTTGATGTAACCATGTTGTCTCTGTGTGATCATATTTCACTATCCCTTTAATATGTTTAAAAATTTTACCTTAAATAGAATTAAAATATGTTCTGTTTACTTTCTTGAAGATCAGCATGAAATTTGTCCTTCAATCTTGTAGCATCTTTATCATCATTCATCATCTTTCAGAAATCACTGATAGTGTCTCAACACTCATATCTGTCAGTTCTTTCCTTACCCAAGGATGTAATGTAACTGGACTAAATGACTTGAATTCACTATGGGCAGATAGGTGCTCTCATTGTCTACCCACTTATCTTAAGTATCGGCTTCCTATTAACCTTTTTTTAGTTTTGTCCTTTCCAGGACAAGGATCATTCACTTTCACAAAGAAATAGAAGTAAAATAGGAATCAAGCAGCTCTGCCTTCTCTCCTTTGTCAATTATAATTATCCTGTCCACCCTCAGAAGCTGCCTTTGATCTGCTCCTTTTCATAACATGACTAAAAGCAAATACAAAACCTTCCTTCCTTCCTTCCTTCCTTCCTTCCTTCCTTCCTTCCTTCCTTCCTTCCTTCCTTCCTCCTCGTCCTCGTCCTCCTCCTCCTCCTCCTCCTCCTCCTTCTTCTTCTTCTTCTTCTTCTTCTTCTTTTCTCTCTCTCTCTCTCTCTCTCTCTCTCTCTCTCTCTCTCTCTCTCTCTCTCTGCAACTCAGTGTGTAGATTATCAGTACTAGAGTCAGGAAAACTTGAGTTCAAATCAGGTCTCAGATACTCAGCTGTATGACTCTTTTTACCTCAGTTTCCTCATCTGTAAAATGAAAGTGATAATAATAGCACCTATTTCCCAGATTGTTGTGAAGGTCAAATGAGATAAGAATTTTAAAGCCTTTAGCACAATGACTGATACACAGTAAGTTCTATATATTTATATGTTGGTGAGTTGTTTCATTCAAATCCAACTCTTCACAATCCCATTTGGGGTTTTCTTGGCAAAGATACTTGTATGGTTTACTAGCTCATTTTACAAATGAGGAACTGAGGCAAACAGGTTTAAATGACTTGCCCAGAGTCAGCTAGTAAGTGTCTGAGATTGAATTTGAACTCAGGTCCTTCTGACTCCAGGCTGGGTACTCTATACACTGTTCCACTTAGCTGCCTTGCAATATTATGTATGTATGCATGCATGCATGTATGTATGTATGTATGTATGTATGTAGGCATGTAGGTATGTATGTATGTATGTATGTGTCCTTTTATTGTGTCCTTAACTTTCCTTGTTCCTATTCATTCTGAACTTCATCACTCCTGGCATTATTCATCACGCTTAGATGATGATATTTTGCATTTGTATTCATCTTCTGTTACCCAACCATGCTTCCATTTTCTCTATATATCTTTTAAATCTGTTTTTAGTGATTTCACTATGTAGCTATACTGATCTTTTTAAATAACTGCAGTTTTTCCTCCTCTCAAAATCACCCTTCTTCATTCATTAGAGATTCCCATCCTTCAAAGGCTGATATTCTCTGCAGAATTTTTGTGCATGGGATCCTCCTTAACCTTTTTCTGTACCTTTTGAAATATGTTCTCCCAATGTCTAAAATACATATAAGACTATTTATGGCTTTCTTTTCCTTTAGTATTTCATTCTAAAATAAAAAGGGCACTCCCCTTCTAAGGTTTCCAATCATTTCCAATCTAGTAACCAGTCCCTCCTTATTGATGGAAATCAGACTCCCTTTATTGTTTAATTTACCTTCACCTTGCGAAGGATGAAATGATCATTAAGGCAAATTGAGAAATAATTACTCTTTCTTCTTATAAGAGAGAAGTGGAGAGGTGGGGAAGGGAGAAAAAGAGAAAGAATGATTGAAAGCGGAAATGTCCAGATAATTGTAGTCTTCCAGCGTTACTGGATCATGCCTCTGTAGCAGGATAATGATCTGTTTCCCAGATTCCTCATCTGTTTCCTCTTTCTGTCTAGATGGTTTTGAATATACTCCTGTAACAACATTACTTCTGTTTCTGTCTCCATTGACCTTCAACCAAATGCTCTCTACCATGCTTCTGGCCACTGGATTCTGGATTTTACCACATGAGTACATATTCTTAATTGATAATGCTAAACCTGTTGACCTAGATATACCGCTACTAAGACTACATCCCCAAATAGACTAAAGAAAGAGGAAAAAGAGCTATATGTACAAAAACAATTATAAGAGCCTTTTTTGTAGTGGCAAGGAATTAGAACCTAAGGGCCAGCGGAGAGGGTATCCACACCAAATGGAGAATGGTAGAAGAAATTATGGCATATGAATATTGTAGTGGAATATGGTAGTAGTACTATTAGAGATTATGAAAGGGATCATTTTAGAGAAATCTAAGAAGACTAGCATGCTCTGATGCAGTCAAGTGAGCAGAACCAGGAAAATTTTTACAGTAACAATAAGCATCACAAAGGCAAACAATTTTGAAAAGAAATTATATCAACATGACAACCAACCATAACTCCAAGAATCTGATGAGTAAGAATGGGTCTTCTCCTAATGGAGAGGAAATGGATTGACTCAAGGTGGAGAATGCAAAAAAAATAGTTTTAGACATGACCAGTGTGGAAATGTGTTTTGTTCGACTACAGATATTCATCATATTTTCTTTTTTCCCACTGTCCCCCAAAAGTGATGAAGGAAATATGGGGAAAATATATATTTTTATTCATTAAAAAATTAATTTAAATTAAACATTGTAATAGTGTTCTGCTCATATCCCTTTATCTGCTTGGTTTCTTTTAATAAATTGTTACTTTCCTGGAAAGTGGTCTCATGCCACCAATTTACGATGTCAAATTTGCTCTCTTGTATTGGCATATCTAGTTACCCTTCCATATTCTCTATTTTTTGTACATTTATGTATAGATATCTGAGTCTATGTAATTTACTACTGGCTCTTTTCTTGGATTTTGATTCTTATATATTTCTGAGCATATACCCTGATATACCCTATAGCTACTGTCTATAGTATCTAGCTTAGGTTACAGATACAGGTAGCACCTCCTCTTCCTTTGATGCTTTTCCTTTGATGCTTGATGTCTGTTTAATTATATCTGCACAACACTACACAAATGCATTCTTATTAGCCCTCATTAGGTACACTCTGTCTCTAGCTAGGCCCATACAATCTTCCAGAAATTCAAATTCCTTTCCCAAATGTAATTTTCTTTACCACCTCTTCACTTCTCAGGTCTATCATTATCTTTGGCAGCCCTTTGTCTTCAATGAGCTAGAAATTAGATTTCTTCCCTTGCGGTGAAAATACCATCTGTATCTCTAAGTTCTCTAGTTTCCCAAGAAGTAATAATTTTTAGCTATGCTTTCTAGTTTCTTTCTCATATTATTGTTTGGGTCACAATGAAAAAAATATTAATGGAAATCTAGATTGTTCTGCATTTGGGAGATTCTCTATGACATCTTAGATCCATATCTTAGAAAAAGATCAAACATGTCTTTTATTATCACACACCCAAGTACCACTCAGCAAAAGTCATCAACCAACACTACTTTCCTTTCTTTGACGCAAACAGATGAGGTTTTTTTGCTCATAATCTGTCCTTGGAAGACAGGCAACTGTCTCCTCCTCTGAAAGTCCAACTTTCTTAATTAAGAATCTCATATATGTTATTTTCATATGTTTTAATGATCCTCTTTTTATTCTGTTGTGTGATATTCCTATGTCATCTGAGCTCCTGACACATCTTAGGATTCCTCTTCCCTTTTCAATCCTTTTTCTTCTTTATGTTCTCATTGAAGCCATTCCATTTTTAAAAGGACCACTTCATTTTCACTGTTAACCTTAAGAATGGAGAGTTTTTCCTTGAATCCCCTTATCTTTTTTTAATCTGTTTGAGGTGCTCTGAGAACACAAATAACAGTCATTTGGCCATTGGAAAATGACAAACCTAGTATACATTTGCTTAACTGCAAAGTTTTACCTCCTCTCTATACTTTCTGGTTGTGAGATCCTTGGTTCTGTTTCACACTTGAAAGTAGCCCCCTGAAAAACTATCATGTGAAAATGCTTGTCACGCAGTGAGTAGAGCACCAGCCCTGAAGTCAGGAAGATCTGAGTTCAAATACAGCCTCAGACATTTGACACACTTACTAGCTGTGTGACCTTGGGCAAGTCACTTAACTCCAAAAGAAGAGAGAAAAAAAGAAAATGCTTGTCCTTTAAACTCAATCACATCAAAAAAAAATATGTGCATAGAGTTAGAATATATCATCCCCACAAAAGAAAAGATACGTGCGTTTGGCTAATGCATTCTATTTTTTTTCTTCCATTCATTAAATAGAATAACAAAGAGCCATTGATACATGAATTCTGTTTAGTGATTCCTTTCCTCCTGTGTCCACAGTAGGAATGGGAGAAATTCACTTAGTTCAGGGAAGGAAGAGAGAGGAAAAGGACGAGAAGTAGTTCACGTAGCTCTTCATACCACCAGTTGCAGTTGAATAGCAAATGAGTAGTCCTCTGTGTAGGCTGCTCCTCAAATGGGGATCCTTCCAATTCAAGGACATGTAAGCATAGAGGATGGTAAATTTTTAATAGCTCCCAGTACACAGCTACAAGACAGTACTGAATAATTCCTGGACTTTCTTCTTTACTATTACTCTGTAAAATTGGGAGGAGAAAGAATGTGACTGACTTGTGCCAATCTGGGAAGTTTCAACTAACTGTGTTTGCCATACCACTTCGCTTTGCAAACTAGGTCTTTTTCCTCTGTGAGTTCAGTTCACAGCAGTGTGTATTGAAGTGCCAGCCATGATGCATCCATAGTAGCAGATTAGGCATGCCATATGACTTAAAAGAGTATATTCTAACTGAATGGGACCTGAGCAAATAGAAGTTATCTCCCAGAATAAACACACTTGGTCAATATTTGGCCTACTTGTAGTCATTACAAACAACTGACTGTAATGGCCCCATTTAATTTTAATACTGTGAGGAAAGCATGATAATTTTGAACTTGTGACATCATAGCATATGGACATGCACCACACTGTGATGTCCAAAATGTAGTATAAAACCAGAAGAACTGTCGAGGGCAGCTGGGTGAAATGAATAAAGAAAATAATATTTTTTCTCTTTTATCAAAAGTGGAAAGATTCTAGATCTCTAAACTCTTTTCCCCCAAGATATTTTTACTTCCTCATAACCAAACCCACAAGAGGACCCCTTTCATCCATTCCTTTGTGTGGGATACAAAGTTGGTTATTATCCTCAAAATCCTTTTAGCCAAAGAACTAATCAATGAATGTATGAAACCTTTACATTTCCAAATGATATCATATGACCAATTTTCATGGAAAAAAGGAAAACTCAAAACACTTTACCTCTTTGTTTGCAAGCACAAATATTTTCACAACAACTTAGCAATTAATCACCTGAGAAAGAAAATCTTGAAGATATTCAAATAATGTAATTTACTATTCTGTATTCTATTCCATAGGAAGGACCCAATAAACACCTTTCGGATTCCAAATGATTGAAATATTTCATGTCCATTAAAACACATACACACACACAATAACACAGACATTTTTTCTCTTCATTGTAACCTCAGACCTTCATCTTTTTCTAGGGTTCATGCTATAAGTAACAAATGGAAGTTAAATCTTCAAATTTTGTGTATCTCTTCTGGGGGTGTATAGATAAGGAAATAAATTTGTATTTGTGTAAATAACGAAATAAAATAATGAAACAAAATTTGAAATTGGTTTTGTGAAAAATATAAAATATAAAAGTGTACAGGGAGAAGGGACTCTATAAGATTTGCCACTAGTGCTTTTGACCTCAAGATTTCAAATATGTGAATACAAATATAAATATACCACTTAATGTAACCTTGGTATAGCATTGATATTATTGTCAATATTGATTGTGTTGGGGAGCTGACATTAGCCCAAACTTTCCTTTGCCACCCAAGTTAATCAAATTGAGAACCCATTGATGGAGGGGAAAGAGCAAAGAGGCCTCGAGGGCATTTCTCCCCATCCTTGAAAGCAGAGACCTAGAGCAGTGGTGTCTTTTGTGGTTAGCCATCATCTGGAAGAAATCAGGTGATCCATCAGTTTCCCAGACTTAAAGACCATGTAAAATAGGTGAGAGACAGAGTGCTTTAGATGCAATAATTCCAGCCTGAGAAAGTTCAGGTTGGACATTTCTTTCAGACAGCCACTCCATATACATCCTGACCTTCGGGGACTGTAAACTCTCATCCTGTTGGGGTTATTTAAAATCAAAGGCCAGCGTGCCAGCAGCTGCACAAGTAAGGAACGCCTAAGAAAATAAATACTAGTTACAGTGCTATTTAATGCTGTTAACTGCAGTGGGTGGAGGCTGGAGGGCAGTAGCTTTTAACAAGTTTTATTTGAAAGACTAACTCAGTGTGGTTGTCACGACAGTTGTCTTTGTGGCTGAAGCTGTATTGCTAACAGATGGAAATCTGGCAGCTTTTTCTAATTTATGCAGATGCTTTGCAGAAGGAGTAACCATGCTAAGTGATTCTAACATTAACCTTACACAAACCTTTCTCCGCTATGTTAATAAACAGAACATTTTAAGGCTGTTCTGTTCAAAACACCAGGAGAAATATTCAGCCATTCTTCCCTTTTCATCTCTGTACACATTTTGAAAACCTATCATGAAAATCCTCCACCAGAGAATCAAACCCAACTCAGAAGAAAGTTCCAAACCCCATCTTACGAAATATCCCTTTGGACCATCAGATTACCTATCAAGTTATACTCTAAATAGAAAAACCAAGCTGAAGCTTTTACAACTGCACGATCAGGGCAGCATCTAAAGGGAATTTTAACTTCACTGTTTGTCTTGGGCATTCAAAATAAGAGGGGTGTGTTGCAGGTGATGAAATATGCCCAGTGAAAATCTCAAATTTTCATATTTCACTTTCAAGAAAACAAAATTTCTCAAACACTACTTTATTTTTAAAAGGAATATTATTACACTCAGAGACATCCACCCAAAGAGAATCAGATAGCCAACAGTGGAAAGAGAGGAGGGGAATACCCAGGAACACAATTCTGGGAACTCCTAGTACACCAGTATGCAAATCACTTAGCAGTAGTGTAGGCTGAGTTCCCAGAGTAAATGATTTCCATTTCTGTAATAGCTATACCTTTGCACTAAGGTAATTGACCGCATGCCTCCCGTCTTTGGACCACAGATATGTCAGGTCGGGTTTGTGTCGACTATTATTATAAAAAGAAAAAGATTATGAAACTTTTAACTACACATTTGTAATGAATCCTTGTGAATTGGTCATGATCATTAATTCTCTCTTCCCTCCCCCCCTCCAAAAAAAAATAGTTTGAGAGTAATTTGTAAAATGACAATCCCAACCCTTGGAACAAATTACTGTCCAAATAGTTGCTAAGAACTCCACCTACATTTTCAAAGAAAAAGGAGCTGCTCCTGAAGAATTTGGAGAATTTAACTGTTTCTTTCTAGGAAACTTATACTTCATTTCTCCTTCCCAAGGTTCAGAACTAGGAATCCTTGATCAGCTGAACAACCAATGTCATTTTAAGTGAAATCAATCATATATTGTCTAAAACAAACAAACAAACAAACACAAAGGTTATTTCCAGCAAAGGAAGGAAGAACCTGAATTCCTCTGAGACATAAGGTTGATTTTCTGAATATCTATTACCAGAGCTGAATATCAAAAAGTGTTAGGAAGACCTTCTTGAAAATGTCTTACATTATCAGCTCTTTACTAACTGTTGCTCTTCCAAGGACATTATGAAGAGGTTACCATGACCACCTTCTGACCTCAGTTCATTAGTTGCATGGCAAATGCCATGAAAGGGTAACTAGGAGTAGCCTTCCACCAAGCTGATTTTAGCTCTATAAATACTGGGAACTGATTTTGAAACTTAGATTGATTCATACCTGCCCCAGTGAGCAACACTTCTAAATTGTCATTATTCAGAGGGCAAGAGGTCAGCTGCCTAATTGGCCAATGGGATGGGGGTGCTGGTGCTAAACATGGAGTAGGGATGAAGAGCCAGAAACCAAAAAACCACCCATTGTCATTCCACTCCAGATAGCTGAGACTTCACTTCAAAAAACATTTTGACTCATGTATATAGTGGCTTCCCCTAGACTTGTCACAACCCCCTATGTCATCTTCACAATGAGCCCTAGATGCATTACAAGAGAAGAATTGAGGAGGAAAAGCCTCTATTTACTATAGTACTTAGAGCTATCTGAAGAGAGTAGAGCCATGTTTGATAAGTCTGCCCTTTCTCTACCTTTGCAGGGAAGAAATACTGGCAGATGTGGAAGGTAGAAATTGCCTCAAGGACAGACAAGGACTTCCCTTTCCTTGTCATTTCCTAAATATTATATGACCTAATTCAATAATTCAATTTAACAAATACTTTATTAAGCACCTATTATGTGCCAGGAAATGAGGACACAGAATGAAAGGAAAAGTCTCCAACCTCAAGGAGAATACTGGAATAAAATGACTCAAAATTGTTATGTGTCCTGAGATGTAATGCCTACCCAGAGGTGTGGAAAATCGCTTACCCTCTGTCATTCTTAGATTACCTTTCTGAAAATGAAGAAAGTTGGTCAAAATGCTTCTAATGTCCCTTCTAGCTCCTACAGGCTATAACATTTTCATTCTGTTTCCAGGAAAAAAAAAGGTCTGGATTGCTAAATAACTCAATTTCTTTCAACTTGCTGCTTCCCAGATAAGTATGGTTCAATTCAATTCAACTCCTCATAACTTCATGAATCAGAGCATGCCAGTACTATCCATGGGATTTTCTTGGCAGTGATCCAGGAGTGGTTTGCCATTTCTTTCTCCAGTGGGTTAAGTGACTTGCCCAGGTTCACACAGTTAGTAAGCATCTGAGGCCAGATTTGAACTTGGGTCTTCCTGACTCCAGGCCCAGAATTCTATCTGCTGCACCACCTAGCTGTCCCCTCTAATTCAAACAAAAAAATCATGTATTCAATACAGATCACTACGGTAGGACCTGAGAAGATACAAAATTTACAGTCATTGCTCTTATAGAGTGTATGGCCTAGCAAGGTGATATGGCACAGACACAAATAGCCATGATACAATCTATTATAAGTACATAAGAGAAGCACCAACAAGGTACTATTTGAATTCTGTGAAAGGAGAAATTGTAGCTCATGGAAGTGGTAAGATGTGGGGGGGGAGAGGGTACCAGGGAATGTCCCACATAGCAGAGGAGGCTTTTGAGTTGGACTTCAAAGGAGGAATCCAAAAGTGTTTATGTTGGGGTTGGGTATTCTAGACCTAAGGGATATAGAGAACAAAAGCAGGGACATGGAAAAGGTATATCCAAAGGAGCACGAGCATTACTAATAGGTTAGAGGCTAATGTATATGGAGAGGAGTCAAATTAGGTAAGGTTGAAGAGGTAGAAAGAAGCCACATTGGCCCTTTAAATTCCAGGCCAAAATAATTTAATCTGACCTTATAGGAAATAGTGAATGATTGAAAGGGTTGGAGCAAGATAATGACATGAGCAGATCTATGAATAATGAAGATTAACCTGGCGATAGGCTGAAAGTTGTGTGAGACGTAGTGTGGCACAGCAGACAGAGCATTGAATTTGCAGTCAGGAAAGCCTAGGTTCAGTTTGCTCCTTTGATACTTATTATCTATGTGACTATGGGCTAATGAAGTAACCTCTCTAAGCCTCAGCTTCCTTCTCTGTAAAATGAGGGTGTTGTACTATATGGCTTCTAATTTATCTTCCAGCTCTAAATCTATGGTTTTACAACAAATAGATAGGAAAGGAGAGGCCTAAAAGAACTATTATGAGGCTATTGCAATAGTTCAGACAGGCAGCAGTAAAAGCCGATACTAGAATATTGGCAACAAGAACAGAAAGAAGGGGATGAATGTGAGAGTTGTTGTAATGACACAAATGAAAGGACTCAGGGCCTGATTGGGTAGGATTAAGGGAGTGGAAAGAGAAGGAAGAATCCAAGCTAATCTCATTGTTTTAAATAAGCCCATGTAGTCAGGGGATGATGCCACAGAGAGACACAATGAATTCGAAAAGAGAAATTGTTTTGAGGGAAGATGTGATCATCTCTACTGGGGACGTGTTGAATTTAATAGGATGGCAGTATGTTCACAGAGAGATGATAAGTGGAGATAGGGTTCTAAACACCATGAACATCACCACTGTCATCACCACCATCATCATCTCTAGCATTTATGTAACACTTTAAGGTTTGAAAACCTTGGGAAATAAGTCATGGATGAAAAGACTGAGAATTTGTATAGGGGATTTTTGTAGTCAAGAGAAAAAAATATGAAGAGTGGACAGCACTGAGAAAGAAACTTGGGGAAACACCAAGGGATTCAATCTGTTTCCTTATCAGTTAAATGGGAATTAGTAATGGCACCTACTTCCCGAAGTTGTTGTGAGCATAAAAGACAAACTGTCTGGAAAGTGCTTTGCAAAATTAAAAGTAGTACAGAAAATGCTAGCTCTTGTTATTCATATCTGAGGGTTGCCATGTGGAAAAAAGAGATTAGACTTGTTTTATGGGTACCATAGGCCCAGAGGGTAGAATGAGGGATAAGGTGTGGAAGATTCAAAGAGGCATATTTAGATTTAGATTTAGAGGGGAGAAAATCCTAAAAATTAGAGCTATCCACAAGTAAAATAGTACTTCTCTAGAGGTCTTCAAGGCAAAGTTGAATGACCACTAGCTGAGATCAATCTTGGTGGTAGAATTAGGGCATTGGTTGGTCTGGATTGCTGCAGGGATATCTCCCAAGTCTCAAGTTATGTGATTCTCCAATACTGGGTAGAGAGAGGGAAGAAGAACCAGAATAATAGGGTGCTTTTGAAGTCATGGGAGAAACAAACATCAAGCATGAAGGGTTGGATGAGAGTTCAAATACTGCTTAGAAGTCCAGTAGGAAAAAATCTGAAAAGGGCAATTGGAACTGGCAATTAGATGTCCTTTGAGAAAGCATTTTCAGTGCAGTTCAGATTTTAAAGATTTGATGTGTTAAAGGGAAATATAGCTGAAGTGGCAAAAAGGTACAGACTATCCTTTCAAGAGATTTGACTTGTAAAGAGTATGAGGTCAAGGAAGTTTAGTACTTCTTGTTTGTTTGTGTTTTGTATTGGGAAGTCCTGTGTACACTTGGATTGGATGGATACAGAGGAGAGGGAGATATTGCAGATATATGAGAGAGAAGGGCTGCATAGAAGGAAGGTCCTGGCAAAGTCAGAGAGGGATTGGGAGCAAGGACACAGGTAGAAGAATGAGTTTTAATGAAGACATTTCTCCTTCTGGGGCAGGAGGGAAGGAGAAGAGAATAGGTGATAAGATGGAGAACACCAAGAAAAGAAGTAGAGTTGGAGGAAGCTCTTCAAGCACTCCATGTCAACTCACCGCAAAGCCAGTGTAGGGATTACCACCCTTCTTGCTAACAGTAGTCATGTTATCCAGACTAATGATGGATGGCTGGAGAGTGTTTCAGAGTAGTGAGTAGCAGTTCCACCTTTATCCATATACGGAGACAATCTAAGGTACGGGAAATGGAGGCCACTAGTGGTCAGTATGGCTTGACATTATTGACCAGCCTCTTATACTTAAAGCTCTTTTAAGAGTCCTTCTTGCCCCCAAAATATCTCCCTTGCCCCAGTGCCTGAAATGTCTTCCATTAGAATCATGTACTTCATCTGCAGAAGGCCTCTTTTAATGGATACTTACCATTAGCACATTAATATTAGTTCATCAGATTAGCTAGATATCAACTAGCACAGAGCCTGGCCCTTAGGGAATAGGATACAAGATGCTTTGAAATTTGTACAAGTCCCCTTTTAAAGGATCCTTATCAATTAACATATTAACATTAGTTCATCAGATTATCTAACTATAAGTTAACAGACATTCTAGCCTTGAGGGAAAAATCATAAAGGATGGGTAAGTTTTTTTTTTTTTTTATGAGAGGCAGGGGAAGAAAAATAAGGGGTGGTGGTATCATGAGAGGGGTAAAATAAATTAGGAAAATTCCAAAATCAGGATCACCATTCTGGAGAGCAAACTAGGATAGGCAGGTAAATTTTTATTTCCCACAAATCTCATTTTCTTAATGAGTGGGAACAAGAAGCTGTTGCCTACAGCACATATGTTTACTGTTCCAGGTGTTAATCTTAATGAATATAATTGAAAATCATAAGATGAAACTAGCCAAAGAGAAGGCTAAGTCAAACAGGTAGGGGGAGGGTACAACAATTCACAAAATCACAGGATCCTAGGATTTCCCACTTGGAAAAGATCTCAATCACCATATAGTCCAACTCATACCTGAAAAATAATTCCCTTGATTATACAATGTTATTATTTTTATTATTTTTTTGTGTGATAGCTACCCAATTTTGCTTTTTTGTAACTTTCAGCCATTTCTATTATTCTACCTCCTGGGACCAAGAAGGACTGATCCCTCTTCCATACAACGGACCCTCAAATACTTGAAGATAGTTATCATGCCCCACCCCTAATCTCTTCTTCAGGCTAAATAGCCATTCTAACTTTATAAAATTGCATTTGAGACTTTCTAAAACAAGCTTAACATTTTACCTAGGACTATACCTATCCAAGAAAATGCATCTCTAAGACCCTTCTGCATAAGAGAGCAGGGGAATTTGACTCAATATTGTCTGGAAAGACAAAATTGCTAATGATTAGGTTGTGGAATATGTTTAATTCTGCATCTCCAAAATTAAGCTCTTAGATCATTCCCTGGAGACAGGTAAACCAGAGTGGTAAGGGGACTAGAGACCATGACATATGGAAGTTAGTGGAAGAAATGGGAGGTACTTAGCCTGAAGAAGGGAAAATGTGGATGATCACGATCACTGTGCCAAAGTTGGTAAGAGGCGAATTTAGGCTTGTTATATGGAAAGACTTCTTAAGAATTAGAGTTATCCAAAAATGGAATTGAGCTGTTTCTGGAAGGATTTAGTCTCCACCCCCATCTGGGAGTCTTCAAGCAAAAGCTAGATCCCACTCCCCACCCCCCTACCCCCACCCTCAGATGTCTAGAGTAATCCACATTTGTTCATGTATGGCTTAAAATAGATGACCCGTAAGGTCTTTTCCAACTGTGAGATTCCTCAACTCTTTCTCAGAATTATGACCCAGCAAATGCCAGACCAACTTCACATTTACAGTTTAATGTTAACTTAAATTAATGTGTTTCCTCAAAGTATTTAAATTCCAATATTTAATACTAATTGTGAAATTGAATGCTTTGTTCTCTTTAAAAGGAATGTGAACAGGGGACTAGGCTGCCCTTCTTGATATCCTTGAAATCAGACCACATGATAAGGAACCCATTATCTCCAGAAGGAGCCTAGTCCATTTTGAGATAGCAGGGGGATTTATTGTTAGGAAGATTTTCTTTGCAACAAGCCTAAATTTGGCTCTTTGTAAATTCTACCCATTCATCTGAATCCTTCCTTCGGACCTAACAGTTCTGCATTAAAGCCCTTCAGTTACTTGAAGATAGTGACTATATGCCCTCCCCAACCCCTCTTAGTCTTCCTCAGCTGAACCCAACAAGGGCTTTCAACTGATCTCCATATGGCACAAACGCAAGGTCATTATGTCCAACTTGTGCCTCAAGAAGAATCTTCTGTACAATATCCACAAGTAACCATCTAGCCTTCATTTAGAGGACTGGAATAAGATTCCATCTCACAAGACAGTTCATTCTGGTCTGGGATATTTTAAATTATTGGGAAAGTTTTCTTTACAAGGAGCCAAACTCTGCTCCTCTACCATTTCTACCCATTTTTCTCAGGTTTGTCCTCTGGGGTGATGAGGCATAATTCTAATTCCACCTCCAAAATGGTAGCCCTTCATTTACTTGAAGATAGTCATCACATTCTTCTAGTCTGGTGTTTGATAAATGTTACTTGAGCTGATAAGTTGGAGGATGTTCAGAGGAAGGTTATTAGGTTAAACTCAAAACCAGACTATTTGAATATTGGTTGAGGGAACTGGAACTTTTTAGATTGGAGACAAGACAAGCTAAAGAGGATAAGAAGACTGAAAAAGTAGGAAGGGGCCAGGTTATGATGGGCTTTAAAAGCTGAATAGGGGATTTAAATTTGATCCTGGAGGGAATACAGAAGAGCTGGATTTTATTGAACGTAGGGGGTGAAGAGTGTGCAGTGATGTGGTCTGACCTGTGCTTTAGGAAGATCACTTTCACAGTTATGTAGAAGATGGACCAGAGTTGGGAGAGATGATGCAGGCTGAGCAACAAGCCAGGAAATAATGAGGGCCTGTATCAGGCTTATAGCAATAGCAGAAGACTGAGTGGTCATATATAAGAAATGTTGCAAAGGTTGAAATAATAGGATTTGGCAACAGAATGTACATGGGAATGAGGGAGTTAGAAACCTGGTATGACACCTAGTTTGTTAACATAGGATAGTGATAATCCTGACAGTAATAGAGAAGTTAGGAAGAAATATGGATTTGGCGGTGGGGGAGGGGGGCATTGAGATGAGTTCAGTTTTGGATGTGTTGATTATAAGATGTATATAAATAGAGATACAAAACTGGAGGTCAGGAGAGTGGTTAGGACTGGATATATATATGTATATATATTGGAGAATCTTGTGCCTAGAAATGGTAATTAAATCCATGGAAACCTGATGAAATCACAAAGTGAAACAGTATAGAGGGAGAAGAGAGTTTAGAAGAGAACCTTTTGGGATGCTGAATTAGAAAGCACAACATGGATGAAGATCCAATAAAGAAGACTGTGAAGATTGGGTCAGACAGGCAAGAAGAAAACCAGAAGACAATAGAGTCATGAAAATCTAGAAAGGAATAATAGTTAACATTTACATAGTGCTTATGATATACCAAACAATTTACAATTGTTATCTCCTATGATCCTCAAAATAACCCTGGCAGGTAGGTATTATTATTATCCCCAATAAGTGACTTGCCCAGTGTCACACAGCTAGGGAATGTCCCAGGACAGATTTGGATTTCAGTCTTCCTAACTCCAAGCCTGGTGCTTTATCCACTGTGCTACAATGTCAGAGGCTACAGAAAGATCAAGAAGGAAAGGACTATTATATTTGGAAATTAAGAGATCATTGGTAACTTTAGAGAGAGTAGTTTTGAATGATGAGGTTGGAATCGAAACCGTAATTTGGAATATAGTAAAAGGAAATGACATAAAAGAATCAATTGTAGATAATCAAATTTAGCCAAAGAAGGAAGGTGAGATATAAGATGATAACTAGCAGGGATGGATGGGTCAAGTGAGGGTTTTTTTTCATTAGTGTCTTTATAGGTAGCAGGAAAGCAGTCAGTAGTAAGGGAGAAATTGAAGAGCAGTAATAGATTAGGGATGATAGAGGGGGAAATCTTCTGGAAAAGACAAAAGAGAATGAGATCACTTGAACATGTGGCATGTTTCCCTTGGCAAGGGGAAGAGCTACCTCTTCATAAGAAACATTGGTAAAGGAGGAGAAAATGGAGGAAGCCATATATATATCTGAGTGATGTGGGATAAAGAGGATTAAATGATAAGTGCTCCATAAATCTAAATTACTATCATCATATCTTATTGGTTCTCTGTCTTTCTCCTTCCTCCTTAATCCTCTTCCCCAGTCTCTCCCCTCAGTCTCAGAAAGATGGCCTTGCCTCATACTTAACTAAGACTTAGACCATCCTACACAAACTCTCTCAGGCTCCATCCTCTGAGTCTCTTAATGTGCTCATCTACCCTTGCCTCAGAGAAAGAGGTGCCACTCTTTGCCAAAAATAATGCCTATACAACTGTATTATGCCCTCTGGGATCTACCAGTTTAGCAACTGTCAAAAAAAAGAAATTATATTGATCAGACATGACTTATTCTTGATGGAAGCTCTTTCTGATCATGCTTTCTGCTTCTAAATGCTTGCTAACCAGCCTTTTAATAATTGGTTTTACAATTCTGCCAAGAATTTGTCAGGCTCCCCAACTTATATTTTGCAGATTCTGCTCTTCTTCTGTATGTGGAAAGCAGGACAAGTTCTGTCATCTTGTGTTCCAGACGCTTTCAAACACCAGTAGAAGTAGCTCAGCAATCACAGCTGAAAATTTTCTAGTCCATCTAGACTAAGTAGCTTGAACTCAAGAGCATTTAAGCACTTTCTTTCTAGAGAAAAATAATATGGTGTCGTGGTTTTATTAAAAGGCAAGAACTGTGTTCAGGTCCTACCTCAGGTGTATAATGGCTATGTGAATATGAGCAAGTCTCCTGTCCTCTCAGTGATACAGGCAAGTCACTAGGACTATAAATTGCAAAAAAGATGCTGACCTACATTGGTAGGAGTTCCCTCACTGCACGATCCCTTTATATCAATTAAATTACAGGTCCAGCCCCTATTCTTATCTTTAACTTAAAATGGTTCCATTCTAAACTGTCCTCTCCTCAAAGATAAATTCTAAATCTTAGTAATAGAGTTCCCACAAAAATCCTCATCTTCCTTATTTCTATCTCAGCAACCAGTCCCTCTTTGTTAGTGAGAAGCAGATCCAAAATAGAATTTTCTCATTGTTGATTCCTCCACCTTTTGAAGTATGAAATTATCATTAAGGCAAGTTAGACATTATTAACTGCTCTGCTTTTGGCAGAGATATCCAGCAAACGTCTGGATGATTGAAACTCCTCATCAAAGGCTGAAATTACTCCCCATTCCAGAGCGATGAGTGTTGGATTTCTTTCTCCCCAAATTCTCAGAGGTGGGGTAAGAGGTTAGAAAAAGGAATGAGATTGTAGTCACTTGGGAACATTTGTGAAATTGTCTCTATATTATTTTACCATCCATTTTAATTTCAATTAATTGTTTTCCTAACTCATTGTTATTTTTTTTTGCCTGAGTCCTATTAATATGAGAGACAACTGAATATGTACACGAGTGGTGTCAAATTCAAATAAAAAAGGATACATGCCTGGCCACATATATATTTAGAAAACCACAAATTAACATTATCTGTATTGTATTATATCTTAATTTATTTTGTTATACATTGCCCAATTAAATTTTAACCTAGTTTGAGTTTGACACCTCTGAATTCTAGACATACATGACTTAAGAATTCTCAATTTCAAACCGAGTAAAGAAAAAATGGGCTGTATGAAATAAATTATCAATGAAAGGCCCCAAGATTTGGATCTGAGTCCTATGGATCCAGTTGGCTAATTCCCAATGGTCTACACAACCCTGAAGTAGATGTGAGTAGGCAGTGTAGAAGTAGAATGTTGAAGATAGACAGTAGACATAAAAGATCTAATAGAAGATCCAGTCTCTTCTAGAACCACCTTCCCACCTTTATCTCTAGCAGAGGCCCATGATCTTGGATGAGCCCTGGCCTTGAGTCATATTTCTGATATGCAAAGGGTCTGGTGCCTCAATCCTAGGATTAGAAAGCCACATTACTATTTGGCCAGATAGATACATAGATAGATGCATAGATAGATAGATAGATAGATAGATAGATAGATAGATAGATAGATAGATAGATAGATAGATAGATAGATAGATGAATAAATGAATCTACAAATAAACAAGTAAATAAATAATGGATGAATGAATGAATAAATGAGAAGGTTCTAACTTGGGCTTTAGAATGAACATTCAGTATTGACCTTTCTTCCAGTGGGCCAAACCAATAGTTCTCCACCTCTGCAAAAGTAGAATTTTGCTTGATTTTCCAATTCTGCATCTGGACCTTGGTTCCAAAGTCATTATATGACCATTTCCGATGTGTATTATGGTTTTTTTCTGAGTTTATTTAAATTTCATCAGCTCTAATAGGCAGTTGAAAAGCAGACATTTTAGCTATTCCATTTATAAACCTATGTACTATTCTGGACTATCTACTAAGTTTCTATTTCCTGCCTTGAAGGCAACCCAAGGTCTGAATTCATTGGTAGAGCAAAGATGATAGACAGGTCTTGAATGCAATAAATAGTCAAGCCTTTCCTGTCCTACATTAATTCTATCCACTTCTCCAGATTCTCATGGATGATTTATCCTTCAAATGCCCTTAGAATAGTAGTATTTCATAATTGTGCCCTTCCTGTCTTGTAATATCCCAAATACCTTAAAGGTATAATAACAATAACACATATAAATTCCTTCATGGGAAAAAGATGACTTTTTGTCATAGTAGAATCCACTTAAAATATAGACATTTTATCTGGATAATTGAATCAAAAGCCCACTTTTGATTCAATTAATCTAAATATATCTAATAAAATAGACATTTTGTCTTGAATTGTCCAAATTAATTTTGAGCTTCAATTCTCTACTTGGTTTTGCCCATGAACTTTTAGCTTCATTTGTTTAAACTTATGTAGGAACATAGACTGGAGTTCTCATCAATCAGAATTCTATTTCAATGCTAATCCATTAAGAGAGCTTCCATACTGACACATTGTGTGATTTATGCAATGAAAGCAACATTCCCCTTGTATTACAGAAACCAGATGAATCAACTTCATTTGTGAAAAAGGGGACTGCAGCTACATCTTATGAAATATTACAACAATGTAGACCTCACTTGCATACAACACCTATAAAGCACAAGATGATAAATCTTAGTCTGGGAAAATAAAATATGTTCTTTGTATATGTCTGTCTCTTTGTATATATGTATTTATTTTTGTATCTATCTATAGATAAATATATACAGACATGCATACACAAATATATGTAACATTCTCTATATGTGTATATACAATATGCATATGCAAACATATTACATACAATGCATTTGGTAGAGTGTGTATGCACCCATATAAAATACGTATTATGTGGCTATGTATGCATGAATATGTTCTCATTATATATGCATGTATATTTAGATATAATAGTGACTATATATGATACTTTGTTTTATTATGCATTTTATATAGTTACTGCCATTATGCATTACGATAAACTAATCCTCTACTATTTGCCCAAGCAAGGACAATTTTATATGCTCATTTTATGCTCATTGGGTGTTAAAGTGCTAAGCACAACTGAAAATATTTCATTTTATTTTAAAGCATGGCCTATTTGTGCTGTTTAATAGAAACTGATCTGACATTAGAAGTCAGATTACAAAGAAAAGTAAAATTAGCTTAGATAATAGGCTGCATCATAAATATCTCAGAAAATGTCTGATTTGATTTTTCTAATGGATTCAAAACATGTGACAATAAAATTCATTTTATACAAACTGATTCAGAGAGTTATTTTTCTTGTGTGTCACTGCTTGTATAAATTAAATATATTTATGAGAAATAGTGCTTTTTCCTCACAAAATATATTCAAAATCAAACAAGCAATTTGTAGATTTTAGTCAGGGTAAGGACTGTGCTTGGGATATAACTTGCATTGTCAACTAGGGCTTGTAAATTACGTTGAGGCAGATGAAAATTTCCAGAAGCACAAACCATTATTATTGTATTGATTGTAATATAATTGCATTTTAGAGTGACGACTAAATAAGAATAATTCCCACACTTACATCATTCTCATTCATCTGAGACACGACTCACATATAGATACACGGGTATGGTGACCATTCATCAACATGTGAGGGGAATCATTTCACCCAGATGAACAGGTATACACCCCCAACCCTCCGCCCCAAGCCGCTCAGCCTCAAGATCGTGTTTTGTTTATATTGTTGCTATCTTCCTCCTAGAGAAAAGGATGGTAAAGAGTTGTGTTTGGGTAGGTGTGGGAGAACTACAGAAAAAAGCCCATAGAATGTTATACCTCTATTATTAAGGTTACTGATCTGTTTGAAAAACTGCCTTTGATGTCTATAAACAAATAGAAATGAGTTTGAATTTCTTCCAGGATGTTCTGAGTTTACTCCTATTTAATTTCACAGGAGCACAGGTTAAGCCAACATATGGATATATTGACACCTGTAATCAAATAGGGTCCTGCTAAGGCTAACAAATATCCAGGCTCTACTTAACCTTTACAAGGGAAGTAAATATACAACCCCAAATGAGTCACTTAGCCCTCCTTCAATTTCTTCTTCAGGAAAATGGCAGGATTAGAACAGATAATATCTGAGGTCACTCTTTCAGCATCAACATTCTACATGGCTGTGATTCTTCACAGCTTTAGTTATTAGATATATCAACACATGGATGTGGGGATTTCTCATATGAGAACAATGTCCATTAAGGCAAATCATAACTTGTCTATTAGGTATAGTCCTTCTTGTTATGTGATTCGCCCATCCATGGTCACACAGCTTAAAGGTCTGAGGCACGTTTTGAAGGCAGGTCTTCCTGACTCTGAACCTACCACTCTCCTAACTCTGCCACATCATCATCATCACTAGCATTTATTTTTATTTGAGCCTGGATGTCTCTGGCTTGCCAGGGGTGGAAATCCAGGGGCCACTCCCAAGATTCATCAGTACTGAAGCTTTAACGTGCTCCATTTTTCTAAACTGAGACAAATTTTCCTTAGGCAGCCTGGTGACCTTCTGCTCCCCCACCCCGCAAGAGCTTACCGTATTAGTGGCAGACTTAGTGTGGACATCTGATCAGTCTTTATTTTAGCTCAGCGCTCCTTAGCTCAAGTGATTCCCCTAGCCTCAGTTTCAGCCTCAACTGCCCTCCTGGGTATCAGGGATTACAGGCACGCACCACCACATGTAGCAAATAGCTAGCACTCATATAACACGTCCATAATGGCAGTACCTGCCTTAGAGGACTGTTAGGAGTCTTAGATGCTATCTTATTAGCTAATGAATGTGAAGCACAGTGCAAACAACAGTTATTATCATCTGCCTAGGTGGGATAAAAATGGAGCTATCCAGGTCACTTTGTTTATTGTGAACTACTTGTAATAGGAAAGAGAGAAATTCTCTAGGAATGCCTGAGCACTACTGCACAGCTTGTGCATGCTGGGTTCTGTCAAATGTTCTACAAAATTGTGTAGTACTCCTTCGTATTCAAAGAATGGCCAGTCTTATTTTTATACTACATACAAAGCATGTATGTGTGTTTATATGTATAAATATATTGTATATTCATGACATATGCATATGTATACATTTTTGGGCATACACATATTTGTGAATATTTCCTAAAACACCCAAAAAGAATAAATTAATTGTTAAGAGGACCTGATCTTTAGCGTATAATTATTTACAGCCAGAGGTGATCCTACATAGCCGGTATTTTATGTGTATTTTTATTCAAAATAAGTGTTTAAAGAACATCCATCTAACAATTAGTAATTCAATCTCCCCATTTTCTCAGGAGAAAGGGATATTTTGATGCTTACAGCAGCTTTCATATTGTAAAAGGCTATAGCGTACACTCCAAACACACACTATACAAAAAGCATTCTATGACCCAAGTTACATGCTATGATGGTTAACAATGCGTTCTGTCAAGCAATATAAAAATTTTACATATGATTCTAACCAGAGCAAAAAACAAAGGATCATGTTGCTTTCCTGAAAAAGAAAAAGGGGAAGGAGTAAATGAGGGCTCTGTATGCTTCATATTCATGAAAAGAAAGGTATTGGGGGATGGAGGGAAGGAAGACCCTCAAACTCTTAGGTTAAGACCTTAAGATTTCTTCTGTTAAACTATAATGACCAATATTCTCCCACGGCGATGAGAAAAGGTATGTCCTTCCCTTCCTTACAGAGGTGAGGGACTATGGGTGTGGAATGTTACCTGTGTACTGACCCTGTTAATTTTGTTGAACTGTTTTTTTTTCTTTCTTTTTTATTCTTTGTTATAAAAAGTAGTTCACAGTGTGTGTGTGCATCTGTGTCTGTGTGTGTCTGCGTGTGATCGGGTGAAATATTCAAAAATAAAAGGGGTATAAAAACGGATGATTATCAGTTGTTTTTTTTTTTTAAGAACTCAGGAGTTCCTCGCTCCCAGTTCTTTCCTCAGACCACTAGTCTGTGCCAAAAAGCAGCAGAAAGAAGGTTCCCCCCAGGCTGGGACCTTCCTAGTGAGCTGTTGAAATGTATCAATCCAGGATTTATTTCTCTAGAGGTCAGTAACCAGACTCCTGGCTGTGAAAGCAGACTAAGGAAGTGTCGAGCACTGAAGAACAAGACGAGAGGTTGGGGGCTGGGGGCTGGGGGCTGGGGGCTGGGGGCTGGGGGCGAGAGGTTGTGGGGAGGAGAACTCTTTGCCAAAAAACAAAGCATGCAAGAATCTAAGGCCTAATGTTCCTTTTCCGTACTTGGCATTTTCACCTTTCTGTTGACTGATGAACCAGGTAAGCAAACACCTCTGAATTTAGGCTTTCTGAATCTCTTTGCCTCAGAATAAAGATAGTGTAGTAAAAGGATGGATAGAGACACTGGACATAAAGCCTGGAAAATGAATATTCAGGACATACCTTTGATGCTTCTTGACTGTGTGACCCTGGGCAAACTGTATAAACTCTGATCATCATTTTCCTCTGCTGCAAAATGATGATTATAATTATACAACACACCTATAGGTATCTGTCAGGGTATTGTAAGGCTCAAATAAGATACTATAAGTAAAATTTTGAAGTGCCATGTCAGTGACAGCTAGCATGCTGCAATTGTTCCACCCTTCCTCTTTAATTCTCCTGCCCTCCCTGTGGAGTTTTCTTATCCCTACAAATAGTTTTAAAAGCAGACTCAGTGCACAATGCTATTCTCTTTTCTTTTTCAGGCTCAGCTTATTACCCACCCCCTCCTCTGCCAACCCCTCCCCCAGGCCTCCTACCTCCTGCCACCATTTCTTGGCTTCTCTCTGTGCCTCTTCCCCTCTCTCCAACAGACGGGCCCATAGCCAGGTTCTTCACCTTTTTAGTGGCTCAAGGAGTCTACCAGATAGTGTTCAGTCTGGAGGGATGACCTCACAAGGAATTTATTTTTCCTTTTGGGTCTAAGACTTTGTTAGCCTGACACAAGGCTAATGGGTTTTCTAAGTAAACCCAGTGGAACTTGAGCTGTTGAACCAGAGTTCAAGTCTCTGGAAGTTTCGGCAGCTCCCAAGAACCCGTTAGGAACAGAATGTATTAAGCTGGGTTGGCCTCCATCTGAAATTGGGTCACTGAAGTATGTCCCTTCTTACCCAAGTCTGTCATGCTAATACTGACACCATCAAAGGCAAAAACTCCTTCCATCTACTTCGAAGGGAAACATTCCCTCCATACAATGGGTGACATTTTAATCACACTAAAGTCAATAAATTCAAAGTTATGGCTTTCCCAGCAGCCATAACTTGGCGCTTCCTCGGATATGTAGCATTTTCCATTCCTGCATATGGTGTTAAGTTTAGCAGTGTAATGCATATGTACAGCGCAGCCAAGTTAGTTGCTGTGAAACCATAACTTTGAATTTCCTGGCTTTTCCTGACTCCGAAATCAGTTCAGCTAATCATAATACTCATCACATAAACAGTTCTTCTCAGCTTGCTCCTGAACCAAAACATGTCCCCAGTTGATATTCTATTCACTGAGAGGATGAGCAAACTGAGAGCATGAGCTTCTCCATGGCAACAGAGGGAGCCAATGACTAAGCTGCCCTTCATGACTAAGCCTCTCCATCCAGGGCTCAGGTGTCATGGAATCTCAGAAGCAAGTTTTGCTTCACTCCTTACTCCAAACCTTAGGCTTTCTTACCTTACGAGCTTGGAGGCTGGAGTTTCATTCCCATAGACACATGGAAAAAGTAAAGCACAAGGAGAGCTCAGGCAAGATCCATTTAACTCAACTTGGTTGACTTCTTTATAGATTCTTGAAGTTTTATAGGCTTTCCAGGGACCATCTCGAATGTTTCACTGAGTTCTCCATCAAATACCACGTCACAAAAGTTATAAATTTGTACAGTTTTAACCTGAAATTCCAACTGCTTAGATGAAGAGATGGAGGTATTTTTTTTTTCCTTCAGTGTAAGTGTGCCACGGTTACCAGCCAACAGGCATTGGAGTTTCTTTATGAAACTACAAAATCTTGGTCCCTTCAATACACATCTAATCAAAAACATTAAAGAGGCAATAATATTTTCACCCTTTATAACACGAGAGGCAGAGGAATGGATAGAAAACAGTCCATACTTCGAGTCAGGAAGACCAAAGTTCCAGGCTAGGGAATGATATGTTGGCATATACTAGTTTTATGACTGAACAAATCATTCAACTTCTCAATGTCCCAGATAACTTTCTAAGGATATAAATTATAGACTTGCCAATCTGTACTGGTAGAGGAAGTTTTAACACCAGAAATTCTCTCTACTGAAGAGAAGGCAGATATATACCAAAACAAAATTTAAAAGCAACCATAACAAAACATGTCCTGGCCATAGATCACAGGAATATATATTTAGAGCTAGAAGGGACATTAGAAATTATTTAGTCCAATCCCTTATTTTACAAATAAAGGAACTGAGTCCTATACGGGTTAAGTAAGTTGCCCAAGACCACACAGAGAGTAAGGGGCTGAGCAGGAATTCAGACTAGGTCCTCTGACTACAGACCCAATATTCTTTCCACTACGTCATAAAAATAAAGTGCATGACAAAGCTAGGGACTATTTCTTTTGTTTCGACTTTTGCTCCAAAGAACCTAACCTAGTACAGTGCTTCATACATAGTAGGACTTAATAAATACCTGTTGATTTATTCATTGATTAAATAAAAACTAATTCTTATACTCCTTCAAGGTAGCTCAGTACTTCTCTGTCCATTTTATAGGTAGGCATCATGAATCACAGTCAGCCAGTCATTAAAAACTTATTAAGTACCTATTATGTGCCAGGCACTATGCTAAATGCTGAAGATGCCAAAAAAAAGGCAAAAAAACAATCTCTTCCCTCAAGGAGCTACCAGTCCAATAAGGGAGATAACAAGCAAGCAAACTAATACAGACAAACCACATACAATATAAATAGAAAATAAATAGGAGAAGGAAGGCAATAGAATTAAGAGGGGTTGGAAAAGGCTTCCTGTAGAAGATGGGATTTTAGTTGGTAATTGAAGGAAACTAGGGCAACCAGGAGTCAGAGATGAGAAAGGAAAGCATTCCAGGCATGGGGACAGCCAGAGAAACTGCCCAGAGCTGAGAGATAGAGTGTCTCGTTTGTGGAGCAGCAAAGACACCAGGGTAACTGGATCAAAGAATTACAGAGAATAACTATCCCAGGAAGCTAAATTGTTTGAGTCTCAGAATCAGAAAAAATTTAAAAGTGAAAAAAAAACTTTAACAATTCATTGCTCTGTGTTTAGGTCAGGGAAGCCCCCCACCCCCACCCGTCCCCTCCCCAAAAAGACCAATAACTGGTACCTTCCAGATATCCAACTTCTTGCATTTTACAAAATATTTATATTGCTTAAATAAAGATGTGGCAAAATTCAACATCTCCCTTTGACTCTTCTCCCAAAATAAGTCAGGCTAAAGAAATTAGGATTTTGATAAAATGAGGTATTTACTTATATGGTGCTCTCTTTTGCATTACTATAATCACATTACCATGTGATTACCATAATGGTAATGAAAACAGTCAGGTTGCCTTTTTCTTTTTTTTTTTT
>CM053622.1:667678750-667714629 GCA_028646595.1 Phalanger gymnotis
CCCAGAGACCATCCAGGCTGTCCTGGGCTAGGGCCCTGCTTCCCTCTGCCACTTTGTGGCTTCTGCAGCTCTAGAATTGGTTCAGAGCCATTGTTTTATAGGTTTTTGGAGGGACTTGGTGGGGAGCTCACACCAGTCACTGCTTCCCAGCCGCCATCTTGGCCCAGGTTGCCTTTTTCTAATGGGGAAAAATATATGTTTTAATAAAATATTTCTCAAAGACTCATATGCATGAATGTTCTGGCTCTTAACAAAGCAGTGAAGATCAGGTTCATTTGAATGCTTCAGCATACTGAGTTAGAAAGGCTTGTGTTTATTCCAAAAAGCATATGATGTAGTAGAAAAATGATAGTTTTAGATAGTACTTAGAGGTGCTTATCTCTCCTGCAGGAGTAATACCTGAAAGTCACTTTGGGGAGGGGCACTATCTATATTCTAAGGGTAAAGAGTTCCCCGTCTCACATGGTCCTCCCCACCAGGCATTACATTTTGCCCGACAGAAATAGGGGTGAGGAAGAAAGCAGACTAGGTCACTAGGGTCAAAGGATGCCTGAAGGTGATTTTTCTAGACTATTGGCACTTCAGAGAGGAGAAAGTGTCAGCTAATTAATGAAAACCCAGAACAGCTGTATGACTACTCTTACTTCTCTCCCCTTATCACTATCAAGAGTCTGTATTCTCTCCTGGTATGTTTAAGAACTTCTCACCAGCATGCATATCTATCTATTTGTATGTTTGTATGTGAAGGGGAAATGGGGGCAGTGAAAAGGAAACAGAGAAGTTCAAGAGGAGAGAGAGGGAAAGAGAGAATGGCTCCTGCATGTTCAAGGGGCAAAGAAAAGTGTATGTTGTGTCCTTTGCCTGTTGAGCTATATCTGACATTTGTCAAATGCCTCAGCATTTGTGGGGTGGTAACAATAACTGATACTTATATTATAGGTCATTATCTCATTTGAGCCAGACAAACTTATGGGGTAGTTTCTCTAGCTACTAAGATCATATATGGTCTTAGATTTGGAAGGGATCATGGAGGCCATCTAGTCCAGCATTATCATTTACCTCACACATTCAAATTCTATAGATTTTGTATATATATTATAATTAGGGAAATGAAGCTTTATGATGCAGAGGATAGAGAGCTGGGCCTGGAATCGGGAATAATTGAGTGCAAATCTAGCCTCAGACACTTACAAGCTATATGGTCAGTTTCCTCAGCTGTAAAATGGGGGTAATAATAATACCTTCTTCACAGGGTTGCTGTGAAAATCAAAGGAGAGTATTTGTAAAATACTTAGCACTGTGCCTGATACATAGAATAGGTAGCATATAAATGCTTATTCCTTTCCTTTCCCTGGAGAGGAGAAAACTTATGTTCAAAAAGGTTCATTGATCCGCCATTTTCACAAAGGTGGTAAGTGTAAGAGGAGGAAGCTGAACCAGTTCTCCTGATTCTAAGACTTGTCATTCTGTCAATGATTCCACATTTCTTCTCTGGTATGGAATGTCAGTTATTACTATTGACGTCATGGGGTACTTGACTATTCAGAAGATCTAAATTGTATTTCTGGGGATGGTACTGTGGAAATACCCCTGAGACTAATATTTTTTATTTTCTATGAGGTACTCTGTGTCCAGTGTATCTGCCTGATAAGGTAACTCATAGAAAATAGACATATTAATCTCAGGGGCACTTCCACAATGCTTAACTTCTATTTAACTCTGGACAAGTTGTTAAACTTCAGCTTTATTTCCATCATCTGTAAAATAGTGACCACTTCTTTCTAATTCACAGGACTGTTGTAGGGTCATACAACGTAACATACATGACGAACTGCAGAATATATAAAAATAATGGAGATGGTGACAATTAGTTAAGTGACCACTGGGATAAAAGTCTGGCACTATTGCTAAATAGCTTTGTGACCTTACACAAGTCATTTCACTTGGATGTGCCTTGCCACTATATTACTCTACAATTAAAATAGCAATTCATTTAGAGTGTTTTTCTTACAAAGGCCCTATGAAGGAGGCAGTTCAATCAATCAATTGGTCAATAAACTTTCCTTAAGCATCTACTTGTTGGTCAAAGTGGATAGAGCACTGGGCTTGGAATCAGGAAGATTCATCTTTCTGAGTTCAAATCTGGCCTCAGATATTTACTAGCTATGTGACCCTGGACAAATCACTTACCCCTGTTGGCTTCAGTTTCTCATCAGTAAAATGAGCTGGAAAAGGAAATGGCAGATCACTCCAGTATCTTTACCAAGAAATCCCCAAAAGGGGATCATGGAGAGTCGGAAATGATTCAATAGCAACAACAAAAGCACCTGCTATGTGTCAGGCACTGTGTTAAGCACTGGGATTACAAAAACAGGCAAAAGACTGATTATGGGTGGGGGTGTGGGGGGTGAGAGATAGTAAGGAGTCCAAGATGACTCGTGTTGTGAGCCTGAAGAACTGGGAGGATGGTGTGGTCCTCTAATTTCTTCATTTTATAAATCAGGAAACTGAGGCTCAGATAAGATATGTGAGTGCCTCATTCAAGGTTGCATGGTTACTAAGTGATTGAGCTGGGATTTAACCTAATCTTCTGATTCCAAAGGTAGCAATCTTCCTATTTCACCATATTTTCTCTCAAGAATCTAATACACCTTGAGAAGTCAAAGATACCATATAAATAAATACAAGATCTTTTTTGCGAGGATTAGCATTTTGATAATTTGATGCATCCAAAATGTCATCAATGTGGGCACTTCAGGTACATAACACAACTCATTAAAGCTTTTCATTCCATGTCATTTCTATTCATTGTCCTTTCATAAACCCACCATGGAAGGCCTACCCAATGCATGGAAAGCCTTCTTCTATATCTTTTAATATTCATTGTACACCAGAGAAACATTCAGGAACAATTGGTATACTGAACTTCTAGAGAACCTTCTGAGACATGATAGGGCCACATCAATAATGAACACCAATATCTCAATTTACTAATTATCCCTCCAAAAGGACAGGTCAAACCCCAAAAGGACAATTGAATTAGTTATACCAAGGCAATGCTCCATTTTGGGGAACAAGACATTATTTAAGAGCATTGTTGTTGCTGGTTTGGGATTTGTTAGCTTGTTTGGGGAGTATTTGTATGTTTTGGGGTTTCTTTTTGGTTTTGCTTTGTTTCGTTTTTTACAAAGTAGTAGCTAGACAAGGCATTGTAGGAACACATAGGGGTTTTTTTTGTTTGTTTTATTTGGTTTTGTTTTGATGCTCCGTTACCCTCAGAAGAGACAAAACAGTTCAGGACTATGTTGAAGATATTTTACAAAGCCCCAGTCACATGAATGACTTTGGGTGTGTGTTCTCCAATGGTCATGAATACAGAAGAAATTCCTAATCCACAACAGCAACTCTCAATGAACCATATGTTGTTTGAATATTGCTGTGAAAGCTGTGTGACATCCTCAACAGAGCCCTGGGCTTGGAGTCAAGAGACATGGGTCTAACTCTCACTCACTCACTCACTCACTCACTCGCTCACTATTAGTTTTATGATCACGATCGATTTAGAGCTTCAAGGAACCTAAAGGGTCATGCAAAACCTCATTTAACAAATTAGTAAATTGAGTACCACTAGTTAAATGACCTGACCAAGGAGACAAAGCAACAAGATGGGAATTTGAACCTAGATCTCTCAACTCTAAATCAAGCATTCTTTCCACTGCCCTATTTTTTATTCTGCATATTATTATTCTGCCCCATTGAGCTAACCTACCTAGCAGAGTGGTTAAAAGAAAAGTGCCCTTTATGAATGTGTTCTTATCAAACACAATCCTTGAGCAAAGAGATTTTAAAAAACTACCTTTACTGTAAAACAAGAATGGTTGGAAGTTCCTCAAAATGCTGATATATGGAAGAATTAGGCATCCTTTCTCATTAGGATTTCAAACCAGAGTTAAAAGGTAAGTTTATTGAAAAGATGATGACTTGGTTCAGTCAGTCAGTCAATAAACATTCATTAAGTACCTATTATATGCCAGACAATTCGCTGAGCAAGAAGGATATAAACATGAAAAAAGACAATTCCTACCTTCAAGATGCTTACAATCTAAAGGGAGAAGACAACACACAAAAGAAAGCTACAAAACCTAGAGGTGAAGGTGGAGGTGGAGGTGGAGGTGGGGAAGGTACCTGACACTGGGGTATAGTGGAAAAGTCAGAGAAGTCCTAAATTAGTAGAGTCAGGTGAGAAATGAGGAGCTGTCCTAAATGAAGGTTTTGGAATTCATGGCTCCATCCTCCAGAAGGGCAGAGGACTGTGATGAGGTGGATTACCAAGATTAATCCATTCTTGCAGCATGATGATGTTTTTCCAAAAACAAGCTTCCTGGGGAATGGTACAAAAGTTAGAAAAGTCCCAAAGTAGTGCAAACATGAAAAATGAGATGTTCTCAGCTGAGATCCTTCTTTAAATGGAAGTTTCAGAATGGTCAGCATGCCATGGTGATATAGAACCTAACTATAGTTTGCGCATATGAATGATACATATACATGGCCTGCGTCACTATCCATTGTCACATGTCAGTGCAATACATCTGTGTATTGGTCAGGTTTAGCTCTAGTAACAGAAAGATGAACTATATAAGGGACTCTTAGTGATGAATATTGCTGTTTCAATCCTCTATTCCCCAACTCTGCTTCTTCCTCAACTTTCAACATGGGGAATTAGAAAAAACAAAAGTCATACAAGCAGAGCTCACTCCGGGTGAGCCAAATTGCCCTTTTGATACTTTCTTTTACAGGCATAGGGGTTGCAGGGATGAACCGTAGGCCCATAAAGGGCAGCATAACGTCGTAAGTGACTCACTGCTATTCCTCTTGAGTGATTTGGATGGGGACCTCAAAGTAGAAGATGCTTATAAAGGTATTTCAGCAAGCAACAAAGAGGGGGGATGGGATAAGCACAGACACTAAGAGAGAGAGAATTGATTCTGTTCAGATCTAGTGTTCCCCCACCATGCTTTTGCCTTCCATAGCCACGGCCACAATGCTTTTCTTAATGGCTTGATCTTGTTTCCTCCCTCTCCTTTTCTCAAAGCAGCATAGTAAAATTCTTTGTTCATCCCTTGGAATCCTTATGATACCCATTCTATTATGGCAGGTAGCAAAGATTGGGTTGGTCATTCTCACAATCTTCAAAAACTTGAATGAATTCGAGAGTCAATAAATCACACACACACTTCAGTTAAAAACATCAAGTATAAAGATCATGTTTGACTTCTGGAACCAGGACAACATAGATTCCAAGGCTCTGGAGTTCAGTACAGTTTGGTCACAGGAAAGACCAGTGCTATACTTGGCTCACCCAAGAAACAAAAGCCTAAATCTGAGTTCATATTTTATATTTTCATTTCAGGTGGGATTACCACAGAATACTTTCCACTTCTTCCAGACATTGGCTCCTACAAATGTCTCCCTAACACAGTCTCTCTCTCTCTCACTCTCTCTCTCCTCTCTCTCTCCTCTCTCTCTCTCTCTCTCTCTCTCTCTCTCTCTCTCTCTCTCTCTGCACTTTGGCAGAAAGCTATACTTTTGTAGAGGGTGGCCTCCTTGCACGTCTCTTCTTTGACATACCAAAATGTTGCTCCTTCTGAAGCAGTCTCAGTCATTGAATTTAGAGAGGGGCTAATACTGCTAGTGTGAGTCACTCTCCATGGGGAACATCTTATATGGGTTGGAAACACTCTTTGCCAAGAAGTCATCTTTCCAGAGAGGAGAAAAAATTTCTTCTTCTATATTACACCATTTTCTCACACTTTGTTCTTATTTTAATTATGGTAATGGAAGGCCAAAAGCAAAAGAATGTTTCCAGCTTCTTTTTAAGCACTTGGGCTTTTAGAAAGTGAGAATTGGAGATTAAAAGTCTCTTCCCTACACCAAATGGCATCTGGCCACTGCAGCATTGCCTCAGTTTCAATTGTCCTTGGGAGCCCTGTAAAGACATGGTGTTGATAGATTCTACTATACAGTAGTGGACAGGGCTGTGCCCACAGGACTGTAAAATTCCCAGCTAAATTTAGCACCAGATTTCCCCGCACTGCCCCTCTTTGTCCTGATTAACCTGTCTTTCCCTTCACTGGCTTCAGCCATTCTAGCAAAGTGATGGACTCCCTGTGCTCTCTCTCAATGAGGCGTGCACTCTGTAAAATACTGCATTGTTCCAAGCTGGTACTCAGAGCTTGTGATTCACCTCACATGTGATTATTTTTTGGCCTTAAAAAAAAGTCAGGGAAGGCCAGTAGAGTGGCCTGTTTTCTTTCTGCACTTTGGCTAGAGAGCATTGGTTTGATGCAGGGTGTTTTGTTTCTTTTTTTTTTCCTTTTCAAATCTAGGACTCATCAAATGTGACAGACTGACAGGCTTAGAGACAAGAATCCTTTATTTGTGTGCAGAACAGGACAAGGCATTACTTTAGGCCCAGGGTAGCACGAGCTTCTGCACGAATGCACCAGCAGCAATGGAGAGAGGGCTACCTCACTGAGGAATGAGAGCATGGCATTCCCAGCTCCAAAGGAATGACTGTGGGGAAACCCACCAGGCAGGGCAGTGAGGAAAATGGTGGTTTGGTGTTATGGTGGCCATGCCTCCAGATACTAGATGAGGTCACTAGAGAGTTCTTTCTGCATTCCTATTAGTTTTATGAAAATTAATGAAGTAAATCTATTCTCCATTCATTTATTTTTTTTTTAAATGAAACCCACTCTAACACTGTTAAATTGTGGATCAGAAGTAGATTCCCGGAAATGGGGGAGGAGATTTCCATTAAGTTATAACAGTCACTCTGAATGACTATTTGGTTTTCACATTTACAGGAGCTGCTAGCATCTCCTCTCCCCTCACAATGGAGTCATAATGCCAGTTATCGTCTTCAGAAAAAGTTGCCCAATATGCTCATTGCTCTTCTGTGATTTATTACATGCTTGTCCTCGTTAAAGTCAATTAGTTAAAACGATATGTTAATAGACAAGGCTCACAAATGGGGCTGAACTTCATACTTAGAATGGATTTCCTCTTCACCTCTGCCTCTTAGGCTCCTTAGCATCCCTAAAAGTTCAGTTCAAGCTCCATTGTCTATATAAGGCCTTTCTTGCTTTTTCTTATATATTAGCGCCCTTCCCAAATATTGTATTTACATATGTATTTGACCTATATTCCTATATGTCCACATCTTCCCTAACAGAATATTATCCCTTATCAAGCAAGAACTGTTCCTGTTTGGTTCCTGTCTTTGTATTCTCAGTGCCTATCAGAGAGCCTGAAACATACTAGATATTTAATCAAATAACTGTTGATTTATTCAATAGTTGATACTTGAGTGAACTAGTTAAATTCAATCTGTTCCTCAACTACAGAGGATACCCCTAACTTAAGTGGGAATGGTTATAAGTATCACCATTTGAGAATTTAAATGAATCCACACATTAGGCCTTCCCTATTGAGGTAGAAAAAAGGGGGGCTGGGTGTACCGATAATGGCTCTGTGGTGTTAGTACGGTATCACACAATTTAGCTGTGTAGTTCTTAATCCCTTTCTTCTGTCCCTCCCTTCCCTCCTTCCTTCCTTCCTTCCTTCCTTCCTTCCTTCCTTCCTTCCTTCCTTCCTTCCTTCCTTCCTGCTTTCCTTTCCTTCCCCCTTTCCTTCTTTATAAACAAATAGATACACAAATGAATGAATAAAAAGATAAATGAATAAATTAGGTAGATAGATAGATAGATAGATAGATAGATAGATAGATAGATAGATAGATAGATAGATAGATAGGGTGCCTATACGGAAAGGTATTCAGGGAAGTGTGTTTTGATCAAAGAAACCCCAGAGATGGGAATTAGTCATAGAACAATTGGTTGATCTCCCTTTTTCCGGGGATGACAGTGCGGTAGTCTGCTTCTACCTTATATCCGCATGTATTCACATATACATATGCTTCTCTATACACAAACATACACACAATGTCTTATTTTGTATAATACAGTGGGTTGCTTTTCTGTCTCTGCATTCTCTGTTATCATCTTTCCTTTCTTTTCTTCTCCTGGGAAAGCTACTTCTACGATTTCTTTTTGGCAGTAAGGAAATATCACCATGCTTTGGAGGTGGGGTATATCTTGAAAAGCTTTCTATCCCAAGAGTCTAAGGATGAAAAAGGCTGAAACTCAGCTCAGTCCATCCCCTGCCTAGGCCAATCACAGGAATAGAATTCACTTTCCATAGTAACCAGGAATCTGCTGGTGAGTATTTAACAACTGGCTCTTGGCTGAGGGGGATGGTGAGAGGAGGGCAGAGAATAGACACCTAATGCATTATTAAGGTCAATATGCATTATTGACCTTTTTCCATCACTTGCTTAAGTCGAGACAATCAATAGAACAATAAATCTAGCCCCGATTTAAAGCGTTTGCTAATTTCTGAATTGTAAATATTCATACTGAAATTTTAACAATTGGTTACCCAGCCAATCTGAGCTGGCTTCAGCACATCACTATATTCTTGAATAATTTCATACAGACTATTCCAAATATAAACTGAATTGTACAGTGAGCACATTATTGCTTTAAAGTAGCCCTTATTGTCAACTGTTTTGCAACAGAAACACCATCAGGAAGAAACATACCCCTCCTTCTTAATATGAATGTCCATCCCCAGACTTTGTGGGAAAGGGGTGGGACTGGGTGGAGGGAGAATTGGGTATTGGTGTCCCCTAGCGAATAAGTTGTTCTAATTTGTTGTTGTTCTGTTTTGTTTGTTTCATAATCGGGTTCTAACTAGTGGAGGAAGCTCCCTCCATTGATGGAGATCTTCCACTTATAGTCTTAAAGAGTTGCCTGAGGCACTGAAAGATTGAATGTTTTATCAAGGATGACTCCCTCATTATATAAAATAACAACAATGACGATGATAATAATAATAAAGTTCACATTTATATAACACTTTAACATTCACAAAAATATCATTTTATGCGTAGTTTTGTGAGTAGTAGATGTCATTTATTATTCACATTTTACTGATGTGAAAACTGAGGCAGACAGAGGTTAAGTGATTTTTTCCCAAGGTAATAAAAATATTAAGTATCAGAGGACTGAATATGAGGGCTTCATGACTCCAGGTTCAATGTTCTATCCTCCTTAGTTGCCATAGCAGAAGCAACACTTGAACACAGATCTTCCTGATCCCAAGACTGACCCTGACTCCACTTAATCATGCCCTCTCTCTCACTTTCACTGAAGTATTCAAATGAATGCACCTGACAATTGTTTTCTACTTTGCTTCCATAAGTTACTGTTTGCTTTGGAATGGTAGGATACAAGCGAGTTGAGCATGGGCACCTCACCCATGTATACAGATGGCATTCCCCGCCTCACCTAGTTCAGCACTCTGCCCAATATGCAGTCAAAAAAAATGTACTTGACTTACTTTGATGATCAATCTAGACTAAATAGCAACAACAACAGAACTTCACAGATGTCTATTATGCTTTCATTCCAGATGAAATAGGATACTTTGGGAAGGGAATACAGCTTGGAAAATTTAAAAGATTTTGCATGCAGAATCAAGATTGCTGGAATGAACACATCTGCTTATCTCAGACTTACCAACAAATGTTAATTGAGTCTATCACAGGTTGTTTGCTGCCATGTAAAACAGCAAGACAAAACCACAGACAAAACGGATCTTTGTGGAAAATTGACTCTGCGATACACTTGGATCCATCGCAACATTTTGTTCCTACTACTGTACCTTGGTAATCTCAGTTTTATGATCTATAGTCAAGTCATATCCACAAGCCTTTCTTAAGTGCTTATGAGGTGCTGGACACTGAGCTAAGAGCTAGCAATACACATATACGAGCTGAAAGAAAGACAAGGGCTGGAGTGGAATGAAGACATGGTTGGCCTGGACACCCCTCGGAGGACTATAGTAGGTTTCACAGTTCTACATCACTCAGCTATTTTGGAAATTCTGTATCCTTCTGATAAACCTGTCAGAATAAAGCATGTAAGAAATATGAAGTAATCCTGCTATTATACTCATTCTGCTTTGTTCGGGCCCTTAATAGAACATTATGTCCATTTCTGGGCCCCACAAATTCCATGATACGGAAAATTTGGAAAGGGATCAGAAGAGAGGCATGAGTACAACCAAAGGGTTGGAAGCAAAACCTACAGAGAAATTAAAGAATTTGGATTTGTTAACCTGGAAAAGAGAAAATTGGGGAGATAAGTTAGACAACTTCAAGTATAATAAGAATTACTATTCTGAGGAGCCTGAGTAGCCTGATCCTGAAACATGGGTCTTGGAATCAGAATTCAAGGAATACTTTCATGTGGAGGGGGGTAGTTTAAGCCCTAAAATACATGACCAATAGAGGTATCATTATGAGTCTAGACTCTAGAGGAACCACCAGTATATTGTAAAAGATAAATCGAAAGAATGAAATCACTACTATTTGTGCACTCAGAATAATGGAGGGTCTATCCTGAACCCTGGTTTCTCAACCACCAAAAATCATTTGTAGCTTGCAGTCCAAGTTATGCCACTTAGCCACAATCTGTTAAAAGATATGGAGCCTCCTTATCACTGTAGAACTACTAAAAAAACCCACACAAAAAAAATTTCAAAAAAAATACCTTTGGATATGGTTAAATACTTCGCATCAAGTATTTTGGAGAAACCAAGTTCTTTGCTCTTTCCCTTCCTACGTATTCACATCTTTCTTTCATCCCTGTTCTGTATTTTATATTTCATCCAACCCTTGGATATGTTTTTAAAAATCAATTGGGACATGAATGAAAAGTAAATACATTAAGAAAACAGATCAGAACATTATACACAGCAAAAGATTATGGAGAGCTTTTCTTCCCTCTGATGCTGTATCCCAGTTCCATGAACATTATTGTAATGCATCCAAATCTATATCCAGGAACTTGTTAATCAGTCAACAAATATTTATTAGGCACCTATTGTGTTATGTACTGGGAACACAAATACAATAAACGAAATCTCTACTCCTAAGAAACTTGCATTTTAACAAAGGAGACTATAAATATATACAGGATGTCCCAGAAGTTTTAATGCAATTTTAAGCTATTATATAGCTTGAATATAAAATACAGAGCAGAGATTAAAAAAGAGAAGAGGATATATAAAAAAAATCTAGTTTTTAAGTTCAGACTTAATGCACATTCAATGTGTTATATAAGTAGTAGAGCTTAAAACTGCACTAAGACTTGGGACAACTTGTACATAGGCATATTCAGGGTAAAAATGAAGAGAATGAGTACAAATAAGCACAAATGAAAATACAAGGAAATAGTTAAAAATAAGGAAATTTGAGGAGGGCACTAGCATTTGAGGGGATGAGGGAAAGCTTCATGTAGCAGGCATTCCTTGAGCTGTCTTTTGAAGGAAGAAAGAAATTCTATGGGGTAGAAGTAAAGAAGTGTGTTCCAGAAATGGAGGAGAGCCAATGCAAAAGCACAGAAATGAGAGGTGGAGTATTATGTGTGAAAGCAGAGAAATAGCTCATTTGGTTGCATTGCAGAGTATGGAAGGATTACAACAATAGCCATTCCTAAGCTAGTGGAGCTCCCACTAACGCTGGGCTTTCTGTGGCTGCCATCTTGGATATGGTCATATTAGAAATGAGAGGATATTTCCCAAAAACTTACTGAGGAAATGTCATTTAGTTAGCCATAGGCAAATGCTTAAAGATGTTAGAAATCCCAAACCAAGACTTAGAAGATCCTGGAGGATGTCTGACAAATATCCTCTTCCCAAGAAAAGAGCCAAGATCAAATGGCCGAGATCATAGGTGTTACATTCTGGGAATCTTGACTGGGGGGCCCCACCTCCTGCCCGGTGTTTTTTTTAATTCTCTTTTTTATTGTGAACTTACAGATCACCAAGAAAACAAACATATCTACATACAAAGAAAACGAAGGATTATATATGTAACCATAAACTTCTCTTAGGTAATTTTTTAGTATATATTAAATTTAATAAGAGAGTAATAAAATTTCCCTATTTGCTCATGTCCCCTTCTGACCTTTTTTTGTTGTTGTTCTATGTATTTAAAATTTTTATTGGTACTCCTTTCCTTTTTTTTCAGTTCTGTCACTACCTCCCTAACTCACCCTACTTTTAATAGAAGCCTTCTCATATATATTTTAAGCGCACACATATGCACATGCACACCCCACTCCCAAACACACACGATTAGCACTTCGGCCATGTCAGAAAAAGATGTTTTCTTCTCCTTCTCCACCTCTCTGCCAAAAGGCTAGCTTGATCATCCGTTTTGGAAATTAGGATCTGTTACCATATTGATCAGGGTTCTAAAATCTCAAAGTTGTTTTTACTTACATTATTGTGGTCATATAAATCATTCTTCTGCTTCTGATTAATTCATACAAACTTTGCAAAGTTTCTCTTAATCCTTCAAATTTATCATTTTTTTAGAGTGCAATGATGTTGTATTACATTTGTATAACACAGTTTGTTGAACAGGTCCCCAGTGGATGGACACTCACTTTGGTTTCAGTTCTTGGCTACAGCAAAAATATTGCTGCAAACATTTTTTGCATATATGAATCCTTTCTTTCTTTCTTTGACCTCATTTTGCCCAGTGGTTTTAAAGTGATAGTGAAATAAGTCTTGTGATGGATTATTACTTTGATGCTGCTTACAAAGAAAAAAATACATATTTTTACCCTCTCAGTAGATCCTATCAAAGCTGATTCTCCTGATGCTGATTGGAATGTTTTAAGAACACATAGAATGTTTTGGTGACCTGCACTGCCTTGTGACACATTTTGAAACAGTTGTATTAAGTTCTGCAGAACAATTAAGTTACTTGACAAGCAACTCTGTTTTCTCTGCCCATCATCTAACTTAGATATATTTTACTATTAATTTGAATTCAAATGAAAATAGAAACTGATCAGAGATTCTTCAGAAATTATTCCAACATCTTACATGGCTATCAAGTTCTGCACAGGACAAAGTTACTTTCTCATAAATGCCATTGTTGGGATGCTGTAGAGGCAGCACTGCATAGAAGGGGAAGCACTACTGGATTTGGAGAAGGGAGTTCCAGGTTCCAGTCTTGGCTCTGATACTTACTAGCTATGTGTCCATGTGACCTTTCAACCTCAGGTTCTTCCTTTGTGAAATGGAGTTCCTATTCTTGATCTATCTTACTGATTTATGGGTAGGAAAGTCTTTTATAAACCTGCAAGAAATACAGTAATGTGAGTTATTATTATTCACATGTATAAGGGCATTGCTGTCATCTGAACTTCATTGAATGGCGTCTCAAAATTCGAATTACACTAATCCATTTCCTTATAAATGCTTGCATTGTACTCATTAAGCAATATAAATATCAAATCAGCAGATGTCTGAGTTTTCTTCCTTAAGCCAAATTTCCACCCTTCTACATAGTTAATAATGAAAAAGTAGGTATTTTTATACAACTTGGCTTTTATCAAAACTCCTACTCTCTGAAATGCTGACAAAGATCCTAAAAACGAACACAATTATCAGGTTGTTTATATATGCGTGGCTCTATTTTATTTCTTCTATCTCATCCTGTGCCAGGGAAACCCAGATCTTAAGTTACATGACTGCTTTTGGGGGATGCTCTTTGGACTGGTAGGATGCACAAATCATGTACTAAGGATGTGAGGATAAGGTTTATAAAAAACGATATACACTGTGCATGTCAACTAAGAAAGAACTGAGACCACTTGCTACTTTATCTGAATCTTATCAAAACTTCATGCTTGGAGATGTTATAATTCACAATTAAAATATGAATTTCATTTAATATTCAATTATGTTCAATTCAGCATGAAATTAGATTCACATCCAACCTCCTTCATCAAATCTACTGGGTCTTGGCTGAGTATTTGAACTCTTTAAGCCTCTTTTTATAAAAATGAATTTTCGTAAAAGTGGTTTTCTCTCACAATGGAATCAGAAACATTGCAAATTAAAATATATATTAGTTTAATGTAAAGAATTGTGGTACTGATGGAAAACAGTAGATATAAAACCATAAATATGGCAATTTCCAAGTTTTGAGAAGTAGGTATGTTTTGGTTTTGTTTTTTTTAATAACCCTTGAAGTTTCTTTTGTGTGAGATTTCCTCCTTATCCTAAGAAGCTTAATGCTTCTACCCAGGCTCCAGGAAAGAGCAACCTTTCCTCTACCTGCACTAACCTAATAATCAGCCAATACTTGAACTTTTCTAAAACTCTAAGATACTTTGTTCAGGATAGGGAGTGACCATGGAAATTGTTGTACATTGTTCCAAGAAATAGTGTTTTGAGTGGTTAATACGGCACCAAACAAGAACATTTTACCTTCTTGCCTATACAGTTATTGATGTAGGTAAGAGGCTATTTACCATTATATTTCTTTCTTTTCTTCCTGTAATGACCTATGTATTGCTAAGAAATAAAACCGAGTTCCTGCCAAATGACTATATGTTTCCTGAACAGTATAAGTAGTCAAAAATGACATGTTCCCCACGTTTTTCCAAAATCCCCTTCTTGTTCAATTGTGCCCAGGGGTTTCCACAGAAACAAAGGAGACATTTAACCCCTCTTCAGTTATAAAACTCTGACCTATATTTTCCATCATTATACTTGTTACTCTCTGACCTGTAGCAACACAATAGGAAACCTAGTAGAGCAGTCACTCTTACCAAGACTTACACACTATTTTGGTCTAGGGTCCACATTTTTTCATAATACTTTTCCTTTCAAACAAGAAGAATTTAAGGGGAAGGAAAGACATGAGATTTAGAAATGACAGACATTGAGAGTATCCAAAAAAAATCAAAAGGAAGACATTCAATCTGTAAACTATAAGTAATGTCAAAAATCACACTGACGAATATGAAAATTTGGTGGCAGCTTAGTGTAATGGAAAGAGTACTGAAAGTGGTGTTGGAACAAGGGCTGAAATTCCAACTCTGCTTGTTTACAACTTGTAACTCATGAAAGCAAGTATCTTCACCTTCCTGGTCCTCAGTCTCTTCACCTATAAAATGAAGGGATCAGAGTAGATGGCCTTGTGGTCTCTCTCACCTCTCTATCTGTTGTCCTATAATATTATGATTTCCCTAGCCTCAGTTTCCTCATCTGTAAAATACAGACATAAGAAAAGATAACCTCCAAGGTTGCTTCCATCTCCAAATGACATCATCCTCTTAGATGCAAGCTATTTTTTTTTCTAATGGAAATGACACTACTCCAAACCTCATAGACTCAGGAAAAAGAAGAAACTTTCATTCCCATAGAACACAAATCCATGGAATTCTTCAAAGATCCCAAAAGTCAGCAACTCATAATGTATTTCATTAAACTACCTCATCTGCACAACTCAGACCACAATAGTGTACACTGAGTTCTTACCCACATGGAAAAAATGATGTAGCAGTCATATGTGCTTTAAAAATAAGGACTGTGGTATTCATTATAATGTCCAAGACAGAATCATAGGAATTGGGTCAGTTGGGCCATCCTCTTGGCAATGCAGGAGTGTTCCCTGGCTTTATGTATAGAATAATTTCAAATGACTCTGATGGTGAAGCTTCTACCTCTCCCTTTGGAAGATTATTCTCTAGGTCAGGGATCATTAACCTTTTGGGGGTCATCGATTCCTTTGGCAACCTAGTAAAGTCTTCTTAGAACAACACTTTTAAATGTATCAAACAAAATACATGGGATTACAAAAGAAATTAATTGCAATAATTTATTTTAAACTATTTTAAGCTCACATATGTCAGGTTAAGAATTCCTATAGCCTACACATACAGACTTAGGAATTATATCTTTAAGTTTGCCTTTCTCTTTGGCTTTAATGTGTTCTAGTTACAGAACATAGAACTTCTTTCTTTTCTCTCTTTATATGTATACATATATGTGCATATATGTATGTGTATATATGTGTGTATGTATATAAGTGTGTATATATATAGTATATTTGTGTGTGTATGCATACACATATATTCCTTTGAAATCTACAATCTTAATATGTCTTTCCTATCAGGCGTTAGCAAGCATTTACCCCCAGGAGTTTCAGAATAACATCTATTTCACTCCGTTCTCAACCTCCGTTTATCTTTGCTGTGAGCTGGGCACTTTTTGTCCTCTTCTGCCTAGGAAAGAAACTCCAGAACATGGAATGGGATTGAAGTAAGTCACCCCAACTGACTTTTTTCATGAGCTATCTAACTTCCATTTCCATTAAGTTCTTCTCCCCCTACCCCTCACAAAACTTATTGCTGCATTGATTTGGTAGAATTACAGCCCCAGAGATTACAATAGTGGTTTCTTTTGTGCTATCTTAGACAAAAACTACCACTTCCTCTGTTTGTGACATGATGCCTTTGTTTATGTAGCTCAAAGGCATGTTGTGGTTTCTTGTTCGTCCTTTTTTTCTTTCAAACATTGTAGCATATTTCCATGTTCAATCTCATTTGCTTGGCCTGTGTCCTATTGTTAAATTCTATCATCTTGCTGTATTTTTTCTCCATCTTCCCTGGTATTGGCATTTTCCCCAAAAATAAATATTTTGGAAGAATTTCATCATTGTGTGGGTATAGGGACATGTTAATAACCTTGCATCAGCCATCCCATGTACACTGAAGTGCACTTTTAGGAATTTCAACAAATTAAGTCTCCCTACCCTTAAGATAAAACACACTGACCTGTAGGATAATGAGCTGTCATATACTCATATACCATAATACTTCTGTGATCTCATACATATGAATATTTCCTATATTGATGCATATCATGATATATCCATGGCCTATTCTATATGATCATTGTCCATGTACTTCCAAAAGTTTTCCATCAGGGGGCCTACTTAAAATGGTAAAAATAATCCTTGCTTACTCTTAACATCCCCAGGATATCAATTAAAGCACATATGAGGTCTGATGAACCATTGTAAGCACTATCTTTGTACAAATTTTATCCCAGTTTTATAGATATGGAAATAAAGACTGGAACATCAAGTAGCTTGCTTGGGATTATGGTATGTTAGTCATCAAGAATTATGTCTTAGATTCATTTCTTCTTCATTTCTCTAGTAGTCCATTAAATGATCATAAATCCAAAACTGGGAGATCTTGGAAAATCCAGATCTAATCTCCTCATTTTTCCAATGAGGACACTTAAACTCAGAAAAGTAAACTTGCTTGCTCAGTTATATAGATAGTAAACAACACATAATTATCTGATCTAGCCTGTTTCCTCACAAAGATTTTGGGACAGAATTACAGAATGGTAATTGAAAGATATTTGCTAGAATAGTCATTGAATGTAATTAATCATTAGTATCTGCCTAAACTCAACTAGCCTGACTTTGAAAGGACATCTTTTTAAAAATGTTTATTTTATTTTTAATTCATGAAACAAAACAAGCGTTTCTATAACATATTAGAATTTTTAAAAAGACGATTGCACGTGAAACTATAAATCTATTATGTACAACTTGCTATTCCTGTTAAATATATAATAGTTACAATGTAACTTTCTTTTTCCCCCTTTTTTCTCTTCTGCTCCCCATCCTACAGATGGCTACTATATGTCTGTGTGTGTGTGTGTGTGTACAATCATTTTATGTATGTGTGTATACATATGTATATATATATTTCTATTAATCAGTTCTTTCTCTGTATGCATATAGCATCTTCCTTCATAAGTCCTTTGCAGTTAACTTGGGTATTTATGATGGTAAAAATGACTCACTGAAAGTTCTTCTTAAAACAATATTGCTATTACTATAAACAAAATTCTCTTGGTTCTGCTCCTTTTGTTCTTCATTATTTCCTACAGGTCAATCAATCCATGTTTTTCTAAAATCAATGACCTCATCATTTCTTATAGCACAGCAGTATTCCATCACAATAATATGCCACAATAAAATGCCATCTTAAAGAAATTAGATTTTTTTCTAGAAGATTTTTTTTAGTTTTACTTAGCTCATTGACCATTCAGCAGGCCTTTCTCTAATCCCAACTGTCTTTAGCTCCAATGACTTACTCTACTACATTAGATATAAAATGCTAATTAAATATTCATTTGGTATACATTAAGGAGCAGAAGAGCAGTTGCTAGAAAGCTAGCTTTGAAGTCAGGAAGACACAGGTTCAAGTCCTGACACTGACACATACTGGTTACGTGACCCTGAGCAAATCAACTCACCTGATAGTGCCCCCAGGCAACATTCTGAGATTTTAAGTTACAGAACAGGAGACAACTGGCATTATTAGAGGCAATTACCTCCCTGGCAATTGTCTTTAAACAATGAAATCTCACACATACATATATATGCACACGTGCACATGTGTGTTTCTATACATGTGTGCTTATATATACATATGCATATGTATATACACACAATACGTGTATATGTATATAGTGTATGCATATGTATGTGTGTAGACACATATACATGTATACGTAGATAGCATGTGCATATGTATAATATTATATCCTCTAGTATAGTGGCCTCAAACACTGGATTTGGAGTCTCTTGATTCAGAGATAGAAGGAAAATTCTATTACCAAGGAGACCATCAAGTCTATACTTCTTTATTTTACTGACAAAAAGACTAAGTCACAAAAATAATAAGGGAATTGCCAAAGATCATATAGACGGAAAGTGTTAGAGGTAAGATTTGAACTCAGGTCTTCTTGACTTCCACTCCATTACTTTATCTACTATACCATGCATGGATGGATTTGAATCCCAGCCCCGGCACTTTCTGCCTTTATAGAGAGAGTCTCTCTTTCCTTACATTTAACAGGAGGTATCTACCTCTTCATGTTAAACATAGTTACATATGGCTAAGTATGTTACCTGTCCAGGAGGACCGTTAGAGTACTTTCCTGCTTGAAATCCTATAGTCCTATCAAACAGCAGTTTCCCCATCCCTCACAATGCTCATTTGGGAGTATGTGGACATCTGTCAAGGATATTGTGGAAGGTATTATTACATCGGATTGGAGTTAGGACTATGTAAACTTTTAAGTTCCCTTTCAAGCCTAAGAGTATATAATTCTATGATAAGCATTATGATAACAATCATCTGGAAAATATGTGCCTTCCTTAGAGTAAGCAAATTCTTCTGCTCTCTTGGTTACTGAATTCTAATTTGAGAAAAAGGAGACATTTAATTGGAAATGAAAGACATATCAAGTGGGAAGTAGGGCAGAATACACACAAAAAAATCCAACTGGTCCAAGGAGAGTCAAGAGAACACTTTTAATTCTCCTGAACAAGAAATTTTACGCACACTTTTTTCCTGGTATCATAATATAAAAAAAAATAAATGATGCCAGCAATCAGTAGGACTTTCTAGCAATTTTTTTTGTTTCTCAAACTTTTGTGCTTCCTTACCTCATATAATTTTAAGCCATAAATTTCTTTTCTTATCTACATGAAATAGACACTATTTAAATTAAAAGAAAGAAAAGTTCTGGGATCAAGCCAAATGACAGTTTCGCTATTTCACATGTTTAGAGAAGGGAAAAGGAAAGTAACTAACTTCTGCATTACTATAAGAGGTTACAGAATATCACATATCTCTCTATTATATATACAGATAAATAAAATGTTTATAGATTTATATTCCATATGCGTATATATATGCCATCTCTCATAATAATCATAGGCATTGTGGCAAAGTGAATAGAGTCAGCCTCAGCCTCCATTAGCTTGTAAACTTCCTGAAGGCAGGGATTGTCTTTTGCCTCTTATTGTATCCTAGGCCCTTAGCACAGTGCCTGGCACATAATAGGAGTTTAATAAGTGTTTATTGAACTGAAATTAAATTGAACTCAGAAGACCTGGATTCAGATCCTGCCTCTGATTCATAGAATCATAAAATCACACTTACAGGAAACCTTAGAGGCCATTAAATCCAACCATCTCATTTCACAGAAAAGCATATCGAGACCCACAAGGGTTAAGTGGATTGCTCAAGTTAAACACAGATAGTATGCGGCAGAGCCTGGATTCAAATACGGGTCCTCTGAACCAAAATCCTACCCTGTGATGTGACCATGGATAAATCACTTAACTTTCTAGCATGCCAAGTAATTCTCTAAAACAATAAGTGGCAGGTAAATAAATGATCTTCATTGGGGGAAAATTCCCAATTTATGTATGAACTTCCTACATCAACAAAACCATAGGTTTGGAGTAAAACAGAATTATATCATATATGTGCATATATATATATATTATATATGCTAAATGTTTTCCCTCTATTGCCCAAGAATGCTAAGACAATTGCAAACTTGAAATAATGACTAGAGATTATGATATGCTGGGACCAGAGGACCTGACATAGGAAGTTTATTATCCTCAATGAACATTCTGAATTACTACATCCAACTCTATTAAGTGCTGAAGTGTTGTATATTATGTGACAAAGAGATTATCTCTACCTTTGAAAAGTTTACAGTCTAGAGTGAGGGAAGACGGATGAATCGATGTTACTGCAAACATTCGTAACCTATCTATACAAGTCCCTATCTGCCTCTTCTCCATCCTCCCCATCTTTCCCCATTCCCATAGATATATAAACATGCATTAATAGAAACAGCCTATCGGTCATAAGGGAGGCAGTGAAGGGTTGGAACCAGATATGCTGAGTCAGAAAAAGTTTCAAGGAGGGGAAGTGATTTTTGAATTTTGCTTAGTAGTGCAGAAAGAAAGTGGTTTTTAAGGTAGATAGAAGTGGGTCATTTAGTGCCTGGGGAGGACCATATTGAGAAAGGCTCAAGGGTTAAAAAGAGGGATAGCCTTTGTGACTGAACCTGAGACCATTCTTTTTGATTTCATTCTTCAGTCTGTAATATTTCCGTACCCTTAAATTGTTGAGATGGTGGCCCTTCTCTCTCTCTCACCTATTGCCATCAGTCTTTGCTTGGCCTTTAGGGTTCACTGATACAGTTTTGTTCCACCAGAAAAGGTGAGTCTAAGGCCAGAATGAGATAGTACTGCCTTGTGCTGCAATGTTAGAGATGTCTGTCTTAGATCAAAGTAGAATCAATTTAGCATAAATAGGAACCACTGCTTAAGGTTTTCTAAGATCTGATGGGTCCCAGGGAGATACACTTGGCATGGCACTAATTAATATTTTTGTCAATGATTTGGATAAAGAGAAAAATAGCTAGCATTTATATAGTGCTTTAAGGTTTGCAAAATGTGTCCTACATATGTTGATCACATTTGACCCTCACAACAGTCCTGGTGGGTAGGTACTATTATTATCCCCATTTTACAGATAAGGAAGGTGAGCCTGCAAGAGGTTACATGACTTGCCCTAGTCAAATATCTAGAAAGTAACTTAAGAAAGATTTAAACTTGGGTCTTCCTGATTCTAAGTCCAGCCTTGTATCCATTGTGCCACCTAGGAAAAATACCATATTTATCGGATTTATAGAAGACAGAGCTGGTGAGAATACATCACATGTGAGATGACAGGGACACTGTGCAAAAAGATTTTGACAAGTTAAAAACTTTTGGATGAGTCTAAAAAGTTGACATTTAATTGGGATAAATAGACTATCTTAAATTTGAATTAAAAAAATCCTTTCAAGTTGTAAAGGTGGCAATGGTGTAGCCAGAATGCAGCTCCTCCAGAGAAAGACCCAGGAGCTTTAGTAGGCTGAAATTTTATATCAATTTGTGTTATATAGCATCTGAGGAAGTTAACGCAATCTGAAGCAACATTAAGAGAGGCATAGTTTCTAGGACTACAGAGTTGAACCTTCTTGTACTCTTCCTTGGTAGGACCTTGAATTCAGTTCTGGATGCCAAGTTTTAAGAAGTATATATTGCTAAGCCAGACAACATCTAGAAGAGGTCAACTGGGATGATTAAGGGTCTTGAAATTATGACATATGAATATCAATTAAACTCTTTGGGCTTCAGTCTTCTCATCTCTAATGTGAGGGAAAAGAATTGATGATTGCTGAAATCCTTTTAAAATCTAAATCAATGATTTTCTAACAATCTTTTGCCTAGAGTTTCAATCCAGAAGAAAACTTTGGTGGAAGATGAGGTTTTGATGGGGTGCTGTGTGTAATGAGAATAAGATGAATTCTGTGCGTCCCCAAAGGGCAAAACCAGTAACAAAGAGAAAATTTAGGTTTGATGTCAGGGGGAAAACTTCATTAAAAAGAAATCTATACAAAAGTAGAATGGTCTGCTGGAGGAAGCAGAAGATTCTTCCGTCTCTGAAGACATTTAAAAAGAATCTAAATGGGAAGTAGTTCTGGGAATTGGGAAACTAGTTGTTGTAGTGGTTAGAGTGCCAGCCCCAGAGTCAGGAGGACCTGAGTTCAAATCTGGTCTCAGACACTTACTAGCTGTGTGTAACCCTGGGCAAGTCACTTTACCCTGTTTGCCTCAGTTTTCTCATCTGTAAAATGAAGTGGAAAAGGTAATGGCAAGCCACTCTAGTATCTCTGCCGAGAAAATCCCAAATGGGTTCATGGAGAACTGGACACAATTAAAACAACTGAACAACAACAAAAAGATTTGGGGACTGAGGCTGGTGATCTAGTTTAGGGATGGAATGGGATTAGAATTGGCATTGGAATAAGATTGAGTTAGGATAGGCCGGCCTTCTGCACCAACTGCCAACCAATTATTATTCACAGAACAGGCACACCAGCCTCACTGAAAACAGCAAGGAACTCTGATGGAGAGACAGGAGACAACATGCATCAGGCAAAGCAAACCACCACCAACACTTTGACCAACATCTTCCCTCACACCCTGAAGAAAACAGGGTTAGATTTTTCCTGTATAATATAGGGAACTTAAAATGACCTACGTGGTATAATAGAAAGACTGGGGAATCTTGTAAGTGGAAAGATTTTCAGGTTCTATCTGCTCCTGAAAAAGTCATGGAAACAGTGGCAAAGTGATGACCTACAGAAATATGGAGAGGGAGGACAAGGGCCAGCACACTTCTCCTAAAGCTCAACTTTTCACATAATTCACAGCAGGGGTTAAATCTTCTGCTTTGCAAGTGACTCAGATTTAAACCTTTTCAATAAGCTCATCTTCTATTGGTTTGGATAAGGAGCTTCTTCAACACATGGCAGAATTTGACAGGCATCATTAAGCTCACTCACGGAATCTTTCTTTGAAAAAAAAAAGGAGGGGTACTTTTTTCCATAAAAGTTTTCTTCCCCACATGCAGACTGCGTATCCATAAAGACATTCACTGTCTATTATAGTCCCCTTACAGACACACACATACACACCAGTAAGCAGATATATACAAATGCACATGCAAGCGCATACACACACACACACACACACACACACTCTTAACACATTCTATCCCCCAGCTTTAACCTTCATCTCGATTTTCATTGGGCATTCAGGATTCCTTGAAAAGCCATCATCTCTTCAGGCTTCCAGAGTACTGAGGCCCACTCCTAATTGCTGGCTTCTGCTGGCTGACTATGATGAGGCAGAGCCAAGTCATGACAGTCAGACCCTATCCTGGACAAAGAGATCAGAGGTAACCTAAATGGCTCTTCACGTAAGTTCAAGTTTTAGAAAATTGCAACATTATTGCTCTGGAGTGATTTATTTTGCTAGACTCTAAATCTTCATATTGTGTTCCTTTGTTCAGCAATGGCAAAGGACTGGCTCCATCTTCTCCAAACCATTAATGCTTTAGAAATGGAAAAAGGATACATTTCATCGAGCTAATGACATTATTCAGTGACAGCAAGATTTCTTAGACCATCATAGGTTCCTGAAGAGAAAGTCCACAGCATAGCCCTGATTCTTCAGGGATGAATGGCAGTCCACAGAGGAATTAAAGGCCTTTCAGCTCTCCTCTTAGAGACCTGCCCACTCTTTGTCCATCCCAAGAAGTCAAGGAATGAACTGGTAAGAACTAAGGAAATACAATGAGTTCTGCCCTGTACTAGATCTCCACAGGTTCTGAATATCCCCAAAAGATTGAAGCTATTTCATTGGATCAAAAGATTAAAGATTCATAATTGCAAAGTACTTTAGATGTAATTGAGTTCTTCATTCTATGATGAGGAAACTTGGGCCCTGAAAATTCAAGTGACTTGCTCAAGGTCCCACAGGCAGTAAATGACAGAGCTGTGATTCAAATCCAGTATTCTTGGCATTGCACCATACAGCATTTCTTGCTAGGCCTAAAACATATGCCAAATTGTCACCCATAAATGTCATGGAATATAACTGTGGCATAAGTAATGAAGAATAAGAAGAATTCAGAGAAAAGGTAAGAAAACTTGTATGAACTAATGCAGAATGTAAGGGGAGGACCTAACATCTGTACCCTGTTAGTTCAGATTTGATATTGAAATGATATGAGGTACTCAAAGATCACTAAACAGTTAACAGAAGTAAAATTACTTAGCCCTATCATAGCAAAAAATGCAGTAAGGATACTGTGGTACTCAGCTCTGTAAATAGGTCCCTTAATCTCCATATGGAATATAGTCTTGTCAGTAGGGCAGGACACGGTGACTTGTTTGGTCTTCAGGCATCTATCAAGTTGGAGAAGGCCTCACAGCCAAAGATCACCAGGGAATTATACCAAAGGATACATAGCTTGAGCCTTGCTCTTCCCTCAGGCCAAGCAAGTCCTGGATTTGCTGTATTTTCTTAAGCTACGTTGAGGGGAAGGAGGAACTCTAATTGATATTGGCCCCTCAGACATAGTAAAATAAAGACAACCAGGAAAAAATAAATACAATAACTACAATAATGGAAAATAAAGTAATACTAAAATAAATCCAAATGCCACTTGATAATAATGACCAATCTTGTCACTAGAAAAGAGTTGAGAAAATGCATCTCCCTCATTTACTTGAAGAGGTCAGGTACTCGGTACAGAATGTAGCATATACCATCAGATATATTTGCTTCTTTAATTGGTTTTGCTTAAAAATATTTATTTTCAGCACATGGCTTAGAGTACTCACTGGCAGGGGTGGGGTAGATGTATGAAGAAATTATCATTAAGTAAAAAAGAAACGACATCAAATTTCTAATTTTTTTAAAGTATGTTGTTGGCAGGATTATTCATTCTTCAGCTGGACATTCTTAATATCCTTAATCTAAAAACATTTTAAAGATAAATAATCCTAGACCAGCTGAGTTGTGTTTGTTTATACTACCTCAGTAGTAATTTAGTCTCCATTCCATCTACAAGATGTTTGTTGGATCATATCTCACCTGGCTCCATATATTTTGTTGCCAAGATAATGTACCTCGATATTTAAAATTCCAAAAGAGAGTTTGAGTTTAATTTTTAAAAAATAAGTTCTAACCTGGTCTGTTTCTAAAGTTTTGTGGTGATTCACAAGAACATGTGACAGGTAAGAAAGGAAACCAAAGGGAATCAATCATTCACCATCTCCTGAGAAGTTCTATAAGATCACGGATCATTCCAGCCCTCTACCTTCCATGCCCCCTCCTTACACACACACACACACACACACACACACACACACCAATCCTCAGGAAAATAAAGACTAGTTTTTGATACTAAGAATAAGTGATCCAGAATAAGAAAATGATCTGATTGTGACAGCCAGGAACCAGTGGTTACCATAGTATCTATCATAAGGAGAGAGAGCCATTTCCCTAAACTGACCCCCCTCACCCAAGAATGAAATTGAAACACTAGAGAATTTTAAATAGACAGGGAAAGGAATTTAGCTTAAGCATAATCACCCCACATGTGTGGTCCGTGTACCTCCTGGATACGTTTTTTTTTTTTCTGAAGCTGACTCAGAGCGGTGTCAGGGCCCATTACTGCTCTTCCAGGGAACCCTTGCAGCTGCCTTCAAATGTCACTGCAAAGCTATTAGGCTTTCTTTCTCTGGGCTTAAACAATGATGTGCTGAAAACCGTTGCCTTTGAGAAGAGGTGAAGCGTTCTCAAATGGTTGTGTAGGAGCACAGTATTTCAAGAATTGGATACTTCATAGGTCATCCCAACTACCACCAATAAGGTCAAACCTGAAAATGTTGACTGTCAATGGCAGCTATAGAAGATCTCACGTGGTGACTGGGTTGTTGATTTTTACTTTTAAAACAAATCAAAGTGCAGTAATACCTCATTTTCTCTTTACATTCAGGAAACTAGGCATTCCCAATAAATGACTTAGCCAGATAACCAAAGCTTGAACCTTTAGTTCAGTGCATGTCAGAGCTTCTATTCGTCCCTCCTTTCTTTATTTTGCCTATTACTACTGTGTTACCAAGGGCAAATCATTTAACCCCCCTGTGCCTCTGCTTTCCATAAATTGAGGGAGTTAAACTAGATGATTGAAAAGTCTTGTACATTTTTTCTATGACTTGAAGTTGTTCACATACAAGCATTGTAGCTCTCCTGTCCTTGTTATAGAACACAATTTGGTTTTTTTAAAAGGTGGGGGGGGGTGCGCAAATCTTTTCCAATTTTTCTTTTGTTGAATATTTTTGTTCCATTTTTCATCGATGGATGCCCTTGGAATGACCTTGGTTAGTTGAATATTTTGCCAAGATTTCTTTGAACTGGGTTTTCCCTCCATTGCTTCTTCCTACTTTATAAGACAATAGTAGACCTAATCATCCATCATTCTTCTTCACAAGAAGTTACAAATGAGTTTATTTTCTAACCGGATGTTGCTTTTGGCAACTATTTCTGTTTGGTAAATAAGTCAGATGTTGACTGACTAAGCATTTCCTGGGCTCTTTTTGGTCTCCTTATTGTGGTAATCATTTTACTTTGATTAAACTTCTGGATAAAATTATCAGGCAGTTTAATGTCATTTCTGTTGCCCTATTTTGCATTTAAAAAATTTGCAGGTGAGGATTAAATTCCTTTACTTGCATGCCATGTCCTTTTCTCCCCCTTCATTATCATTCAGTCTTTAAAAAAAAAAATTCTCATCATATCTCTGATGAGTCAATCAGCTGACTACACAAAAACAGCTGACTCAGCTTTTCTACCCACTTCCTGGGTGTCAGATTAATCTTTTCTTCAATATTATTTTACTTGTCTCTAACAGTATTTCTAGAACACACATAGCTTGCTGTTTAAATTTACTGCATGGTGGGAAACCAAATTCCCAAACTTGTGAACAATTGCTTACAAATAGTGAGATAAGTATATGAATCTAAGTGAGACCCAAGATGTGTAAGGATTTAGAACAGAGATTGATATTGACATTTCTTTTTTAGTCCTCAAGCTATTTGGGTGAATGTGTATGTATGTATGCGTGTATTTATAAGGCAAAATGGTTCAATGGAACCTTCGGTGTCAGAAGATACAGGTTGCATCCCACTTTCCCAACTTGTAACTTGTCAAGTCACTTCATTTCTCTGGACCTTAGTTTATCTGTAAAATGAGGAGGTTGGACTCAATGACTTATAAATTTCCTTCCAGTTCTCTATTGGTGATCCTGTTTTTGGTTTTTTTTTTTTTTGCTTTTGTTTTTGTTTCTTATCAAGGTCAAATTTGTGAGGTCATAGAATCACAGACTTAGAATTGGAAGAGATTTAGAGCCACTGATTCTGATCCTCTCATTATACAGATGAGAAAACCAAGGCTGAAAGGTTAAGTTATCTGCATGAGGTTGCATAGCTAATAACTGTCTGAGGAACAATGTAAAGTCAGATCTTCTTGACTTCAAGCACAAAGTTCTGTCTTAACTATCTGTTACTGAAATTCACAATAATCTTATTTCGGTGTAATTTAAACTACTACTATATTGTATCTGAATTAAGGGAACATTGACATTTTGTTATGGCTTAACAGACACTGAATATACATAATTTAGGGTTAGGGAATGGAACTGTAATTTCATTCCTATAGAGAACTCTCAACTGAGGGAATTTCCTCTACCCACATAAGTCAACACCTTTGAAACTTATAGTCTTAGAGATTTCCCTAGAAAAGATATGTCAAACACAAGGCCCACAGGTTGCATGTGGCCCACAACACTTTCAAGTGTGGTTCAAACCAGATTAAAAAGTAACTTAGAAATATTTAACAACAGCAACAAAATACAATAAAACATGGTAATATTATATTTAACGTTTGGTTTTTGTCTGTTAATTGTGTCTGACTCTTCATTACCCCATTTAGGGTTTTCTTGGTAAAGATACTAAAGTGGTTTGCCTTTTCCTTCTCCAGTTCATTTTACAGATGAAGAAACTAAGGCAAACAGGCCTAAGTGACTTGTCCAGGGTCATATAGCTACTAAGTATCTGAGGTCAGATTTGAACTCAGTTCCTCCTGACTCCAAGGCTGATACTTTATCCACTGAGACACCTAGCTGCCCTCATGTATGGGTTTAATGGCACCTATTTCTATTTGAATTTGAAACCATTGGCCTAGAGGACTTAGAGGATAAATAATTTACCCTGGATCTCACAGTCAGTTTATGTTGAAGGCTCAACTTGAACCCAATTCTTTCTGACTATGCTACTCTGAACTCTACATAACATAAATCTAAAATAGTTTCAGGATGCAAGATTTAGTGCATGGTTCCACAGATTTTTATCAGTATAGTTCATTATATGTTATATTCTGAGTGAGCAATTTCATTCAGAACTAAAAATAACGTGTTGCCAATTTAGAAATGAATAGATCTGATAAAGCCAGTCCCAGAAATCATGAACTCAATTGTTCCCTTCCATTCCAAGATGATGCCAGAACCATATCTTCCCATGTACAATTAGGGAAAAACAAGACCTTTCTTTCCAGTGGGCTTCTATAGTCTCCTTTCCATGAAGCTTAATCTTATGAGGAAGAGAGAATAACAGTAGGCATCTGAATGCTGAGGATCTGTCAGGAAACTTCACAAGAGACTTTTGGACTTTTTACATCAGAGAATCTCTATTACTGTAGATACTCTGGATGAAGGTGTATTCTGGAATGGTGTGGATACAATTACACTGAGACCCTTTTGCATAGAATCTATATCTCTTGAAATCCTTTACAACTTGGTAAAAATTACATTAAGTTTGGACCTTGGTACAATGGTCAATACAATCCAGTACAATCCAATCCAATACAGTCCTTATGGTCAATACAAATGAATATGAAGATTTCTTTTTTACCACAAAGAGCTCAAGGAAACATAGTACTGAATACTCACTAATCTATCATCTTGCCATATCTTAAGCAGTTCTTCTGACATGTATCTATAAACAACGTGACCTTAAAATATATAAAATATATTTATTGTTGCTCCAGGCTTCTTACAAAAATATGCAACTTCTACCAAAATAATGAACACAAAAGGCCCTTAAGAGTTTAAAATTTCTTTCTTCAAGAACACCAATATGAGTTAGGCTGTGAAAGCATTATATGTTTCCCCTATAGATGAGAAACTGAGGCTCAGGGTCACTTAGGTACTAAGTTCTGAAGCTGAGATTAAAACATGAGACTCCAAACAGAATTATTTTCATTGTATTATGTTATTCCCTTCTTTTAGTCACAACAAATATATTTCAGGCATAGGTACATCATGGATAAAGAGCTCACACTGGAGCCAGGAAGATCTGGGTTCAAGCCTCTCCTCTGGTCTTTGGTAACTCTCTATGACTATGTTGTGCAAAGAAGATGCTGACCACATTGGTAGAGAAAGTTCCTGTGGGTGTGGGGATATAATGGCTAACTCATACTAAGACTAAGTGCACAAAATATTTCCCCTCAAAAGCAGGCAAGTCACTCAATCTTGTTTGCCTCAGTTTCTCTATCTGTAAGCTAATGATGGTGTGAGTGTTCCCAACAAAAGCAATGTCAGAAAGTGTTGAAGTTTTGAGTCTCATCTGATGAGAAAGTCTTTAATGTTCCTTTCCCATTCCATGGCCTGGTCTTCTATATTTTAATGGATAAGAAAAATACTTTCAAATGGGCTTAATCTTATTCAAGACTCTTCAGTTCCTGAGTGACTTAGGAGGTGGAAAGAAAGTGAATGATTGGTGTCAGTGTTTGCTGCTTGATTTGTTTCTTCGTTATTTGACTTGCCTTATACAGGTGGCTCAGACACTAAGAGGTAAAATAACACTTAAGACTAGAAGTTTGCATAGCAGATGATTAATAAAAGAAACTCTTCAGAGAGTCTATTCACTAATAAAAATCAGAAATGTCATTAAAATAAAATTTTACTTTTCATTAGGTTTTAGTTTTAAATAAATTTTTTTAAAATAAATGTTGATATATTTTGTTTTGATATCACCAAAATTTCTCCCAATACCAATTCCCCTCTCCTTCCTAGAGAGCTATCCATTATTAGAAAAAAAAGTAAAGAAAAAAATCAGTGAAGCTGATTAAAATATTAAAAAAAACTCTGCAAACATATATACAATGCACAATACATAAGTATATGTCACGCATCTGCAAGAATGGGATGGGATCATCTTCCCATATGTCTCCTTTGGGACCATGTTTGTTCCTCGTAATTTTGCAGTTTTTATTTATGATTATTTTGTGGTTGTTCCATCCATTTTTCTATTGTTGTAGTTATTTTGTATATTGTTTCTTGGCTCTGCTTACTGCACTTTACAACAAATCGTCCCATGCTTCTCTGTATTCATCATATTTGTTGTTTCTTACAGCACAGTTGAATGTAATTCCATCGCAGTTTGATTTGAATAAATGTTCTTTGCCTTTCCGTGATGTCATTATTGCTTGGTTGGGAAATATTCACTAGAAATGAAAGTTTATAAACTATGAGTTCAGATATATGATCTCCCCTCAAGTACTATGAACTAGAGCAGGGTTTGGCAAATATTTTTCTGTAAAGAGTCAGCAGGTAAACATTTTAGCATTTGTGGGCCAACAGGCAAAATCAGGAATAATATTTAGATACTAATAAGAGAGAAAATGAAATTTTGCAAATTTTTAATTGATGAAGTAGTATGAATATTTGTAATACAGTTCCAATGAGAAGAATGAAATTCTTTTTTTGAGGGGATAATATCACATACAATTGATATTTGAAGTTAAAAATCTATTCCAAATATTCATATGTTAATGCTGATTTGTAACTAGATATTATGTATTTCTCCCTCGATAATGTCTTTTCACACATATAGCTGCTAGCAAATACTGATATCAGTTCAGGGGTATGTAATTCTAATTGAGCATATTAATCACTTAGAAGGCATTTTTAGAATTTTATTAGGTTTTTCTCTTGTTATTTTACTTTTAGCATTCCATGATGTTGCAAACTGATCACTTTCAATTAAAGATTAGGTGGAAGCTCTTAAATTGGTTAGTTAAATAGAATTTTGAAATATGGAAGTATCTTTTGTACTTGCATCGAGGTTCCTGAAATGCTTCTGGAACTGTGGTTTGAGCTTAGAAAATATATCTGCTGCAAATTTGGGAGGGAATGGAGATCTTACTTAGTATTTTAACTTCTGACAGCTCAGGAAAGTACATAAAGCAGATTGACATTACTTGTGATTCAAACAACATTAGTTGTCATCAAGTTGACTTTCCCACATATGTTTTGCATAGAAGCAATGTTCTGCCTTATAATTTTAGGTTGAATTCATTAAGAAACATTATCAAGTCTACAGCAAAAGCTCGTATCCAAAGCCATTCACTGTTTGACAATAGTGGTTGAAGGAGGTTCTTTTTCTTTAGGAAAAAATGTCAATCTTATCCCTGAGCTCAAAGAAAATTGTAATAAAACTTTTTTCCTCTTCTTGTTTTGGTGAGTGTGAACTGGTGATAAAAAATAAATAACGTCATGGTACAACTATACTTCTGGCTTTCAAAAACACTGTGAAGTTATAACTGTGTCACTGTAATTTGTAGTGTGTCCAGAAGCAGCGTGAAGCTGGGAGAGAGCTACACAAGGTTTCTGTGGCAGCTATTCAACTCTCTAGTTGTTACCCAAAAGCAGCCATAGACAATGCATAAACTCTTGAGTGTGTCTATGCTCCAATAAAACTTTATTTATGGACACTGAAATTTGAATTTCATATAAGGTTCAGGTGTCATGAAATATTATTCTTATTTTGATTTTTTCAACCATTTAAAATGTAAAAAAAAACATTCTTAGCTTTTAGACCATACAAAAAACAGGTGGAGGGCCAGATTTGGCCCATAAGCCATAGCTTGCCAGCCTTGAACTAGAGAATAGCCAAGGGGAGAAAAAGGGGAGCCAAAACTAGAGGGCCTGCAAGTTATACATTATGTCATTTAAATATTTCTCCTGCTAGTCATTCAAACCAATAGAACAGTTAAGAGAAAGAGATATTCTGACTATGTGACATCTCTGTGCCTGGGCATCCTCATTTAAACAATGATGATAATAATATGAGTTGATATGAAAATCAAATAAGGTATTATATTTAAGGCACATTTTAACCTATAATTGCTATGTGAATTTCAATATTTTTATTATTATTGTTGTTATAATTTTGGTTACCTCTCATTTTCTTTGATTTTCAGATAGAAATAGCCTGAAGGGAAGTCCTTGTCCTGCAATCATTCTTTTATATTTAATGTTCTAAAGACTGTTGCATGGGTGGTTAAAATGAATACATTTGGAAATTGAATAAGAGTGTTGGAATGTCAGCTCATCTTCTGTAAATTCATTGAAAGTATGTTTGGAAACGATGAGCAGGCAGACTTCAGACAACCCTGGAAAGACTTACATGAACTGATGCTGAGTGAAATGAGCAGAACCAGGAGAACATTGTACACAGTTACAGCCACGTTGTGTGATGACTGACTTTGATAGACTTACCTCTTTGCAGCAATGCAAGGATATAAGACAACTCCAAAAAACTCGTGATGGAAAATGCTATCTACATCCAGTGAAAGAACTTGGGAGTCTGAATGGAAATGGAAACATTCTATTTGCTCTCCTTTTCTTTTGTTGTTTTGCTTTGTTTCTTCTTTCTTGTAGTTCCTGTAGTTCTTGTAGTTCCAATGGAGAATTAGTTCTAATTCTTCTTTGCATCATAACTAATGTGAAAATATGTTTAATATGAATGTATATAGAAAGTCTATACCAGATTGCATAATGAATTGGGGATGGGGGAGAAAAGAGTCTGGGAGAAAATTCAAAACTCACAATCTTATGGAAGGGAATGTTAAAAACTAAAAGTAAATAAATTAGTTATATATTTTTAAAAAAGAGAATATCTTTGGTATAAATCCAGTAACAGAGAGCATAATGGAGATGACATACTTAGTCATATGCATGGTTCCTGGTATATTGTAAGTACTTAATAGATAATAAGTCCTTAATAGATGCCTGTTATTTGTTTGATCCTGTTCTTATATGGTTTTAATCTCTTTGGCTAAGTTTATGTATTTTGAAAGCTTTTCATTCCATGAAGTTTGGAATTCAACAATTATAATAATATGAGAAGCAGTAGCAATTTGAGATCTGCAAAATGTTTTACTGATAAGACTCCTTTAACCCTCACGGTAGCTTTATGAGGTAGACGCTATTATTATACTCATTTTACCAATGAGGAAACTGAGGTATGTCTCATTGCCCAGGGTCACATAGATAGTAAACATCTGAGGCAGGGTTTAAACTCAGGTCCTCCTTACCCCAAGCCCTGCCCTCTGTTCACTGTACTACCTCACTAATATAGCCACATCTATTAAAAGTGCTCTTACATTTTTATTAACCAATATTATTCACAGGAAGTTGTAAGCAACAATTATGTGTACGATTGGTTCCAGTATAGTTGCTTTTCTGAATTTTCAAGGACATTTAAAAGTTTTGTATTTATAGTGCAGAGATTTGTCATCTGTTGATTTATACAAGATAGTGAACTTCTGGTGTATTAGTATAGTCACTTGATAATGTTTTTCCAATAGATGCTGTATTTTTACAATCTGTAAAGATATTCCATATTTCATCATTGCATTGAAGAATCTATATAGATCAACAAATCTGGGCTCCTTGAAGATAATAACTCTATAATTTCAAATGGCAATGGTCTGATCTGAGATTATAATTATAAAATCTTCTGATTCTATAAATGAGTGTATATGATTCAGCCATGTTTTTGTCTCTTCCTTGTTTACTTATTGTTGGTTGAGTTCATGTGGTTGCTATCCATGGAAGATCTTTTGCTTTCCCCCTTTGATCTTAGCCATTTCAAGGGCTCCATTTCAAAGTAAAATATTTTTGTGACAATTGATAAATTCAGCAGCATATACCTCTTGTCAGAACTTCCTATTGCTCTGTAAGGTAAGGTCTCTCTTTTCCAAAGGTATTAGTGTTCATTTGTAACCTATGGATTATGACTCTGAGAATATCTATCAATGTTTTTCCTTCTTTTGGGCATGGGCATGTTAGTTTTTCATCGCTGTTTTGGGACAAGGACCTCTACCTCTATTTCATGATCATTACATAGGTTTTTGATTATATATTTTCTAGATGATCCATTGTTTTTCAATTTACCATGCCAAATATATACATTAACACAGTTATTGTATGAGTGTGAATTACTCTAAATGTGTGGTTGCTGTTGAACTTTGATTTCAGGATGCCAGTTCCTTAATATACAAAACCTTGATTTCTTTCTTGATAAGCTTTATGCTCTACGTGTCTTGCCTGGAGAAGATGAAGGTATTTGTAACCATTACCTCAATTTATCGATTCAATTTGGCCTTTAGATTCAAGCTCAAAGCCCTCAGTCTAGGTCCTTCCTTACTATATTAAGAAGTTAACACTTAATGAGTCTAAATTACATTTGGTAACAATGAGGAGGTGGAGCCAAGATGGTAGCTGGAAAGCAGGGACTCGCTTAAGCTCCCCACCAGGTCCATCCAAACACCTATAAAAAATGGTTCTGAACAAATTCTAGAGCTGCAGAACCCAGGAAATAGCAAAGGGAAGCAGGGCTCCAGCCCAGAACTGCCTGACTGGTGGCTGCAGCAGGACCAACCAGACTGGGAGCCAGGCAGAACAGGCATAGCTCCCTGAATCAGTGAGCTGTGGCAGTCACCAGACTTCTCAACCCACAAACACCAAAGACAACAGAGAAGGTTAGTGAGAAAAGCTGCTGGGACAGAGTGAAAGGAATTCGAGGTTCAGCCACCGCCCTAGGGGCAGTGGAGGTGGTGCAGCTCTGAGGACAGAACTACAGCTGCAATTGCTTCTGGCCCCAGGACCACCTGGTGGGAGGAATTAAGGGGTGGATCAGAGCAGGAGTGCAGAGCCTGCTTAAATCTGAGTCATGGTCCAGGTTGGCGGTTCTTGGAGGAGAATGAGTGCTGGCATGGCAGAGCTTGCTGTGTAGAAGTAGCTCTGAAAATAACAGTGCAGCCCCTCAAGCTGGGGACAAAGTACTCTCTACTCTACAAGCAGTCTTACCCCTGACAAAAAACTCAGGGTCAAGTAGTTGCCTGGAAACATGGCCAGGCAGCGAAAACAGACCCAAATTCAGACTGAAACTTTGGAATTTTTTTTTGGTGACAAAAAAGAGCAAAACATACAGCCAGAAGAAGTCAACAAAGTCAAAGAGCCTACATCAAAAGCCTCCAAGAAAAATATGAATTGGGCTCAGGCCATGGAAGAGCTCAAAAAGGATTTAGAAAAGCAAGTAAGAAAAGTAGAGGAAAAACTGGGAAGAGAAATGAGAAGGATGCAAGAAAACCATGAAAAACAAATCAATGACTTGTTAAAGGAGACCCAAAAACATACTGAAGAAAACAACACCTTAAAAAACAGACTAACTCAAATGGCAAAAGAGCTCCAAAAAGCCAATGAGGAGAAGAATGCCTTGAAAGGCAGAATTAGCCAAAT
>CM053622.1:667715129-667743784 GCA_028646595.1 Phalanger gymnotis
GGGGAGGGAAGAGGAGAGGAGAATTTGGAACCCAAAGTTTTAAAAGCAGATGTTAAAAGAAAAGTTCTTTTTGCATGCAACTGGGAAATAAGATATATAGGCAATGGGGAATAGAAATCTATTTTGCCCTACAAGAAAATAAGGGAAAATGGGATGGGGGGGAGTGGGGTGACAGAAGGGAGGGCCATCTGGGGAACAGGGCAATCAGAGCATATGGGGGGAAGGTAGAAATGGGGTGGAAATTTTGCAGTTCAAAATCTTGTGGAAATCAATGCTAAAAACTAAAAATATTAAATAAAGATAACAATGAGAAAATGTTTCCATGATATGAAGCATTTGTTTACTATGTTTTCCAATGGAACCATATAATGTGATGTTGTCTATATACACAAAGTAATTAAGCTATGGATATCAAAGATTCTATTATCACTATTCTTAGATCTATTATCTAAACTTGTATGACATGACTAAGCCATGAGAATGGAATTTAGTCAACAGCTTTGTGACAATCAGTAAAAACCATATAGATGTTATTTTAGAAATGAGAAAATAGATAATATCAAAGAAATATGGAAAGCCTTATATGAACCGATGCAGAGTGAAGTGAGAACCAAAACAATTTCTACAATAACATCAGTATCATAAAAATGAACAAATTTGAAAACATTAATGAACTGATAAAAAATGAAATAAGCAGAACCAGGAAAACAATTTGTACAATGGCAACATTGTAAAGAGAACCAACTTTGAAAGCTTTAAGAATTTTGGTTAATACAATGACCATTCATGATTACAGAGGACAAATGGTAAAATATGTTATCCATGATAGAGAAGTGATGGATTTAGAGCTTAGAATGAAACATGTATTTTTGTACATAGCCAATGAGCGACTTTGTTTTAATTGACTATGCACATTTATCTCAAGAAACTTGTTTGCATTTTAATTTTCAACATGATAGCCATGGATGGGAGAATAGATTTCTGTCTATTAACTTTTTTAAATAGAAAGGTAGGGGGTACTAAATATATTGCAAATACTTTCAAATGAGGTCATTATATTGCTAATTTTGTTTTATTGTTTTTTACTGTATTACCAGGCATCTCTTAAGGAGTAGAGGATAATCTGTAAATGTTTGTATTGTTAAAGCAAAATACATCAATAAAACTTTTAAAACTACATAAATTTTATCATGCTTTTAGATTGCTTTTTTTTCAGAAATCAACAAATTAATAGACTATCTCTTTCAACTATTAGTATTTTTTTAGCATACTCTTGCTCCTAATCCAACCTCTTTTTCTTTTAGATTTATAAATTTTTTATAGATTAATTTAAATCTATTCATTCATAGATATTTTTAGTAATCTGAGCTACTAGTCCTTTGTATAAAATATATAAATATGTAATTTGACCATAATTGGAACAGTCACAGATATCCTCAATTTTTTGGTAATAAATGCATGATGCCTTTTGTTAATAAAGGGTCTAAGAAGGCCAAAAGAAAGCCCCATATTTTTTTTTTGATGTAACACTGTGTTAGTAAAGAACTGGAAACAAAGTAGAAGTCCATTGATTAGCAAATTGCTGAAACGAATTGTCACAAGTGAATATAGGGGAATATGACTATGCTTTAAGAAATTATGAGCATGATGAGTACAGAAAAGCATTAAAAGACATGTTGCTGTTGAATGGAGTGATGTCAAGAAAACAATACATAATTACTACGACAATGTAAATCGAAAAGCAAACCACCAGGAAACATTATAAAGTGCAGGGTTTTTTTACATGTCCTCAAAGAAGAGGTGTAAGAAAGCAATACCTTCCCTAAAATTCATCACAGTTGGTAGGTTCATGGCTGTGGAACATTTTATTATTTCAGTTTATTTTTTTCAACATATTGCTCACTTTTTCTTTCTTTTTCCTTTTTAAGTTTTTTTCTTCCTTTCTCTTTTTCTTTCTATTAAATTTTAAAATTAATTCTCCTCAGACATTCTCCTCATTTCCCTCCCAAATGTACTCATTTTGGATTTCTTTGCCTTCTGTGGAAACACTCATTTTGGACTTCTTTTCCTTCACCATGGACCAAGTAAATGTTATCTTACAAGATCCAGTCTTCCTTGTTATTCACACCTGCTCAGTATTCTCTACCCTTCTGATTGGAGGACATAACCATAAACTCCTCACCCTAATGAGAAGGTATGGGAACAACTACATTCATCTTGAACATCTCCGACTTCTTTACCGTATTCCCATGCTAGACGTCTTCTCCCTACCCTCTCTGCTTTTCAGTTTTCTTTTGTATTTCATTACATTGTAAGACCATTAAGGCCACAGACTGGTTTTCTTTTTCTTATTTGTATCCTCAGTCCTCAGCACAGTAACTGGCACATACTAGACACTTAATAACTGTTCATGACTATTAAAAATGCTCTTATATCAATGACTGTCTTTGATGGTAGAAAAGGAGAGACATGGGGAAATTTGGGTAATGTAAAAACAAAAGCAATCAATATTTTTAAAGCTATTTTTAAAAAACAAAAGACAACAAACTTGCATAAGAGAGGACGCTGGCAAAGTATTTTGTTAGTCATTCATGTGACACTGAAATGTCTGAGTTTAACAATGGAGCAATCTAGACCTATCACCTCCAAGTCTTGCAAAGAATTTAGTTTCAATTACCTATAGTAACATAACTTTTTGAGTTATTCATTATACTGATAGTATTCAAGCTTTCCATTTTGAATTTGCTCCAATTTGTATTTTCATTGTATTAAACTTTTTTCTGTCTTATAAAAGATCAAAAGTTTTCCATATCTTCCTTCTTCAGAGGTTCTTTCCTATAAGTTCTTTCTTTTTCAAATTTCCGTAGTATAATTTTAAAATTATTATTTATGTTTTTGTATATGTGTTGACTCCCTTTCTCTTTTCGTTGTGGATTGAGGGTTTCGAGAATTTCTCTAATGTCTCTCTTTTCCATATTGCAATCTACATATTTCTTTTTTGTTGCCTTAGATTGAATAATATGGTGCTCAAGTTTCCTTTTACATGTACTGGTTAGATATTGTTGAAATCTTCCAATGTTTTTGAAGAAGTCTTCAATAGTTATCTCAAGTCACTTCTACCTTAATGATATTTGACACCTATGCTCAGGAGTATTCCTAGAGAGCTCCATCTTCCATATCGTGGTCCTTTTATAGTACAATAGTCACAACACATGCCATTGTGTGCAGGTACTGAAATTCAGTATCAATTATTTGGGAAAAATGTTTTCAGGATGCTAAAGCAGATATCTTTTTTAAAAAATTACAATGTTTTTCTATATTTTGTCTATTAGATTCTTGTTATCAAACTCAAAAATGGTATGTTGAAATTCCATCTAAGTTTGTTCATCTCATTTTCAAAATCATTCAAGAAATTTGAATTATTGTAGTTATTTATTTCACTATGAAGTTTTACTTCTGGAGTTTAGGTTAAGCATATATTTCCTATGTCTAGAAAAGTTTTCTTGACATTAGGTCTGTGAAGCTGTTTGTTTTTTTTAATATATTGGTAATAGTGTTCCCATATAATTTTGTTTTATTTTATACATTAAAGAGCATTATTCTGAGAAGGAGTTCATAGACTGTATTGGACTGTCAAAGGGCCCTTATCACAAAAATGGTGAAAAATCCTTGGACTAAAGTGTTTTGCACTTTTCCTTCTTCAGATTTAAATAACTCCTCTATCTCAGTTCTTATTTCGTATAATCTGAATTTAAGAATGAAGCTATTTCCTATTCTTATTCTGCACTAATGTGCAATGTGTCTGAAAAACTTGGAGTTGAGGATATGGTTGACAAAAACAGTATGAAACTCTTGCCTATAACTGGTAAGATCTGTTTTCAATTTTGTTACAATCTAGTACTGGCACATAATGAAAGTATTCATGTCTTCAATCCATTTCATGCATACTCATGGCTTACCCACTTTAGTGGTCAGCACCATCTGCATGGAAACATTTCCAGCAGGTGGGGTATTGTGTTGGGATTTCTGATTTGTTCTGATGTATTTACTTTCTGGTGGTACCAGTACATGAAGGAACACCTCTCCCTCTGCTGTCCTTCAGATCTAGCATAATGGTTTCATGTAAGGCCAGCCAGCAACCCCATGCCACCTGTCGATTTCTTAGTTTCAGAGGAGTAGTTACATCATACTGTGTTAACTCGATCAGTGATATCATTAGAACCCAATGTTTTACAGCTCCTGCTAGGCCTTCACAGCTGCTGTAGCAGTCTCAGAACACATAAAGTCCTAGATGACAGTTATTCTCACCAGCATTCCCATACTTGGCTATTGTTTCCCTCACCCACAAATATCTGAACAATGGGTTATATTTTGTTGTTGTTGTTATTATCATTACGGTTTATTATAATAAAAGCAGTTTGGGAGATGACTTTCAGGGATATCTGGACAATGAGAACCTGTTATTGCATCAGAGGTTAAACTGGGGATTTGGCAGTCTACTATATGTAAGGCCCTGTGCTGGGCACTGAAAGCACAAAAACAAAAATGAAAAAGTCTCTGTCTTCACTTTGCCTGCCACGTGCTGTCCTCACCTGAATCTCAAAGTCACAATGTATCAGTGTTGGAAGGGACCTCTGAGACCATCTAACCCAACAGTCCTCTCCTATAGCTTCTTGATGATCTTGAGTGTATTGGTGACCTCAAGTCATAGGCTAATGTTTATTAGCTAGTGCTCTGATCAAGACAATGTTTCAAAACAATCCCAAAGGACTCATGATGAAAAATGCTATCCGCACTATGCCCAAAGGGCTACAAAATTGTGCATACCCTTTGACCCAGCAATTCCACTTCTAGGGCTGTGTCCCAAAGAGATCGTAAAAATGGGAAAAGGGACCTACATGTACAAAAAATATTTATAGCAGCTCTTTCTCAAAGAATTGGAAATTGAAGGAGGTGCCCCTCAGTTGGAAGATGGCTGAATAAGTTATGGTATATGAATGTAATGGAATACTATTGTGCTATAAGAAATGATGAGCAGGCAGAATTCAGAAAAACCTGGAAAGACTTATATGAACTGATGCTGAGTGAGGGGAACAGAACCAGGAGAGCATTGTACACAGCCACATTGTGTGATGACTAACTTTGATAGACTTAGCTCTTCTCAGCAATGCAAGGTTCTAAGACAATTTCAAAAGGCTCATGATAGAAAAAGCTATCCACATCCAGAAAAAGAACCTGGGAGTCCAAATGCAGATCAAAGTATATTCTTTGCTCTCTCTCTTTTTTTTTGTTTTATTTTGTTTTGTTTCTTCTTCTCGTGGTTAATCCCATTGGTTTTAATTTTCTTTTGCAACATGACTAATGTGAAAATATGTTTAATATGAATGTATATAGAAAGCATAAATCAGTTTGCAGGTCATTTTGGGGAGGGGAGAGCAGAGGGAGGCAGAAAAAATTTAAAACTCAAAAGCTTGTGGAACTGAATGTTGAAAACTAAAAATGAATTATTCTTTTTAAATAAGAAAAAATGCCATCTCCCTCCAGATAGAAAACTGATGAAATCTGAATGCAGGTTGAGGCATATTGTCCCCATTTCTTTATTTTCCAGGTTTTAATTTCTTGTCTGTGTTTTCTTTTGCAACATGGCTGAGATGGAAATGTTTTGTTTGACTTCACATGTATAGTTGATATTAAAATGCTTGAGGGAGAGAATTTAAACCAAAAATTAAAAAAAAATTTACATGCAATTGGGAAATATCTAACAGAATAAATAAAAATTTGTTTCAAAAATGTTTATTAACTAGGTATCTAAATGCAAAGAGGTCAAGACTTGGAGTCAGGAAAACCTGAGTTAGAATCCTGCCTCAGACACTAGCTGTGTGACCCTAGGCAAGTCACTTAACCTCTTTGTGTCTCAGTTCCCTTATCTGTAAAATGTGGATAATAATAAAACCTACCTCACAGGATCGTCATAAGGATCAAATGACTTAACATATATAAAGTGTTTTTCAAACCTTAAAGCAATATAAATGCTAGCTATTTAGGTCTTCATTAGAAGCCTCCAAATTACTTCCTTTGCTCAGTGATGCAGATCTTAGCTGGATGTCTGAAAGGAAAACAGATTGATCAAAGCTATTCACACAAATATATCATTGACAAATGGGTTTTGTCTAAGCCCACAGCTGTGTAACCCTCAGCTAAGGAGGTGGATGTGGGGAGTTGTTAGTTCATCATAAAAGGATACTATGTCTAGTTGATCCTTTGTATAAGATCCTTTGTATAGTTTCAAGTTATCCATGTTTCCCATTCCTGTTTTCCTGATCACCTCCTCTCCCTTCCATTGTTCTTTAGGGATGTTATTCCTACAATCAGTTAGATTCTCTTGCCTAACCCTTTGGACATTTTATATTAGTAGGCTTATGGCACTGACCTTGGAATGGTATATAATTTATTTCTTTGGATCTCTTTTAATCACCAGGATTTTACTTTTTTAAACTTCCTGGGAATCTGTTAATCACCTACTAATCCCCAGCAAATGCAAGAAATGCATCAGTCTTATCTCCTATCCATCTCTCTCCGCACCCCCCCTCCCAAAAAAAACTTCTCTTTGGCTCAGACCTCTGCTGCCCTGGTACTCCAGCTAAAAGCTATGGACCCAGAGACACAGAACACTGAGTAAGGGATTGGACCTACTATAGAATGGTTTCAGGCCCTGCAGGAGGTAGTCAAGTGACTCTAGAATTGTAGAGAGTTGAATCTCTGACCACCATGGTACACAGAGGTTTGAGGGTAGAGGACCTCTAAGACTTTTGGACCCAAATCAATCTGTTTATGGACATTGATCCCTACATTCCTCATAGCCCAGGTCAAAATCATCTTTGTCATATCAGACCCATTAAGATATGTCACCTCCTACCTCATGGGCAATAGTCCCCTACTGAACACTAGCAGGCTCTTATCGGAGTTCTAAGATGCTTTAGATGTAACTCCTAGGTTGAAGCTGTCAAGCATCACATATACATATGGCAGTTCAGGTAGGAGCAAGGGTACAATTTCCCAAACTGAGCTCAGTTCAGTCAGTTTTCTGAAAGCCTTCCCAGACCTACTTGAGATGAACTAGCCTTAGTGGAGGCAGACATAGGCCTACCAGCAATGCACCCTATGGCGTGCCTCCCTATTGTGATGCAAGAAGCTACTGCAGCCCTTCTAACCCTCTCCATGACTACCTGCATAAGCTCAGCATTCAAGACAGGATAGTGGAGGAAGGGTGAGAAGCACAGGAGTCAATCCATCACTGAACTGCAGGGATCCTAATACAATCAAAGTATGGAGTAGACTCCAGAGATTGATCACTTCACCTGATTGACTCTCCAAGGAAAGGATTCAATATTACATATGTATTCAATATTACAATCAACCCAGTTTGGTGGGCAGGATGCCCTTGGCAAAATCTCTTTTCTTCTCCATTCCTCCTCCAACTGTACCCTTTCATACAGTCCTTTTCCCCATTTGTTCTTGACTCTTAACTTTACACTTTCCAGCTACTTGGTGTAGTGATTCCTACCTTTGTTGGCCTCTGAGACCACTGGAGATTTTAAAGAATTAGTCCTCACTCGGTGGGAACAAGTACCTCCTATTCCAAACGTGTACATTTCCTGTGATAGTCATGAGTGACCTCTATTCAGAACAGTGGTTTGGAATACCAAAGCCCTGTCAGCCTCAGTGTGGGTTAGGACACTGCATTTTAGCCTTGACGTTATTTGTCTCCTTCCTTACTAGTTGTATTGAGTCCATTGTCTGCCTTTGCATAATCTGGACAATGCTTATGATTTAGGAAAGGTCTCATTTCACTCCTCATGCTACTAGGAGTCTTGCTGAGATAAGACATTAGTGTCATCCAGCTATATTCCTATGTAGACAGACCTTATTTTCAAGTCTTAGGAATTTAAGGATATATGTAGTATATAGTAGAAGCAGTGGTGGAATTCAGCCAGTTCCCACTGGTTCAGTAGAACAGGTATTCAATTTTAGGTTGAGTTTATAGAACCTATCATGTCAGCAGCAGAGGGGGCACCTCAGCTTAGTTCCATGGAGAACCCGTTGTTAATTCATTTGAATCCCACCACTGAGTAGAGGCAAAAGTGTTGCTAGGAAAGTGTGGCTAGAAAAATTCATTGACTAAACCTGAAACTAGTTCTGTGGGGGTATTAGGGAAAAAAAAAAACAATCAGAAATCTACCTTTCCTGCTTGGGGTTAATTACCCTTTACTAAAAACAATGGGGAATTGTAGCTCTAGTCCCATTATAAAGCCCTGAAAAATATACCCTTCTGCAACCAGGACTTATCTCCTTACCAACTGTGCAGTTCAATTCAATAAAAATTTATTAAGCACCTACTATGTGCCAGGACTGTGCTAAGTACTGGGAATGCAAAAAGAAAAAGAAAGCTAGTCCCTACCCACGATGAGCTTATTGGTGAAATACAGAATAAAAAAGGAAGTTAGAAAGGGGGTAAGGGGCACCACACCAGGGCATATCTTCTTCCATGGAATTAAAACTAAGCAGAGCTGCAGTTGGAGAATGGAGAGTGAGCTGGAAAGCCCAGGTCTTGTCTTCTATAAAGGAAGGTTTTGGAAAGAGTTTTGTGCTCCACCCTTCAACCCTCCAATAAGAAGGGAGGAGGCTAAGGGCATTAGGAAGATGTTGAGCATCCAAAGCTAAGTCGGACAGCATGGTGAAGAGATTTCACCATGTGATCAGTTTATCATGTGAGAAGAATCTTGTTTCTTAGAGTTCAAACCAGTTGTAATCCTATTCTCCACTATTGCCTGCAACTCTAACCTTGTTTTCTGCCCTGAGTCTCTAAACTCTGACAGCTGAGGTTTCACCATATACTGCCAATACCTAGGCTTCCATGCCATTTCCCACACTTTGTAGTCTCTCCTGTATTCCCCCCATTACCCTTACCATCCACACTTTATATGAGGTCTTACCCCATTTGATTCTAAGATCTGTGATTGAAGAACTGTCATGCTTGCTTGTATTTGCTTTCCCAGTACTTCGCACAGCACCTGGTATATAGTAAGCATATAATAAATGTTCTTTCTGTGTGTCTATATACCTGACATAGGTCACATGATTGGAATGCATGTATTTATCAAAGTTAACCTGTGGAGGATAGGACATAAAACCTGATCTGGATATGATAAGGCAACAGGTAGAAAATGGCTTTCCAGGACTGATATGACATATAAGAAGAGTTGGTTGGTTGTTGTCCATTCTAGAAGAGGAACAAAATGACATCACTATGCAACAGTCAAGTTACAGTATGTCCGACTGTGGCTGATCAGACCAATATGAGTTCAGAATGTTCTACCACAGGTAGGGCACAAATAGTCCATGCGAACATTTGGGATAGATCCTCTAAGTTTGTACATCTTGTGTTTCTCTTGAGCCACTTCAATTCTGCTTTGCTCATAGAGCACAGCACCTTCTCTGATGTGGACATGCCATGCTAAGCAGTCTCGTGCCAATGTCTCCCATGTCACATGATTAATTCCAAAGTTTTTAAGAGAAACCTTGAGAGTGTCCTTGTATTGCTTCTTCTGACCACCATGTGAACGCTTGCCCTGTGTGAGTACTCCATAAAATAGTCTTTTTGGAGAGTACAGATTTTGCATTTGAACAACATGGCAAGCCCATTGTAGTTGTGCTCTCTGAAGCAGAGTTTGAATGCTTGGCAATTTAGTTTGAGAAAGGACCTCAGTGTCTGGTATCATCCTGCCAGGTGATCTTCAGCATTTTCCTAAGACAATTCAAATAAAAGCAATTCAGTTTCCTGGTGTGGTGCTGGTATGTTGTCCAGGTTTCACAGGCATACAACAATGACTTCAGCACAATGGCTCTGTAGACCTTTAGTAGACCTCAATGCCTCTAGATTCCACCAGTAGTATATGAGCTGTATATGCTAGTGGATATGATATCAGAGCTGAGTCTGAAGACTAGTTCTGAAGCTTATTTCCCATGTGACTTTGGCCAGGTCACTTACTCTCCAACTGCTTCACTTTCTTCATCTCTCAGATGACAGGATTGCATTAGGCAATTTTGAAAGGCCCATCCAACCATTCCCAACATCTCATAGACAGGGAAGGCCCATGAGCTGAGAAGACAATGTGTCAACTAATGTACAAACTATTCCAAGAGTTGCCAGTGGCTTTTCACTAATGATCTGAACAACTTCATCTCCAGAGAAGCATTCTAGGAAGAATCATGGTGCTCCAGCCCATAGTTGGATGGCCTTCAGTTGAGTGAAGGGGGTGTGGCTGGTATGCTATCAATATAAAAGGATACTGAATTTGGCCTTTCATTTATGTTACATTCATTTTCAGACACCACTATCTCACATTTCCTTCCTTCATCACTGATGCCACCAATGGGTTGTTTTGTTTTTAACCTTTCTCTATGCCTTGGTTCAACTACCATGCACCCAATATTGAAACTTTCATTCTCAGACTCAGGCAAACTGTGTTTACTTTCCTACTCCATTTGAATAGTTTGTAACCATTATCTTGGTGGACTTCTGATTCTCTTTCAATAAACATCTATTAATCATTTGCTATGTATCAGGCACTGTGCTAAGTGCTGGGGTTAGAAAGAAAGGCAAAAAACCCAGTTTCACACCCAAAAATGAATTCCAGATTGTTCTTTTGGATTTTAGCCTTTTTGCCCTAGGCTTTTTTAATCTCCCCCATTCCCCAGGGGAATTGTCTATTGAACAGCTCAAGCAATTTAACTCTCTTAAGATAAGTTTGCATTTTCAAAGAGAATTTTGTTGAACACTTCCCCTAAAAAACAAAACGAAACTCCTATTGGTGGACTGTATATGAGAAATGGCTGGGTTAAGAGTGGGGGACAAGGAATACTAGACCATACCAGGCCACTTCCCTACACCTCCCTCCCAAACCCAAATGAACATGCCAAAAAACAGGGTTAAGTGAATTGGCTTTTCACTCCACTCCTTAAAGTTTCCTAACATCTGATCTAGAGATTTAAATGTACGGAAAAATTATTCTACAATTCTGACTCACCACTCCTGCAACTGAGAACACATCACAGCTGCAAATCCCTTCCGAATTCAAGATAACTTACTAGGTTTTTTATTACAAAATAAATTGTTTATGACCTTTTATTAAACATTCATTCCAATGTCCAGGAAATGCTATGTGGCGTGAGACAAATTCTCATGAAAAAGTTACTTAACTTGTGTGTGTTGCACATTAGCTTAGGATAAATTTAACATCTTTTTATAAGGAAAATAGTTATTATAAGGAAAAAATGGCTATGATACAGGAGGCATAGACATTATAATACCAAAAGACCATATGTGATATGAAATCAAAAGACCAACATAAAATTAGAAAATTCAATCAAAGTAGTTATCTGGTCTCACGTAAAACAAACTAACAATAGAATCATCAGATACATTTTTAGATAAAAATTAAAATACAAAATAAAAAGAAGAAAATAAAAATAAAGAGAAAAAAATAAAATTCAGAATCTCCTTAGAGATGATCTTAAATTTCAGCTTATAGATAAAGAAATCAGGACCCAGGGAGATGACATGAGTTCCTCAGTGTCCAATCCCAAAACATTAGAAATTTGGTCCTTGTAAGTCATAGTAGTAGGCATGGTCCCACGGGCCACTTCACTATGAAAGCTAGCCCTATCAAGAAATGCACAATTGTGGGATAATTCTCTTGTACAGCCTTCCACTTCTCTACCCAGTAAACCTTCCCTCCTGACAAAGATTCTAAAAGAAGAAATGAAAACAATTTCAGCAACACCAAACCATTGATCACATCTGATAATAAATTTAACATTCCCCAGTAATAGTCATTTCATATGTTACTGTAGCATTCCATTCCATTCCATTAGTGTACCACAATTTAATGGACTATTTGCTAATTTCAAGACATCTAGTTCATCTGCAGTTCTTTGCTATCACATACACACACACACACACACAGATGTTGTGACAATTGTGGCATTTATGGGATGTTTATGTTTTTATTTAACTCCCTTGGGGTATCTGCCTAGGTATTTCAAATCAAAAACAGGAAGATTTTAGTAACTTTTAAAAACATAATTCCAAACTGTTTTCCAGAATGATTGGAATAATTAGTATGTTCCTCTTTCCAAAATCTCTCCAGCACTGATTATTCCTATTTTTGTTCTTGACAACTTTCTGGATGGCAGTTGAAACTTGAAAGTCGTATTAAGTTGTATTTCTCTCATCATTGGTGATTTGGAGCAATATTTCTTATTGTTAATAGTGTACAATTCTTTTGATACTTGTTCATATCTTCTGATCACATTTCTGTTAGAGAAAGCATCCTGTTATTGTGTATTTGTGTTAATTCTCAACTTGTATTGGATATTGGATATAAGATATTGGATATAAGACACTTATCAGACAGTTGAAACAATGATTTCCTAAACTGACGGTTTCCTTCCATAGTCATACTTTTGTGTTTCCTTTCATATTCTAGCTGACTTTATGTGGTTTATGTGAAAAAAGTTCAATTTCGTATAACTTAAGTTGTCCATCTTATCTTTTGTGATTTCATGGATAATTTGTTTCCTTAAGAATTCTTCTTCTAGTTATAATTATGACCCAAGCATTTTCAAGTTTTGAAGATTTCTGCATTATAATATTTTGGGGGAGTCTGAAAATGGTAGTCACTCTTCATTACCCTTCTTTTTCACCATTTTACTTGAGATTCTAGACCAGGGGTGGATAACCTGCTGCCTTGAGGCTGCACGTGTCCTTATAGGATCCTTAAGTGCAGCTTTTTGACTTAATTCATTTATTCTGTAAAATTCTGTATTCAGTCAAGAGGCCACACTGAAGGATCTAGAAGGCCACATGTGGTTTCAAGGCCGCAGGTTTCCCATCCCTGCAATCTAGACCTTAAGTTCCTCCAAATGAATTTTGCTATGATTTTGTCCAATTAAGTAAAGAAATCCCTTAGTAATTTGATTAGCATAGTACAAAATCTATAACTTTGTTTAGGTAATATTATAATTTTATTATATTCTAACAGTCTAGCTATAAGCCAATTATTATTTTTATACTACCCTCCAATTATTGAAGGTGACCATGATTTTCCTCCATATACTTTGGAGCTTCCTGAGTAACAAATCTGTTATCCTACTACCAAATTTCAGCTTGTTGTGGCACCTTATCTAATTCAGACTAACTTCCTGACAACTTCGGTCCTTCCTTCAAGGTAGCTTTGCCATTGTCAGCACCAATTAATGTCACACTGATTCATTTTACTTCATCATTTATGTTCACATACCACCTTGGCTTTGGGATTGTATGAAATCCCTTTTTGATGTCTGGCACTCCAACTTCCTCCTCTACTCACCAATCACTTGGTAACTGATAAATATTTCGCATCCCATTCACCATCCCCTGGTATTGGAGTGGGCTGTTAGCCCTTAAAAGGAAAGCATGATGTTCATGATACGAAATAGCAACACTGGGCTAGAAACTAGGTCTCATATTTAACTAAATTCAACTTTTGGGCTCTGTGTGTATTTCCCTAGTGACTTTATTCAAATTGTATTGTACATTGCACAGAGGCAGCTAGGTGCTGCAGTAGATGGAGTGCAGTCAGGAAGACTTTGGTTTTCAAATTCAAATCCTGCCTTACTAACTGTTTGATTCTGTACTAGTCACTTAACCTCTGTTTGCCTCAGTTTCCTCAACTGTAAAATGTGGATAGTAATAGCACCTACTTCCCAGAGTAAGGAGGATCAAAAGGAAGAACATATGGCTACAGGTTCCCCACCCCTGAAGTGAGATAATATTGCAAAATGCTTGTGGTTACCATCTTCTACACATAGAAAGCACTATACAAATGCTAGCAATTTATTATTATTGCTATTATAGGAAGATTTATTAATCTTGGGTCTATAAACTTTTTATAAAATATTTTGATAATTGCATTTCAATATAATTGATTCCCTTTGTAATTATGCATATTTTATTTTATGGATTTAAAAATGTATTCTGAGAATGAGTCCATAGCCTTCATCAAGGTGCAAAAAGGGTCCATGACACAAAATGGTTAAGAATATCAGGTATTATTATACTTGTGTTCGCACAGGAACAAAACAAATCGATAATTCCTTGTAAATTTTTCAATTTAATTTAATTTGAATTTATTTGAATTTAAAAAGTCAATCAAATTTTTTTTCAAAATTATGGCAAGTCACTTTACTTGAACCAATTGTATTCCTAGACAATTATGATAGGACCAAGGGATTACATTATACCCTTTTATGTAAGCTGTCTAATAGAAATGGATTAAATCTTTAAATTCCTGACAGAAAAGTTACCTCCAGGTCCCTTTCTTTTAATAGACCTCTCATTGTCATTCCTCTGAAGTTCTGAGTGGCAAAGGCCCAAAAGATGCAGTGTCTAGAAGGCAAGCCAGAGATCAGTGGCTATGATGAGGGGAAGGTCTAAGACTGTCAACCACAGCAGCAATAGATTTGCATATTTTTTAAATTATATGACTTCAATTGCTATGGGAAGAAATTCTCTCATTCCTATAGATTTGCATGCATTTGGGGGCACTTGCATGTTCCCCATCAAAGGCACCATATAAATCCAAGTGAAACAGCTGAGTCTAGTGGAAAGAACATGGGACCAGAAATCTAAATGCTTGCCTGGTTTTTGCATAGGGGAAGTCACTCACCTCCTCTCTGTGTGGATATTTTGCCCAGCTATGAAATAGAGGTAATTACACATTAATCTCATGTACCTTTCAGTGATAAAGAGGCAAGGGGAAAAAATGAGAAGAGAAAGAAGTTAAGTTATTTTAAGATCCTTACAAGAAAGATATTCTACACATAGAAACTTTGGATTTGACCATGTGCAGTATTTGCTGGTTCTGGATGTTTAGTATGTCCTAATATCTGTTCATGTGTGTTTCAGTTCTTTTGGCTCACAGGGCTAACTGGAGCAGCAGCAGCTGAAGCCCATCAGAACTATCTCAGTGCATGTACCATCATCTGAATGCAAGGGGAAAAATAGCCTTTTCAACTGAGAAAAAAAGGTAAAGAGAGTCTGAGAAACTGGAAACATTCTTTGGTTTGGCTTGCAGAGAAAAAGAAAAAAAAAACATCTTAAAAGGCATTATGCGCTGCAGAAGCCATTAATCACAAGAGGTGTACTTCCTCGGCTGCAGGAGGGACATGTGCAAACCTGCCCCCTTTCAGAATGTTACTTCAGAGCTTTCCAATATTTAAAAATATACCATACCTCTTTGAGACCTAGCTTAAGCTGTCTGGCTGTGGACTTATTGATTTGAAAGGTGAGAGCTCTCAGCTTCTCACATCTGGGAAGATCTTCAGTTTTCCACTGGTTTGAGCTCACCTAGTCTCCGAGCAGGTCAGGATTCTGGTTGTATCACAGCTTGGTGGCTGTACTCTTATAGTCTTTGAAAAATGAGGATATGCTTTAAATTTAGAAATGTGGTAATGTGTAGTGGGGAGATTAAGGAAGCAATGCGGAGAGAAGGAGAGAAAGAGAGAACGATGGTCCGTGGTCTTACTAGACCACAGGAGTAGGCGCTAATCTCACTTTGGATCCAGTCTCCTGCTTTAGCCTCATAATCACTCTTCTTCCCCTTCTCTGCCCATAAACTGCATTCAATCACATCTCCCCCTTCGGAGTACTGTGAAGATTAGTTGGGCTTTGAATGTACTCTAGAGATGAATACTTCCTTTGTGTGTTTTAAGTAATAGGAACTCCTGTTAACTTTTTACTCCCCGTGTTAATGGAGGAGCAGCATAACATATATTAATTAAATCCATAGCTGACTTTTCAATGGCTTTTCAGCCTCCTCTCAAATCCTACCTGTACCTATGTTTGTTATATCTATAAGAAAAAAATGTATTTATCTCTAAGGAGATGCAAAGGTAATAATAATCAGTATTAATGGTGTCACTAATATTCAATAAAGATTCTCCATCTATCCTCTATACCTAAATGGGCCTTTTGTAATAAATAAAGGGTGGTTTAGGTTGGTGAGGATGGGTCAAACTAATCCAAAAGTAAGACTTCCCTCTGGAACACATATAAATAAAATACTTTGAACCCTTGATAGAAAGTTTCTGCAACACTAACATCACCCATGACATTTAAAACATGCATTTAATTTATTTTCTAATATCAAATAAGTGTTTTTAACTCACTATAAGCACATTGATGTTGTAACTAATACTTGACAGAGATTCTCTCCTCGATGTGTTCCTGATTGTCCGTACTTTTCCAATCCCATGCCTACAGTCTTCTCGTTCTGAAGATCCATCTCTAGGATCCTTCTTCTGACTGACAATTTCTCACCTGGGACCTTAATTTCGTTAAGACCCCAAGATATCCACGCTCCCTTCTCTCTTGGTTCCATTCCTGACCTCTACCTTTCTTCCTAGCTCCCTTTTATTAGTTTTCTTGACCCATTAGCATAGGAAGGCCTTGAGTTCAGGAGCAGTTTTCATTCTCCAGAGAATGTGTTTCATGATTCACAATGATATAGCACCACTGGCGAAAATATTGCTGTTATATTAAGGGGTTTGCAAGCACTATACAATTTTCCTAATGCAATCCAGTTCATTCTCCTCAATTAATTCATTTGGGACCCAACTCATTGTTTATCTTCGTGCTTACCTCATTTATTCTTATTGATAGACTAGTTCATTGGACCGTCTTCTCAAATGAGTCTTAAAATCTGGACAGAAACATTCCTCATCCACTTGATTTTTTCTGCTATAGATTCAATTTTCTTTGAGTGACCTGAGATTTCATTAAGAAAGCTCCATAATATTCTAGAGCTTGATAATTACATGAAAGTTCAATATCAGCTGGGTGGCTCAGTGGAGTGGTGCTCACTCCAGCCCTAGAGTCAGGAGGATATGAGTTCAAATCTCAGACAGGTACTGTGTGACCCTGGCAAGTCACTTTAACCTTTTTGCCTCAGTTCTTAATCTGTAAAATAAGCCGGAGAAAAAAATGACACACCACTCCAGTATCTTTGCCAAGAAAATCCCAAATGGGGTCATGGAGAGTTGGACACAACTGAAATGACTCAACAACACAATATCATCAATGAACAGGAACACCGGAAGGCATTCACTATCAACTGAGAATCAATCTATCAACTACAAGCATTTGGCCTACAATGCCTATGATTGTCCAGGGACTGTGGTAGGCTGTGAGAATACAAAGATAAAAGTTAAAAGTCCCTGTCCTCAAGGAGCTCACATTCTATTAAGAAAAATAAACATTTATATGTATGTATCAAGTGTATATGAAAAAACACAAAACAGATCTAAGGCAATCTGGGTGGGAGAGGCACCAATAGCTACTGGGATCAAAAAAAGGTATTATATAATGAGCAGCAGGGAAGGGAATAAGCATTTATATAATACCTACTATGTGCTAGGAATTGTGCTAAGTGCCATATAAATATCATCTCATTTGAACCTCACAACAGCCCTCCAAGGTAAGTGCTATAATTATTACTGTTTTGTAGTTGAGGAAAGTGAGGCAAAGATGAAGTGATTTGCCCAGCATCACACAGGTAAATATCTGAGGAAAGATTTCATTTTAAGTCTTCCTGACTTCAGTTCCAATGCTCTATCCACTGTGCCACTTTGCTGCTTCTAAACGGTGGTACTTGAGCTGGGTTTTCCAGGAATTCTAAGGAGTGGATATCAGGAGGTAGTGAGTTCTAGGTATGGGAGACAGCCAATATAATGGCACAGAGATGGAAGATAGAATGTATGAGGAACAGGAAGAAGGTCACTATGGTTGGACCTTAAAATATATGAAGTGGAGTTGTGTGTAACAAAGCTGGACTATTTTATGGAGAACTCACACAGGACAAGTGTTCACATGGTGGTCAGAAGAAGCAATACAAGGATACTCACAAGGTCTCTCTCTCAAGAACTTTGGAATTGATCATGTGACAAGGGAGACACTGGCACGGGACCACTCAGCATGGCATGCCCACATCAGAGAAGGTGCTGTGCTCTAAAGCAAAATTGAAATAGCTCAAAGGAAACACAGGATACATAAATTTAGAGGATCCACCCCAAAAGTTCACATGTACAATTTATGCTAGACCTGTGATAGAGCATTCTGAGCTCATATCAGTCTGATCAGCAACAGTCAGATACATTGAAATTTGACTCTAGCATGGTGATGTCATTTTGGTCCTCTTTGAGAATGAAGGACACCAACCAACCAACCAATCGACAAGGCTGGAAATATAAGGTGGAGATGGATCATGAAGAGTAGCCTCCAGGATTGGGGTCAACCAAATAAGCATATTTCTCCTCTTTCTCTCAAATAAAGTTGTCTCTGCATTTACAACCATCAGAAAATATATGATTTTAATATATGCCTAAGGGACACATTATGTAGGGGAAACCTTTAAACCTGTGTCTCACACTAGTGGGTGTGCTTATGGGTATTCAATACTTTTCACTCAATTGTGTGACTATGAATTCAGAATCTGCTATGGAAAATTATCTGCAGAGATTTGACTCTTCCCTTCTTCAAGAATTTCCTTGATGCAATTTTTTATTAATCTCACCTATACTAAAATTTAGGAAGGATATTGACCAACTGGATAATGCATTAAGGAGTGCAACTAAGACAGTGAGAGATGTAGAGACTTTGAAAGAAGGACTAAAGTAGTTGAGGCTATTTAGCTTGTATAAAAGAGACCTATGGGATCATAATAGCTGTCAGCAAGAGTCTAAAGGGCTTTCATAAAGAAGAGATTAAATTTGTTCTGCATCACTCCAAAAAGAAGAAAAAATAGGAGCAAAAAATGGTAAAGAAAGGCAGATTTGGGGCTTGATAAAAGGAATAAGGTCTTCATAATACTATCCAAGAAAAGTGTAATGGGATAACTCAGGAGGTACTAAAGTCTCTTTCACTGGAAATGTTCAACCTCATGGCCACTCATTGAGTATTGCTATTCAGGGTTTCCTATTCAGCTCTATGAGACTGATTTCCCTTCAAACTTCTGAGGTTCTGTGATGTATTTTTGATAGGCTGTCATGTGTACTTTTTTCTGTTTGGTCTACAAAGAAAGAATTATGAGTGTTAGCCATAAGGAAAAATTTCCTAGCAAGCAAAATTATCTCAAAATGGAAAGGGCCACATTGTAAGGAAGTAAGTTTCCAATTGCAGCAGATCTGAAAATGAAGACTTTAACAATTTGGTAGGAAGTTATTGGATCAAAGATTTAGAGCTGGAAAAGAACTTGCAGCTTAACTAATACGACCTACTCATTTTATGGATGAGGAAACAGATTCAGAGGCAGGGCAATACTTGCTAAAGATCTCACAGATTGCAGCTGATAGAACTAGATGTCAGACTAGAAGTCAGCAAGTGGTCTCCACTAGAGTAGCCTGGGGATCTGTGCTTGGCTCTGTACTGTTTAACATTTTTGTCAATGAATCAGATAAAGGAGTATATGTTAAGCACATCGAAGTATAGATGACACAAAGCCAGGAAGGAAAGCTAACAGAATAGATGGCAAAGTCAAAAATCGAAAAGATCCCGAGAGGTAGAGCACTGGGTTGAGTCTAATAAAATGAAACAACAATAGTGATAAATGTAGTCTAATTCTTGGGTACCAAAAATCAACTACACAAGTATAAAATAAGCAAGGCTTAGTTAGATCACAATGATTCTGAAAAAGATATGGGAGTTTTAGAAGACTGCAAATTCAATATGAGCCAGGAGCATGACCTGACATCCAAAAACCTAATGTGGTGCTGGGCTACTTTAAGAGGAGCAGAGATTCTAAGGATAGAGAGAATATAGTTCCTGTGTGCTCTGCCCTGATCAGACATCAACCAGTATACTGTGTTCTGTTCTGGACTCTGCAGTTTTTAAAGAACATTGATCAACTGGGGCAGCAAGGTGGCACAGAGTGCTGGACCTGGAATGAGGAAGTCTCATCTTCCTGAATTCAAATACAGCCTTACTTACTAGCTGTGTGACCTTGGACAAGGCATTTAACCATTTGCCTCATTTTCCTCATCTGTAAAATTAGCTGGAGAAGGAAATTACAAACCATTCTAATATCTCTGCCAAGAAAACTCCAAATGGGATAATGAAAATTTGGGCATAACTTGAACAACTGAGGAACAACAAAATCCAGAGTAGGGCAAGCAAGATTGTGAAGGTCCATGCCATGTAAGGATTAATTGAATGAGCAATGTATGTTTAGCCTGGAGAAGACTCAGGGCAAGGGAAGAGAGGAGATGGGCATAATAATATTCAAGCTTTCAAGTATTAGGAAGACAACATGTGAAAGAGAGATTAGGCATGTGGAAAGAACACAGGATTTGGAGTCAAAAGGACTTTATGTTGAATTATGGTTCTGCTTACTTTTTACCTTTAAGAAGTCTCAGAGGATATTCATTCTGTTTCAATTATTTGAACGACTAAGAGGATTAGACAATTCTATTTGGCCCCAGAGGGCTAAACCATGAGCAATGGGTAGAACAAAGAAGTGTATTTCAGCTCCATCACAGGAAAAAACTTCCTAATGATTAGACTGTACAAAAGTGGAATGAAGTGTCCCAAGAAGTGGTAGATTCTCCTTCATTGTAAGTCTTCAGGCAAAGAATGATTTGTTTTGCATATGGGTTGGATGACACAGCCACTGTGCTCCCTTCCAACTCTCAAAGTATGTAATTCTGGGAACCCAGATCCTCTGATTTAAAAGCCAGCGCTCTCCACACTTGACCACACTGTCTCCCTTAGGAGATTCCTCTTTATGTATGCATTGGACTAAATGCAAAAGCTGAGCTGCTCTTAATAATAATTGTATCTTGCAGTGCTGTAAGACTTTATGCCCTTCAGAATGCATTCACATACAATATCTGAGGCACAAATTATTAGTTTCAACTAGTTAGTAGTATAACCAGCTAATTTAAAGCTGTTTATCTTGAGTCCTGTTCCTGTAGAGCTAGCTCATAAAGAGAAAAGAGTTAAAATAAATTATCATAAAAAGAGTCAGGATAGTCTCAGACTTGGAAGACTTGAGTTCAGTTGTCATTCAGTTCTGTTCAACTTTTCATGACTCCATTTGGAGTTTTCTTAGCAAAGATACTGGAGGGCTTTGCTGTTTCCTTCTCCAGCTCATTTTACAGATGAGGAAACTGAAACAAACAGGGTTAAATGACTTGCCCAGGGCCATACAGGTAGAAAGTGTCTGAGGCCAGTTGAGTCTTCCTGACTCCAGGCCCAGCACTCTATCCACTGTGCCACCTAGCTGCCTTGACACATCTTGCCTATATGTCTCTGGGTAAGTCTTTCTTTTCTTCTAAGAAACTGTCTAAGCCTATTCATTGTAGATTGTTTGCAAATCAGCATTAGTTAGATGAAATTTCCATACCAGGAGTTCTCTGCATAGATGAAGTAACAGGTCTAGGTCAATTCCCAAAGTATACAATAGCAGGTTTAATCTATATACATGAATGTAGAGGGAGTTCTAGACTGAATATAGTACAGACTCTTTTTTTCTCTCTCTAGCACATTCTCTCATTAAGTGCAATGGTAGCAGAGTAGTGGTATGTTATAAACATGAATATTTTGGGTTTTGTAAAAAAAACTGTTGTAAGAAAGTGAGTGTGTGTATGTGCATGGGTGTGTACATGTGCATATTCCTATGGCATAGTCATGTTTATTGTTCAGTGGTATGTTAGATTTGGCTGGCAGCTTAGTCCCCAAGAGTACCATCCAACTGTGAAATCAAATGCCCACTAAATCCTTCCTCTGCTTGCACAGGCTGGTGGTTAGTGTGCTTTGTAGTTAGGTTTGTATTTGCTGGGAGACCATAACTTTGAAATTCACTCTAATGGAGACTTTCAAATATTCCACCATTGTTATAGCATTGCAATTTGTGTGGGAGTTCATTTCCTAAGGGAATAGCATCCAATACCTATGTTAGTGTTCAGATGAAGCTATAGGCCTCTATTAAGGAGAATTTTGTTCCAGGTCCAAGAGAAATCACATTTAGAAGTACCTAAAGAGCCATGTGCCTATTTCCAAGCATCTTGTTTTATGAATCATTCTCTTGCCTCATGTTCAAAGGCCCCAAACTTTTTAAAATTATTTTTGTAATTTTTTATTCTTAATTTAACAAATAGCAGCAAGCAATAAGAACCAACATTTCTATATGCTAAGAATAACAGAAAAAGAGAATTATGTATGAAACCATGAATCTATATTAAATATAGCTTTAATTTTTAAGCATCTAATAAATTTCATACATTAGTTTCAAAGTCATCTGGTTTGTCTCTTTCTCTCTTTGACCTTCCTTCTGTTCTCTTCTGTACATTTTAAAATATGCTTCAACGAACAAAGTACCAAATGAGACATGCGTTCTAAGAAATGGTCCATGTGTTCATTTGTTCTTGTAGTCACAGTTGTTATATGAGAAGGCTTTTATGTGAGAGAAGGGATAAGGCAAATCATTAAGGAGTAATACATAAGAAAATGAGAATTTCAATAAAGAACTTTAAAAGATGAATACAAATGCGGGGGAGGTGCAGATGAGAACACAACAATTTGTTACTATCTTGTTATACAAACATATTTCTTAAAATACCATGCATGACAAAAGTTCAAAGTATCTTGTACCAAACTCTTCTTCATTCTTTTTTCTTGAAATATTTGTAATTATTGATGATGGCTAAATTCACAATACAAAATTTTATTTCAAGCGTACAGAATTAGAAATTGGATAAGGATTGGAGAAGGGCAAAATACTGATCTTCCAAAATGGAAAAAAAATAAAATCAGCATGTCATAGAATGATGAGTTTGACTATAATTCCTAGCAAAATTCTTCTTTCTTAAAGCATATAGTAACTGAACCTTCAGAAAAGGAAGCAGTCACCACAAAGAGTCAACATGGCTTCATTAAGAACAAGTCATTCCAGAGTAAGTTTATTTTCTTTTTTGATAAATTTATTCAACTAAAAGGTCAGGAGGATACTGTTTACTCAGATTTTAGCAAAGTATTTGACAAAGTACCTTATACTTTTCTTGTGGAAAAGATGGCATGATTTGAGCTAGATGACAATATAGTTAGGTATATTTGGAAGTGCATGAATCAATTGGGAGGCAAGATAGAGGAATGAAGTGAGCATTTTTGCCAAGCTTTCTCAACAAACTCCTCCAAACAACTTTTTAAAAAATTGTTTAAACTTAGATACATCAAAATGGATTCAGAGAGGGATAACCAATTTTTAAAATGGCAGTGAGTCATTTTTCCAGTACAGGACAACATAAGAGGACAAAAAGAAAGATCTGTGGACACTGGAGTGGGGGCTGGCCAGAAGTGCAGCGTGGTGGAAGCAGATCTCACTGTGAGTCTTGACAGCAGCAGCAGCAGAATGAGGAGTGGCTAACACTCACAAAGAGGACTGAAAACCTTGTCAGAAAAGCTCTAATATTCCAGGGAGTTTTCATTTTTGCACATCTTTCAGGAGGTGATCTGTGGATTCTTTCAATTTCTCCTTTACCTCTGGTTCTAGGATATCTAGGCAGTTTGATAATTTCTTGAAATATGATTTCTAGACTCTGTCTTGTCAGAAAATGATGCCAGAGGACCCCTGTGCAAGCACTGGGCATAGAATCATATGCAATTTGACAACAGTGTCATCCATTTCCCATTTCTGTGTCATAGTTTTGTGTGGAGAAGAGCAACTGTTGTCTCAAAGGAGCGGCGGCTTTACCTGGATAAGGACCAGAACACAGGCCAGGAAGGCAGTGATTAGACATCCCCCCGCCCCCCAGGTAATACTACTTTGGAAGCATCGAAAACTTACAGGCACCTATTGTAAAAGCAGTAGAAGCTTATTAAAGGCAGAAACTCAGGCCAGACATCTCTAACCTCCAGAGGAGAACAGAGTCCAACTTTAACACAAAATCCAAAGTCAAGAAAGACATTGGAAAATAAGCAAACAATAAAAAAGAACTTGAACAGAAAAAGCTACTTTGGTCACAGATTTGAAACTCAAGATACGAACTCAGAAGATAATGACTTGAAAATATATATAAGTAAGGCCTCAAAGAAATATGAAGATTGGGCACAAGCTAAAGATTACTAAACAAAGAGATTTTTCTAAAAGAGCAAAAAAAATTAATCAAATAATAGCAGTAGAAGAAAAATTTGGAAAATAAATGAGAGTAATGCTATAAAATTATGAAAACAGAAGAACCACCAGCTTGGTAAAAGAGGAAGAAAACAATATACTGAAGAAAATAACTCCTTAAAAATTAGAATTTGTCAAGTAGAAGGTAATGACTCTATGAGATTTCAAGAAACAATAAAACATTAAAAGACTGAAAAAACAGGGAAAAATGTGAAATATAGGAAAAACAACTAACCTAGAAAAGAGATTGGGGAGAGATCTTTGAAGGATTATCAAACTACCTGAAAGCCATGATCAAAAACAGAGTCTACACATCATATTTCAAGAAATTATCAAACTGCCCAGATATCCTAGAACCAGAGGTAAAAGAGAAATTGAAAGAATCCACAGATCACCTCTTGAAGGTCATGCCAAAATGAAAACACCCCGGAATATTACAGCCAAATTCCAGAGTTCCCAGGTCAAGGAGAAAATACTCAAAGCAATTAGAAAGAAAGTATTCAAACACCATGGAGCCACAATCAGAATCACACAAGTTTTAGTAGCTACCACTATAGAAAATACAATATTCTTGAAAGCGAAGGAGCTAGGATTTACCAAGAATAACCTCTCCTGCAAAACTAAGTATAATTCTTTAGGGGGATAAAATGGATCTTTAATGAAATAGAGGATTTTCAAGCCTTCCTGATGAATTAATTATGGAGCTGAATAGAAAATTTTGACGTTTAAACACAAAATTCAAGCGAAGCATAAAAAGGCAAACATGAGTGAGAAATCATAACAGACTTAGCAATGTTAAACCTGTTCTATTCCTATAATGTAGGCCTGCACAACCTGCAGCCTGTGGGTTGCCTACAGTCCATGGGCATGCCAAAGGATTTCAGGTGGCCCACAAAAAAATGGAGGAGATACCTCTACATTTTTCACAGGCTACCCAAAATCCTTTCGTGTGCCACAGAGGGCTGACAGGCCTCCACAGGTTGTATAGCCCCGCTATAATGTGAAGGTGATAATGTAACCCCTAAGAACTTTATCATCCTTAGGGCAGTTAGAAGAAATCTACTTAGAGGCATAGGTGTGAGATATTGGGATGATCTCCAAAGAAGAATGGAAGGGTGAGAAAGAGAAATGCATTGGGAGACAGGGGAAGAGAGTGGAAGAATGAGGGAAATTATCTCACATAAAAGAAGTACATAAGGAAGTTTTTACAGTGGAGGGGGAAATGGAAGGGGGCAGTGGGCAATGTTTGAAGCTCTCTCTCATTAGTGATTGAATTAGTGATTGAAGTGATTGAATGGCTGCACCCAAAGAGTAGTTATTAAAGGTTCATTTTTAACTCGGAAGATCTCCAGTATAGCCCCCAAGGATCTGGGCGAGACTCTGTGTGATGTTTGATATTTTTACTAATGGCTTATCTACAGGCATAAATGGCATATTTATCACATTTTCATATAACAGAAAAAAATGAATAGGTAAGATGTTGTGTGATGATCAGAATACAAAAAAAAGTTCCTGATAAGCTGAACTGTTAGATTAAATTTAGAGAGTTAATTTTCAGCAGGGAAAAATGGGTTAAAAAATACTACTCCTACTTAGGGTCAAAAAATCTGTTTTATAAGTACGAGATGGATAGTCATAACTAGATAGAAATCCCTGTGCAAAATAACTCAGGATTTTAATATAAAATATAGTTAAATAATTAATATAATATAAGCTCAATATAAGTCAGTAGCTTGATACGACAAATAAAAAAATAATTAAGATGGTGTTAGTCTGCATAAGGCAATGTGTACAAACAAGAGCAGAAATAATCCTGCCCTATGTCGAGAGTATTGTACTTAGTTATGGATATCACATTATAGGGAAGTGACCATAGGAACATAATCAGGCTAGTGAATGGTGTAAAAAGCCATGCATTATGGGGATCATTTGAACAAACGGGAAATGCTTAGCCTGAAGAAGAGAATTTGGGAAGGGGATGAATGCTGTCTCAAAGTATTTGATGTTCTGTCATGTGGAAGAGAAATTAGACTTGTTTTGTTTTGCCCCAGAGGGGATATCCAGAAGCAATGAGTTGAAGCTGCAAAGAGACAAATTTGGGCTTGACAGAAGGAAAAGCTGCCTAATAATGAGAGCCATCTAAAAATGCCACAGCCTGCCTCAGTAGGTAGCGGATCCCTCATCTCTCAAAGGCTTTCAAAAAAGGCCGAATGACCACTTCCTAAGAATATCATATAGACAACTCTTGCTCAGGCATAGGTTCCACTAGATGGCCTCTCAAGGATCTTCCATCTTTAAAATTCTGGAATTCTGGGAACAAAATATGATCCAGAGCAATCAGTTATAGAAGAAATCCTTAAAAGAGGACTGATAGGTTGCATTGGATGATCTCTAATACTTGTTCAAAGCTGAAAAAATTTATGGAATGTCTGAAAAACAGCCTGGTGCAGAGGATAGAGTATTGAATTTGGAGTTCAAATCCGGCCCCAAACAGTTATTAGCTGCATAACCTTGAACAAGATATTTAACTCTGAGTTTCAGTTTCCTTATCCATATAAAATGAGGTGAATTGGACTCAATGAGCTCTAAGATCCTTCACAACAATAAATCTATGATCCAATGATCACAGGGACAGGTAGGTGGTACAGTGGATAAAACACTGGGTCTGGAGTCAGGAAGACCAGAGTTCAAATCTAGCCTTAGATACTTAACTAGCTGTGAGACTCTGGGCAAGTCATTTAATCTCTGTTTGCCTCAGTTTCTTAATCTGTAAAGTAAGGATAATAATAGTACCTACCTCCCAGAGTTGTTGTTAGGATAAAAATGAGTTAATATTTATAAAGTACTTACAACAGTTCCTGCCACATAGTAGGTGCCATGTAAATGCGAGAAATACCTCTTAGATTCCTATCAATGATGAGATTCTGTGATTCATCTTGACTATGGAATGCTAATGACATTTTGGGTTCTGTTACATTAAATCAAATTCTCTTCCATGTCCATGTTATCCTGAATCCAGGAGTGTGTTATAGCCAGGTCTAACTTACTCATGAGAACTGATCATTAAGCTTTTAGGGTAGGCATTTACACTTCAGAAATCAGCAAATGCTACAAATCAGAGCTTGATTTATTATTTTGATGATTATCCAGACTTAAAGTTTTGGAGATAATATTTATAATGCAGATTAAACCAAAATGTGTGTCATGTCTACCTTTTTTTTCAGAAAGCCAGTAATTAAATATTTATTAGCACATTACTGTACCAACCACAATGATCTGATGTCTCTCAAGTCCAATGGAGCACTAGCACTTCGTATACTGCAGTGCAACTGTTAAGGTAATGACAATTACATGCTTTCAATATACTTCAAATTTTAATTAAAACAGACAAGAACAGATAACTCTTTACAGAGTATCAAATACTATAACAAATGCCTTTTGCTATGAGGCTGTACCTTTGAAATTCACAGTGATGCAAGTAGGTAAAACCATTGTTAGAGTATGAGTTCCTGTGGAAGTTCTGTAGGACAGTGTTAAATGAAAAACCAAAAAATGCAAACCCTCAAAGTCAATGGTCAACTGGAAGTCAGTCAGTTAGTATTTAGGTGCCAATGATGTGCCAGGTACTCTTCTAAGTTCTGGAGATACAAAGAAAAGCAAAAGTTCTTGCTCTCAAGGACATGTGGCCAACTTTTGTGAATGTCTTTGGTTTAAAAATGGATGAATGAGTGAATGAATGAATGAAAAATTATTTATTAAACACTTACCCTGTACCAAGCACTGTACAACAAAGTAGCCTGGATAGTCTATTGAAAACTGTTGAAAGGCATAACAGGAGAGATCATCTGTTGGATGCATGGTAACCATTGATCAATCTTTCCTCTTTTCTGCAAATGGAATGATTTTTAGCACTGCCACATTTTCCTGACATTAGCTCTTTTAAAAAATAAAAGGGGGTCAGAGCCAAGATGGCCGCATGAAAACAGTGTCTTGCCGGAGCTCTCTCACAAGTTCTGTTGGATTCCTATAAAAAAAAAAGTGAATCTGAGCAGATTTGAGAGAGTTAGAAATTGCGAGCACTCTGGGGCAAATTTCCCAGCCGGGAGAATCTGAAAGGCTGAAGGAACAATTCTGTAGGCTAGGAAAGTGCTCAGCCTGCGGAGCTGCCCCAGACGGGACCAAAGCAGAAGCAGCTGGCCGGGAAAACCCATGTGGGAGACAGGCTGGGTAAAAGCCGGGCACCTGAAACCAGAGCAGATCCCCAGGCCTCCCAACACAGGAAGGCAGTCTGTGGACGGTGAGATACCAGCCCCTGAGGCTTGCAGCCCAAAGGTTTCAAACGCTTCTTGAGCTTCCCGGAGACATAATGGCCAGGTAAACGGCTCTAATCCC
>CM053622.1:667744284-667779869 GCA_028646595.1 Phalanger gymnotis
AAACAGGAAAATGATAAATGCAAATCAAAACAACTCTTAGGTACCACATCTCTCCTGTCAGATTGGCTAAAATGACAAAACAAGAAAATGATAAATGCTGGAGAGAATGTGGGAAAATTGGAACATTGTTACATTGCTGATGGAGTTATGAACTGGTGCAGCCATTCTGGAGAGCAATTTGGAACTATGCCCAAAGGGCTATAAAAACATTCATACCCTTTGACCCAGCAACAGCACTTCTAGGATTCTATCCCAAAGAGATCACACAAGTGGGAAAAGGACCCATATGTACAAAAGTATTTATAGCAGCTCTTTTTGTAGTAGCAAAGAATTGGCAGTCAAGGGGATGCCCATCAATTGGGGAATGGCTGAACAAGTTGTGGTATATGAATGTAATGAAATACTATTGTGCTGTAAGAAATGGGGAAGATACAGATTTCATAACAACCTGGAAAACCTACATAATATAATGCTGAGTGAGTGGAGCAGAACCAGGAGAAAATTATACACGATGACAGATATGTGCATTTCTTATAAACAAATTGTTGGATTCTGGTTTTTAATCCATTCTGCTATCTGTTTCTGTTTTATGGGTGAGTTCTTCCCATTCGCAGTTGTGATTACTAAGTGTATTTCCCTCCTTTTACTCTGTTTTTCCTCAAAAGTCTATTTTGCTTTTGTCTACCACTTCCCTCAATTTGCCCTCCATTTTATCATCCCTTTCTTCTCTTATCCCTCTCCCCTCCTACTTCCCTGAAAAGCAAGATAAATTTCTATACCCACCTGATTATTCCATTACTCCATTTTGAGCCAATTCTGATGAGAATAAGGTTCAAGTGTTACCTGTCACCCCCATCTTCCCCACTACTATAAAAGCTCTTCCTTTCATGTCTCTTTTATATGAAATAGTTTACCCCATTCTACCTCTTCTTTCCCCCCTTCTTCTAGCATCCTTCTTTCTCACCACTTTATTTTTTGAAATAATCCCATCAGAGTCAACTCACACTTATTCCTTCTATCTATGTATGCTCCTCTAACTGTCCTAATAATGATAAAGTTCTTAGGAGTTATAGGTATCTTCTTTCCATATAGTAATATAAACATTTTAACTTTATTGAGTCCTACATATCTCTTTCATGTTCACTTTTTTATGCTTCTCTTGAATCTTGTAGTTGAGAGTCACATTTTCTACTCAGCTCTGGGTTTTTGTTTTCCATCAGGAATGCTTGAAAGTCTTCTATTTCATGGGATATCCATTTTTCCCCTAAAAGGATTATACACACTTTTTTGCTGGGTTAAGTTATTCTTGGTTGTAATCCTACCTCTTTGAGCTCTGGATTATCATATTCTAAGCCCTCTGATTCTTTTTATGTAAAAGTTGCTAGATTTTGTATTATCCTAATGGTGGCTCCATGATATTTGAATTGTTTGTTTCTGACTGTTTGCAATATTTTCTCCTTTACCTTAGAGCTTTGGAATTTGGCTGTAATATTCTTAGGTGTTTTCATTTTTGGATCTCTTTTAACATGTGATCAGTGAATTTTTTGAATTTCTATTTTATCCTCTGGTTCTAGGATATCATGGCAGTTTTTTTTAGATAATTTATTGAGAGATGATGTCTAGGCTCTTTTTTTTTTTAAATTATGGCTTTCAATTAGTCTGATAATTTTTAAATTATCTCTCCTTTATCTATTTTCAAGGTCAGTTGTTTTTCTGATGAGATATTTCACATTTTCTTCTGTTTTTTTCAATTCTTTTCACTTTGTTTTATTGTTCTCAATGGCTCATGGAGTCATTAGCTTCAACTTCCCCACTTCTAATTTTAAAAGAATTATTCAGTAAGTCGATTTTTTGTGCCGCTTTTGCCATTTGGCCTATTCTATTTTTTAAGGTGTTATTTTCCTCAGTATTTGTGTGTGTGTGTGTGTGTGTATGTGTGTGTGTGTGTGTGTGTATGTGTGTTTCTGTTACCAAGCTTTTGGGTCTTTGCACCATCTGAACTGGGCTCCAGGTCTGATTATCACCCTGGTGAAACATACCTTTCCTGATGATTTGTCCTGGGCTGGAAAATTATGTCACCCTGGCGTTTTGTTGGTTCTACCACTCCAGAATTTTATTTGAGGCATTATTTTAAAGTTGTTTGGAGGGGAATTTGGGAGAGCTCAGTTGAGTCCCTACCTTTACTCTGTCCTCTTTGATCTGCCTCAGGATGTAACCTTTTAAAAGATGAGGATGTGTATATGTATATACATATGATATATGTATATAATATATATTCTCTGTATTTATACTGCATATATTTACTGTCTTTCCTGTTAAAATGTTATGTCTTTGAGAATAAGGTTGTTGTCATCCTTCGTCCTCCCTCCTTCACTACTGTATATCTATATGCACACATATAGATATACACATATGTAAATGTCTATGTATCTAAACATACATATGTGTATATATCCACATATACGTTGTGTATATGTATATACATGATATATATTACATGTGTGCATATATGCATATGTATGTGTGTATATACATATGTACATATATGTCTATGTCTATATATACATATATATGTATAGGTACATATATATGTATATACACACACACATATATACATATATATGCATATATATGTATATATACAGAGAGAGAGAGAGAATAAATACAAACAAATACAAGGTATTGAGGGAGAAATGCCATTAGCAATTTGGAAAGTCAGGAGAGATTTCCTATAGAAGGTGATGCTTGAGCTGTCCCCTGAGGAAAGAGATTCTATGAGGAGGAGCTGAGGCTGGAGTGCATTTCAGAATGGAGAGAAGTGATTGAGTGTAATATGTGAGTAATAGATAGAAAGGCAATTTGGTTGACTTATAGAAGATAGAATGGGTTTTAGAACTCAAGCATAGGGATTAATTAACCTTAATTATGAGACAGAAGTGCAACATACTTGGAGCATCATGAGCCATGGTTAGAGATCATAGGACAAGTGGATGACTCCAGATAAAAGACATTCTGTCAGGGGTAGCAAGGAGAAAGCCTGGGGTATGGCAGGTAGAGGGAGGAAATACTCTATTATGGTTGTTGTGGTTCTAGGTGGCAGTGGAAACCCGTCAGGTGTTCAAGTGGCACCATGATCAATCACTGAGCCTTATGGTACTACCCTTTCCTTGCCCTGTAGAGAGCATGGAAACTTATTGGGCTTCAAAGTAAAAATTAGTATTTTTCCCCATTGAGTATGAATTTTACATCCTGTCTCTGCCTCTGTATAATGTTTTTACTAAATTCCTGCTCCTAAGCCAGTGCCTCTGACTCAGAGGGTATGCATTTCAGAGCTCTCTCAACATAATTTCATATAAAAAAGAAAACATTCCACATTTTGCCAAGTCTCTTAAAATCAACTACCTTGTATCACTAATGTGTAGCTGGACTGATTCATGGTGTAAGTCTTCAAAGAGCTGGATAATCATCTGTGTTTTCAGAATTCCTTATTAACATGTAGATAAATGTTACTATAAATCCAAGTTTTATGTTATGAGCAGAAATTTTTTTTAGGTCTTTAAAAATTCATTTGCAGAATATTTAATAACATGACTACGACAAAGGCTGTGTGGCACCTTACCAATTGGATACAGTTCCAGTTTTTTTTTTTTTCAGGGAAGATGATAAACGCTTAATAAGAAGATGGAACTTATGGAAGGCAGCCAGGAGAGAATAGCATTCTCCCGATGGAATTCCTTTTCAGATGCTGGGCTGGAAAGAAAGCATCTAAGTCTCCCTTGCCTTTTGATGATGGCTTTAAAAACTGTGAAAACACAGAAAGCCAAGTGTGTGGTCTCAGGCAATTTCGTAATAGTCTCTACAGGAGATGAGGGTTGGGGGGGGGCAGTTTGCTGGAAAAAAATGATTAGCTTTTTCTTTATGATGACAGAAAACAGTTGCAAACCAGGGATGCCAAAGGTTCCTCAGACCTCCCTTTTGGCTTATCAAGCAGAATCACTGCTTGCAGGTAATGCCTCCAATAAAGGACTTCCTCAGCTGCCCTGAAATAGCTGGACTCAAGGCAGAATCATTGTAAATGGAGATAGAACAATACCCTAAGGACAAAGGACAAATTGAGAAGAGGAGGCTTGATCACTGGGATTCTTTAATTTTACTTCAGACTTAGTCATAGACTGCTTTGCTTGGGATGGGGTTAAGTTTCATTTCAGCATCTAATGAGCCTCTGAAATGCATCAGACTTTCTCAAGTCTTTTGAACGGATCTAAGTTTTCCCAGTACTTATTTCTTTAGTTCCTTTCTTCTAAGATGAATGAGTAAAAAACCATTTATTTATTAAGCATCTATTTTCAGAGCACTGTGCTGAGCACTGGATATACAAACAGAAAAGACAAGAGAGGCCCCTACTATCAAAGAGTGTGCATTCTAATAGAATGAGACAATATATAGATTTCAGCTGCAAGTCAGCTGGAAAATCATCTTGATGTTACTTTCATGTAACATCTCTTTTGTTTGCCCCCTTCTCTCCTCTGACACTACTACTACCCTGGTGCAGTACCTCATTGCCTCCATATCTGGACTATTGCAACAGCCTCCCTAGTCTCCTTGCCTCAAGTCTCTACACACACTAGTTCATCTTCCACTCATCTGTCAAATTGATATTCCTAAAGCACAAATTTGATCATGTCACTTCTTCCTACTCGAGAAACTCTAGTGTCTCCCTATGACCTTCTGGATCAAATATAAAATCCTATAAAAGCCCTTCACTGCCTCCCTGCCCCACCTACCCACACTATCTTTCCAGTCTTCTTATGCCTTATATGCTTAACCTTACATAACAGAGACTGTCTTTTATCTTTCACTGTATTCTCTGCACTACTTAGTACAGAGCAAAGAAAATTGTAGGTACTTAATAAATGTTTATTGACTGACTTATTTTCATAAAGATTATTGTGCTTTCTGTGAGAGAGTGGTTCCCACAGAGGGGACTAAATGGAGGCAAGTATAGCCTGCTTTTGAAAGAAGCTTAGCTGTGAAAGGGAGAAAAAATGGGGTGATAGCTCAAGGAGGTAATAGTCATTTTTTTTTTCAGAGAAGGAATGACTTGAACATGTTATAGACAGAAGGGAGATTTTCAATTAAAAGAGAGCACTTGAAAATGGAAGGAAGGCAAGAGCTAGTTGACAGTGTGAGATTCTAGAGTAGAAAAGAAGGATGGGATCAAGGAGATAGGTGGAGACCTGAAAAATAAAGCTAATTCTTCAAATAGAAAACGTATGTAGAAAGTATGGTGAAACAGAGGGAAAAAAAAGCTGATGTAAAGAGGAATAAAGTTCTGATGAATTTCATTGGAGATTATGTGGGAAAAAAATAAAAGTAAACAAAAATCTTGCTTTCATGAATTGTTTCCAGTTATTAAAGAATCCTCATATTTAAAATACTCGAAGACTGTATCGAAAGACAGTATGGTATAGTGGATAGTAATAATAAAATTCAAATAACACTTTAAGGTTTACAAAGCACTTTACAAATATTAACTCATTTTATTCTCACGATAATCCTGAGATAAAGGTATTATTGTTACCCCCATTTTACAGATGAGTAACTTGAGGCAGACAAAAGTAAAGTGATTTTCCCAAGTTAGTAAGTGTATGAGGAAGGATTTGAACTCAGATCTTCCTGAATCCAGCTATAGCATTCTTTTCACTCTGCCACCTAACTGCTTAGAGATTTAGGAGTTTAGAAGCCCTGGATTCAAGTCTTATCTCTCTATAATGGTTATGTAATCCTTGGCAAGTCACTTAACCTGTGCGCCCTGGGGAAATCTCTAATTTCATAAGTTGGAGAGGAAGAGCAGATATGAATTGGTAGAGGGAATTCCTTATCCAGAAACCTCAATACCAATGAAATCACTGGTTTAGTTAAAAAAAAAAAAACAGATTGGATCAAGAAACAATCTGTGTGCCCAGAGCAGCAGCGTCTTTACTTTGAGATCTTGCAGTCTCCATATTTCTTTTATTGCCTCTACCAGAAAGATTCCTATTTTTCATTTCTCTTCTTTTCAAGGGTTCTTGGACTTTTTTTGCTCAGTGAAACAGTGATAGCATTGAAGTACACAAATTTGCTAAATTTATTAAATTCATTCAATCTTCTCTGAGCAGACTATGTTATATAACTGCTGTGGGAAGGCAGTGGCTCTGATCTGGAATCACTCTCAACCTTGGTTCAAATTGTGAAAAGCATTAATCAAGTACTTACTGTATGCCAGGCACTGGGTATAGAAAGACAAAACAAAACAATTTATACTCTCAAGGAGCTTAAAATCTACACAGAGAAAATCATATATACACATAAAAGAACTCACAAAATATATACAAAGTCAATAAAAGTAATTCCATCAAAGGAGGAGAAGTAGTCATGCAGTATCTTGAATGTCTTTCAGTTTTCCCATCACTTCCTTGAACATAGTAAGTCTTACTAAATACTGGTGGAACTGAATGATGCCTTGTAATCAGTGAAATGTTTTGCATCAGATAACAGATATGTGTGTGGTGTTTGGGTGTGAGGAAGCTTTTTTTGTTTGTTTGTTTCTTTTTTACCTTAAGCTTAAAATTACTTCACAAAGGCTATTACTTACTCCACCCATGCCTAAAGTTGACCAAATTGACCCTTCCTAAGACTGTTAAAGAGGAAACCTCCTTCTGAAGTAAGATAGGAGGGTGGAGTGAAGAATAAAGAGACAGCTATTTCCGCAGAGTTTTAAAAACACTACTGTACTTACTGCTATTATTCTTGGAGGTCCAATACTTAAACCCACCAGCTATGTGTTTTCTTGTCTCATAAGCCACCATACCCTATCCATTGCCTATTTTTATTTTGTTTTCATCATTTTGTTTGCCAGGAACTCAAACTTGGGTAGTCTAATATTAATATAGACATAGATATATTGGATAGATAAATTGGAAATCATCTTATAGTACTAAACTTAAAGGAAAGCCGTCTTATAGAAGGTAGGATTTCAGTGACCTGAAGACAGCCAGAGAAGCCAGGAGACAGAGGGAAAGAGGGAAAGAATTCTAGTCATGAAGGACAGCCCCCTAGTGAAAATGTTCATAGTTCAAAAATGAAGTATCTTGTGCAACAAACAGCAAGGAAACCAGTATCACTGAATAGTAGAGTACATGGAATGGAGTAAAGTGTAAAAAGACTGGAAAGGTAAAACAGGGTCAGTTTACGAAAGGCTTTAAAAGCCAAATAGAAGAATTTATGTTTGGTTAATCAGTCAGAATGATGTTATTAAATTTCTACTGTCAGGAACTGCTGGGAATGTAAAGATAAAAATTAAATAGCCTTGGCTCTAAAGGAGCTTATATTCTATCAGAAGAAGCAAAATGTGCATGTATAATTATATGCAAAATATGCATATAACCCCTGGCTCAAAGGGCCAATTATATGAGATTCTCTTCTCGTTGGTGGATATTGATTAGTCAATGCCCTGCACCTCCATGACAGTCCAGTGGAATTGGGGACAGCGGAAGAAAGATGTGGGCTCTTTTGGCTTCCGGTGTTGAGATAGAAGTTGCGTAATGCCAATGTCTTTTCAGGTTCACGAAGGGAGAAAGACTCTGTGAAGAAGAAATGTATATGGAAGTTTTCAATCTCTATCATATCTCTTTCCCCAGCTTGATGTACTAGAGACTTTGGGAACTTTGTCTTGCTTCTTTCTCTCTCTCCTCATACCCCTCTCTCTCTATTGAGCTGAACTATCTTTTTCCCAATGGGAGAGCTTCTTCACTCTATTATCTGGCATATATTCCCCTATGTATACTTTCCGTGGCTTCTGTTTTGCTGTCCTTGTGGTTTATTTGCTATTTCCTTTATGTTTTCATTTTGGACCTAGCATCCAGGGGGAAGGAGGTCAAGCCTTGGCTATAGACCTTTGAGCATTACTTCTCTATTAAGGAACAGTGATCAGGAACTCTAGCTTGAATATGAAAACTTTCCTTTAGACTAACAGTATTTAAAGAAGCATATAGATATAATTCTAGCCCACTCTCCCCTATCTCTAAGGAGAACAGTATGGCCAACCTCTGGTCCCACCCTCTTGCTTCTCTTTTTGGAAGGACCCAAACTCTCCCTTGGAGAAGGATGGGGGTGGCAGGGAGATGCTAGAAACATCTATTCTTGCCTTCCTGCCAGTTATCTCTGGATAGACCCATGTGGATCTATATAAAATTCCTGGACAAAAATAGAAAAAAAAATGGCACCCACACTCCACATACCTTCATATAACCTTTGATTTCTTCATTATATAAAAAGATTGATGAAGAAATATCCATCTACCAATTCAGATCTATATCCACTCTGCAACTTAGGGTGTTAAAGAACTGCCTGAAACATCAAGAAGTTAAGTGACTTGTCTAGGGTCACATAGCAAGTATGTATCAGAGATGGGACTTGAACCCAGCACTTCTTAATTCTGAACCTGGCACTGTATTCACAATGCCACACTGCCTGTCAGGCAAAACATATACAAGGTAAATACAGTTATACTGACAAGACTATGGTGAACTGAATAGGAACTATGTGTTTTCCACCCAAGGTCTGGACTTTCCATTGAAACATTTGTTTGAGTTTTAGATGAATTACATTTTATTTCCCAGGACTTATTAGTATTAAACTGTGATCTGTTTTAACAACCATATTATATAGGTTACAATATGACTTATTGTAAAGTAATCCATCAGTTTTGCAATCTAGAAGGAATGCAACTTGCAGTGCTAATTACTCCTCTTCCAATTCTGTCATGTAGCAGTACAAACCTCTCAGTTGCTATTTGCAAGTGATCAGTGCTATGCTTTATAATTAACACTCAGATGTTAGCGTGATGGTCTATAGGTCACATCAGCCCCTTTTATAATACCCAATGAATGTGCTAGATGTGGAGCCACAGACACATTCATGGCCTTCATCTTATTGCCTGAAGTAGAGTTAAGCTTCTAATATTTTCTCCACATTTTAAGCAAACATTTTCTTCAGTCTCTCCGTAATTGTGGTAGGTCTGGTTTCTCAGAAAGTGCAGTTAGCTCTTTGTAAGTTTCTCCTCACACTTAATCATTAGTCCTTTGGTCTTTAAGCCATATCTATGCAATGCAAAGTAAAATGTAGGTTTAAAAATATACCCAGTCATAACCAGAGCAGTTAGGTGCCACATTGGACTTAGGTATGCCTAATAATTGTGAAGGAGTAAAATAACTTGGGATTATTATGAAATGCTACCTACTCAAGTTCCTTTTCACCTGTTTCCTCATGGCTCAACTCCCAAAGGGTACTTTCTCTGGAGATACTTCCTTAAGTCTGCAGGCCTCCCTAATGTCATCTGGTCTTGACACCTTATAGTCTATGCCTCCAGGCTTCGCTGTATCCCAGTATGCTCAAAAATAATGTCAACAGGTGCATAGGGCACTAGGTACTGGGGAAATAACTTCCAGAACTGAACATAGAAAAATGATCTGAGTTTAGCTCCCGGGCACATTTAGGACACATTTGCAAATTATTTGCAATAAATGGACATACTTTTCTAATTTATTCTAAAATTCAACAAAATGCTTTTGCATGATGGGGAGCTATTTTTTTTTTAAACTATTGTATTTTTTTTCTGGATAGGAGGAGAGAGTATAAAATTTATGTGCATATGCACTTTCATGTGCATGTATGTACATGCGCATGTGTGTGATAATGATAGCAGATGGAAGCCGGCTGATATTAATTCCACTATGTATATATGACTATTTGCACATAATTGTCTTTGTTAAGCTGCCATTATATTCCTATGATGAGTATTCTAAAATGTAGTAAGGGAGGAGAGAAGATACATTTCTTTAAACTCTAAGTGATAATATTTATCTGGGAGTGAAAACAAAGTTCCCCTTGTCCTCGTATGATTTTTTTGGGGCAACATCTGTTGCTTTGTTGAATTGCCTTTGAGCCTTGGGTTCATTACTTTGTGAATTCTGTATGTGGACCCCTGAATATATGTTAGACACTCAATTATTCACGGTAGACCAGTCATAGGGATGTTCTTACTATAATTTTCAGCTCTCGAAATCTCACATGGAGGCATGCTTAGCAGAGACTTGGGAGTTATAGTGGATGATACGGTAGTGCCTTACATATGGGCTTAGCTAATGATTGTATTCAAAAATCAGTCTGAATGGATCTTCGAGAACAACTATAAAACTATTCAAAATCCCATGAAAGAATGCTCCCAATCACTAATAATGAGAGAAATACAAATCATAACAACCTTGAGGTTTTACCTAATGTCCAGCAAATTGTCAAGGATAACAAAAGACGAGAATAGTAAAATTTGGAGGGTTGGAAAGATAGGAATCTACAAGGGAAAAATGGCTACGTTTAAATGAAATAAGGTCTTCTAAGCTTCCTGATTAAAAGACTAGAGCTGTGGAGAAACTTCAAACACAAGAGTAAGGAGAACAATAGGAAAGTAAACATGAATGAACAATGTAAAAGATTAAATGAGGATAAAACTGCTTACATTCTAGTATGGGAACATGATCCAGGAATCCCCACTGAATCCTATCATCATTAGGGATCATAGAGGGAATCTAAATAGATGAGGCCTGGAAGTGATTATTTTATGCTTGGTGATCTTAAGCTAAGAACAGAAAGAGAGGGAAAGAGAGATATACTAGCATCATGGTCGGGGTGGGGGTGGGTGGGATAGGGGGATGGAGGACAGGGAAAATTATCTCATGTAATCAGGGTACATGAGAAGATATCTACAGAAACAAGGAGTAGGGAGTAAAGAGAGTGGCTAATCCTTGAACATTTCTCTAGTCTAAATTGGTCAAATTAAAGAATAAATCAGCACAATTGAGTACAGAAATACATTTCACTCAACAGAGAAATAGAGGTGAACAAAGAGACGGAGGGGAGGGGAAATTAGAGGGAGTCAGGTTATGGGAGGGATTAGTCCTAAACGAAACAAACTCTAAGGATGTACAAAAATATTTTTATCTCTTTTTGAGATAGCAAAGAATGGAGATCTGAAAAGGTGCTCATAAATTAGGGAATAGATGAAGAATTAATGGCATATAAATGTGATGGGATATTGTATGGTAAGATATGATGAAAATACTTCAGAAAAACCTGGAAAGACTTGGATGGGTTGATTTAGAGGGAAGTGAACAGAACCAGGAGAACAACTTTTTTAATGACAACGATATGATCAAGACAAACACTTCTGAAAGAATTAGGAACTTGTATGAGCATAATGAACAATCAAATTCCAGCAGACTAATGATGAAAAATGCTATCTGTCTTCCAATAGAGAGGTAAAAATCTCAGAGCGAAGACTTAAAAAAAAAAGTTTTTCAGGCATGGCCAATGTGGAAACTTGTTTTGGTTGACTATACATATACTGTTTGTGTTTGTAAGAGTTTTGTTTTTCTTTTGTTATCACTTGAGGTAGGGAGAGGTTGAAATAAGATGGAGAAGACAGATTTTTGCTGATTGAAACAAATAAAATGTAATTAAAGAAAGATAGGTACATAATTGCATTATTGGTAAAGCTGTGAATTACTGGAAAATATGCAAATCAATTTGGCAAAAGCAGTGATTAAAATATCCCTATCTTTTGACCTATTTTTAGGCCACAAAGACTCCATAAACAACACAATATTTATAACAGAAATTTTTGTTGTAGCAAAGAATTGAGGACAGAGTATATGCCCATCAATTGTGGAATGTCTAAAACAAATTACAGTACTTGAATGTAATAGGATATGACTGTGCTAAAAGAAATGACAAAAATTATGACTATGGAGAATCATGGAAAGACTTATATGTGTTGATGCAAAGTGAAAGAAGGAGATTCAGGAAAACAATAGACATAATGAATATTTCAACAAAAATGAAAGAAAAAAGAACCTCCACAAATCATTGAAGATGAATGTTAGGAAATTGTAAAAAACAAAATTGGCTCCAAAGAAATATGAGATGACCCTTCCCTTTGCTTGTTAGTGGAGGAGTAAGGTCCATAGGTGTAGAACATTTTGTAATGTCTGATTTTTTAATATTTTTCTCTTTTAAAAATATTTGTTATAAGGGATGGCTTTCTAGGAGCAGGGAAGACGGACAAGGGAAAATGTAGGTAATAGAAAAACAAAAGATAGAAATAAAAATATTTAAAGAAGAATAATTCTTCTTTTTCCTTGTAGTCATCATGGAGCAGATATACCCAGTCATATCCCAGGAAAAGGCAGGCCAGGCCACCTACCCCACCTCTTATATCTTCTTTCTGACAGGCAAATTCCCTAGAGAAAGTGAGAAGTTTGTTCCTCTTTCAGTTTAGTATACAATTCTTAAGGCCTTGGGTCTAGCCTTTAAATAGAAGGTCAGATTTACATAAAGGGGTATTAAAAAGAAATAGTGAGGTCATTCATGGGACACCAGATGGAGTTAGTTCTCCAGAGACACCTGGAATCCGCATAACCTCTCAAGCAAATAATTTGCATCAAGGAACCAGTGTCATTTAGAGACACTGACTGATGAGAATTAGAGAAACACGCATGAACTTGGAGAAGGACCAGGAGCCCATTAAGCCCTTCCTCTCTCCCACAAGAAGTCTTCTCCAAATGGAGATATGGAGGATGAAATGGAGACATCCAGACTCAGTCAGACCTGGACAGAATGTTGGAGAAACAGAGAAGGCTAGTCTCATCGGACTGTGAGGGTAGCCTGTGAGCTTCACATTAGGCAGGAGAGGGGAGGAGGGAGGTGTACAAAATGGAAGAGCAACTCCATTAGTACTGTGTTTCATGTAAATTATGTGGATACTAAGGGAAGGCAGCACTCACCAGAGATGACCAATTTTTGGTTCTTTAGCATACTTGGATCCTTTCCCAATATGTGTGGGTCTTAATCCTAGGGTGGCACTATGAACCGTAATGACTACATGAGCCCACCCTATTAGAAAATTTTTTTCCCTTAATGTGCTTGAGTAGGAGTCCCTTGTGTTTATTCATAAAGGTTAAAGTTTGTCTTGTATTCAATGTTTTGTGAGCTTCAGTCCTTGCATGGAAGCCAAGATCCCTTTTAGGGAATGATATGAGCCAAATTCTGATGTTGTCCAGGAAAACCCTGGTGGAAGCATGAATTATAAAGTTGTTATTAAGAAGCCCTCAAAATGAGCTTTGCCAATGTGAGGCCAGAGCCACCACTGCTTTGCATCATGGGTTATAGTATCATAGTCTTAAAGAATATCTATTTCAAACCTCTCTTTATACATATGAGAAAAGTGACATTTGGAGAGGCTTGATCCAAGTGTTATAGATGCTGAGTAGCAGAGCTGAGATCCCTGCCCAGGTGTTCTGACTCCAAGTTCAATGTTCTTTTGACTGTCCCATACTGCAGTGTGCTAACCACAGCCAAGGGGTTAATGTCGCTAAGGTACAGGTATGCAAAAGACAGATGCCTGATCTTTAGTTTATGTAGGGAATTCTCTCTCTCTGTTCCAAACTACCACAACTCATTCCCACCTGTATACCCACTCACCCAGGCACACCTGTCATTTGTGATCTACTTATACCCCTGGACTGAATAAAATATTAACTTATGATCATGTTTTGTACTCTAATTACTGATGTGTTGATCTGACTTACCCGTCTGCTTGGATTTTAGATCTTTTGCCTCCTCTGATATCTGATATCTACCTGTTCCTTACCATGCACTTACTCATGAGGATTCTTCACCCCTGTCCTTATTCCTTGTCTTACCTCCTTGTTCTGAACTCTGATAATTGTGTATGTGTGTCTGGCTCTGTTTTGGTTTGACATCTACCCGGTGACGCTTGTTCTACTTCTTTCTAAGTGCCAGGTGTGAAATTATCACCACAGACAGTGTCAACTTGAGTTTCTATTAAGTGATAGCAGCCATATGGTAACATTAATCACAGAAAGAGACACTGCATATACACAGGAATCCTCTTGCTCAGCCATCAATAGCAAAACAAGCTTTGCTTATACTTGCCTCTATGTATTGATCTTCATGTTACATTTCACCTAAAATTGTCTTTCTGTTGCACTTACCCCACTTAAATTCGATTTTCCCATCCTTCAAGGCTAGCTTCAGAATTGAATTCTACCAGAAGAGAGTTTGTCATATTATTTAGTTGTTTTCTTGGTGCTAAGAAGGTGGTAGGAATTCAATCTGACAAACAAATTTACTTTATTTTTAGTTTATGGAATAAAACAAGCATTTCCGAAACATAGTGTAATAAAAAGATGATTACACATGATAATGAAAATCTGTTATGTACAATTTGAGATTCCATTTAAATATGTAATAAAACTATCATGTAAATTTCTTTTTTTCCTTTTTTTGCTCCCCTTCCTCCACCCTGCCCTAGAGATGGCTACCATTAGAAACAAATAGGTACCCCTGTGTGTGTGTGTATTCTATACATACTTCTATTTATCAATTCTTTCTTTGGATGCAGATGGTGTCTCTACATATATCCTTTTTAGTTAATATGAGTATTTGTAATAGTCAAGATGACTTAGTCACTCAAAGATTTTCTTAAAACAATATTGCTGTTACTGTATACAATGTTCTCTTGGTTCTGCTCATTTTGCTCTTTTTTAATTTCTAACATTTTTAAGTGCCCACTGTGTGTAAGGCGCTGGTCTAGAATCTGGGGGTACAAAGACACTAGTCAAACAGTCCTCTCCTTCAAGAAGATTACATTCTACTTTGGGTCATATTATGGACACAAATATAATGTAAGGTAATTTGAGAATGAAGGGAGCACTGACTGAAGCATCAGGGAAGTTTTCACAAAGGAGATGGTGGCTGAGCTGAGTTTTGAAGGGAGACGAGTATTCTGAGAGGCAGAGATAATATGGAGAGCAGACGTTCTAAGTTTGGGGTAAGGCTTTTGTGAATACTACATGTGAGTTGGAGATAGAGTAGAGAGTTTGGGGAACTGCTAAATACAAATTCATGAAGAAGGCTACTCTATGAAATTAGGCCAGAAAGGTAGGTAGGAGCAAGACTGTTAAGGGCCTTCAATGCTAGGCTCAGGATTTTGTATTTTATCCTAAAGGTAATAGAGAATCACTAAAGTTTTTTTTAGCAAGTGGTGAAATGATCAAACCTAGGCCTTAAGAAGAATATTCTGACTGCTATACAGTGAATGGAGTGGAGAGGAAAGAGGCTAGAAGCAGCAACATGCATTAGGAGTCTGTAATACCAGTTCATGTAATAAGCTACTGACTTATGGGCGTAGATAAGTAGTCTTGAAAGTAGTAGAGATAAGAAAGATGTGGAGGTAAAATTGACAAGACTTGACAACTTGATGTGGGTATAGCCAGGTTAGAGGGGGGGCGGTGCAGAAAAGAGTGAGAGTGAAGAGTTAAGAATGAATCACTGGACAAGAATTTGGGTGACTGGGTAGATGGTGGTACCATCAACAGAAAGAGAGAGAGTTGGAGGAGAGGGGAGAGGAGAGAAGGTGAGGTTTATTTTGATTATGATGAATTTGAGACACTGAAAGGACATCCAGGGCATATCCAGCAGTGAGTTGATATGACAGGACTAGATTTCAGGAGAAATGATAGGGCTCGGTATAGGATTGGGAGTCTTCTGAGTAGAGATAATGGTTGAATTCCTTGGGAGCTAGTGTGATTACTAAAATATAAAGAATAGGGAGATAAAAGAAGGCCCAGAACAGAATTTTGGGGGATAAGAGATGAGTTCTAATAGAACAAAGCAGATAAAGAGGAAAAACAAAGATGTCAGAAGGAAGAATGGCTTGACATAAGCCAAAGATAAAAAAAGATGAAACGGAATATAGGAGGAAGGGGTGGTCAACAATCAATCATCAAGCACTTACTGAGCATTTACTGTGTGCCAGGCTCTGTGCCAAGCACTGGGGATTCAAAGAAATACAAAATAATAGTCCCTGCCCTCAAGGAAATCACATTCTAACGTGGGAGACAAAATATAACTAAATAAGGACGTGATATATATAGAGTTGAAGGAAAGTAACCTTAAAGGGGAGAGTACTAGCAACTGAAACGACAGAAGGATGCTTCCTGTAGAAGATGAGATCTGAACTGAGGTTGAAGGAAGGCACAGAAAGTAAGAGGGGGTGGTAAGGAGGGATAGACTTCCTGGAAGCCAGTGCAAAGTAATATAAATTTGGCATGGATTGTCATGTGCAAAGAGCAGCAAAAAGATTGACGTTGATGGATTATATGGTGAAAGGGAGTCGAATATAAGAAAACCAGAGGGATAGAAGGATTCAGGTTACAAAGAGTTTAAAATCCAAAGGACTGTATATTTGAGAATAAGGGGCCACAGGAGTGGATTGAATCAGGTTAGTCCTGAATGGAGGATAGATTGGAGTGGGAAGAGACTTGAGGCAGGGAGATCAATTAGAAAAGATAAGGACCTGAACTGGGGTAATGGCAATGTAAGTAGAAAGAAAGGAAAGTCTTTGAGAGAAGTTGGGAGGGCAGTAAGTGAACAAGATTTGGCAATTGACTGTCTATACAGAGTGAAGGAGACTGAGGAATCATTAAGGTTACAAAGTTGGGAGTCTGAGAAGATCAATTTTGTTACTGGCATAGAAATCTTGAGAGAAATCAAGGACTTTGAAGACCGAGAAAAGGTCATAAACCAATTGCAGAGGAAAGTACCAGTTATTCTTCTATTGGGAATGCAATCCAATTTATGAGGGAGAAGTGTATTATTGGCCAAAAGTGGGAGTTGCCCACACATTGATCGTAAAACCCATGAGAATGGAGACTTAATTCTATACTAAGTCCTCTATTCTTCATGGAACCTAGGAGAATATTAGGCACATAATTCATACCCAACAAATAAATTCTGGTTTTATCCTTTGGTTGATCTTATGAATTCCCAGGACTTGTAGTTGAATTTTGAGTTTGGAGGTATCAAAGTCTTTAGAGACCATCTCATCATCTCCTCATTTCACCTGATAAAGAACCAGATGATTATAGATATTCTGGTGGCATGAGACATAATAAATTGAGATTGATCAGAATGGAAGATGCCAATAACACTGGGCTAGCAAAGCTTTGAGGTCTGCGGTAAGAAGGAGAATGAAACATCTTTCTGAAAGAAACTCCTTAACCATTTCTTTTCTGGGTCTTTCAAATCTTTTCTCTTATTTTCTCTGGGCTGTTGCTCTTTAGAATCCCAGTTTCTTTTTCTAAGACATCCACTCATTGCTTTGAATCTATTTCTGGCTTCCACTAAACTCTCTTTACACTCTAGCTACATGGAGAAGGCAGTGATCCTTGACCTGTCAAGGTGTGTTGGATCCCTTGCTAAAAGAGAAAGCTCAATTGTCTTCTCATACTAAAAGTATGTCTTTGTTTATTGAAAGTCAGAAATTTAATTTCATCCTTTATGCCTATCTGGGACAGTGTGGGGTAGTTGAAAGAAAACTGCTCTTTGAGTCAAGAAGATCTGAGTTCAAGTCCCTGCCTTTGCCATATCCTGACAATATGACCCTGGGCACTTAACCTTTCATTACCTAAGGATCTCCTGGAATCCTAGAGGCTTTCAGAGACAGTTGTCAGTCCACATTAGTAGAAGATATTTTCTTGGTGCTACTTTCCTATATCAATGAAGTCATGGTTCTGGGCAAAATGCCTATCAGAAGTATTTATCATGTATGAAGGTCAAAACAGCAAACTAAATTATATTTGGTTCAAAGATACTTGCAAATGTTATTAATGCTTTTGCATTTCAGATTTTGTGGTTTAATTCTCAAAGTGACTGGTAATGTTTAAAATTGGAATTGTAGGGATTAGTGGCAATGCTTCAGCCATTGCTGGAAGGGAACAAACTCTGGGAATAAAAGGGGAGCAACAGCAGCATGAGGCCATTTTGTATCAGAATTCATCTTTGGCAGCTCTCACCTTTAGAAATGTGGAACCTGACATTTTGTTTTTGTTTTATTTTGAAGGTCAAAAGTTGAAGGTAGAGAAACATAGCTTTTCAAATTGAGACCATACACACACATATACACATATATGCATATATACACATGTATAAATATATACATATATGTGCATGTGTGTGTACATACAAGATAGATACGGAATAAATTAGAAGTAATCTCAGAAGAAAGGCACTGCACTAGCATTGAAGGGGTTTGAGAAAGACCTCCTACACAAAAAGATTTTAGCTGAGGCTTGAAGGAAGCCAGGGAAGCCAAGGAAGACAGGAGGTTAAGGGAAAGGAGAGAATTCCAGGAATGCCGGACAGCCAGCAAAGAGTTGAGAGTGTGTAATGGCAAGTAAAGTGGGACTTTTTGTTGTCTTTTGTTTTGGAGTGCTTTTCAGCACTAAGGCAATCAAGTGCCTCTGAGTCTTGCCTTTGTTTCAATCAAGAATCTTTGATTGAATTGGGAGTCTTTGATGACCTGCTTAAGTCACAGCAAGGCTTAGGTCACGTTGGTTTGAGTCACATGGTTGTGATGCCCTCTGACCCTGAAGAAGAGTATATATACTCTGAGATTAGCATTTTGTTTGGGGCTTACTCACTGGAATAGTGTTCCTGTGATTTGACCAGATGAGACTCTGGGTAGCCAGCTTTGAAAAACCCAGATGTTGGTGTTTTTCTCTCTGGTAACTATATATATATAATGTTTTGGTCAGACAGCTAGAAGCCTGTCTGTTGATTTGTGTTATTTTGCTCTGTTTCTATAATTTCTGCTTGTAATTTCTGTTTGTATTTGCTCTGAAGTTCAGGGTGCTGACTTTTCCCCCTGAACTACGTGAATGATATATATGTTCAATTAAAGAAGGATTGTTAACCCCTTAAAGTTGCTTTCCTTAGAAAAGCAGATCAAAGAACTTGTGCAAGCAGCCCCCCTGTGTGTTGGTGTTACAGGCCTTACACAGCTACAGTAGCTGCAAGTAATGTTGCAGATTGGGAGTGTTCTGTGTGAGAAATACTAAGAAGACCATTGTCATAGGTATCACCAGTCCAATCTATTTTTTGTGGATGAGGAAATTGCTGGGTGGGGGGGGGAGGGAGAGAAAGAGAAAGACAGAGAAAGAGACAGAGACAGAGTTAGAGAGACAGAGTAACAGAGAGACAGAAAGATAGAGAGACAAAGACAAAGAGACACACACAGTGAAACAAAGACAGAGAGAGAAAGTCCTTTTCTCAGGGTAACAGTATGAAACAGCATTTTGTTGAATTGTTTCAGTCATGTCAGACTCTGTGACCCCACCTGGGGTTTTGTTGGTAGAGATACTGGAGTGGTTTGCCATTTCCTTCTCCAGCTCATTTTACAGGATACTTAACAGAGTTAAATGACTTGCCCACAGTCTCACAGCTAGTAAGTGTCTGAGGCAGGATTTGAACTCAGGTCTTCATGACTCCGGGCCCAGCACTCTATCCACTACCACTAGTAAGGAGCAGTGCCAGGATTCAAATCCAAATCTGCTGAGTCTAAATTCATTTCCCCCTGCATTACACTGTTTTGCTGCTACCCAAGAATTCAGAACTGGTCTGCAGTAGACCAATAACATAGTTGTGTTTTTTTAGTGTCAATCATTTGGTTTTGTCTATCCAGCCAAAATTCACTCCCAAGTGACTTTAGTTTAGTACTGCTGTTATTTTTCTAAGACTTGTCCTTGTTTAATAGGAAGCAATGAGAAAACTTCAGCAATATTAAAATCTTATTCCCTGACAATCTGCCTATGGGGAAAGCTCTTGACAATCTATATCCAGAAGTGTGACAGCAAAGGCAAGTAATTTAACCTCCTTTTGTCTAATTAAAATGAGGGCATGGTAGATTCCATTGACTAGAAATCACTTTGGACCATGGTGATTGAATTCTGCTAAATGGTAGATTGATTTAACAGGAGAGGTGGTCAAACAAACAAACCAAACCAAACCAAAACAAACTCCAGCAACTTGGAGCATCTTTTTTGTCATGATCTGTGTTATAGTACTATGTAATCTTGAGGTTTAGTAAAAGGAGATATTGCATGTAAATCAATGGTTTATGGAATTTTAGATGCTTGCCTTGGGTATGTAGGGAGAAGTTTCTGATCCCATGACCAATACATTTCTTTCAGAGACAGGCCACCAGTCAATCAGGAAGGCAATGGAATGTAAACAGCCCTACTTGGGTCTCAGATTTCTATCCTTCTTTTTTTGGAATCTAGTGAATGAATGGGGCTTTCCTACAGTAGCAACCATGATTTCTTGGCTTATCCACTGTCTCTCAGAGTGTTTGTTTGGATGCTAGCTACCACACAATATCCAAATGGTAATCACTACAAAGGTACCATTCCTGGTATGGATTGTCAAATACAATACCACTTTCCATCCCTATGACTTTCCAGATCAAAACATCTCTTTATGGTCACCACTGAAATCTGACTCCAGGCATTTATTAGCTGTGTGATTCTGGAAAAGTCACCTAATCTCTGTCTCCCTCAGTTTCTTCAAATATAAATGAATATCATAATAATGCTGACCTCACAGCCTGGAAAGCACAATGCCTGGAATGTAGTAGGCAATTAATGAATACTTGTTTACTTCCCCCTCACCCTGCTCCCATTAGGGTTGTCTTGATCTTTTGAATGCAAGTTCCTCGAGGACCAAGTTTGTCTTTGTGTTTTTGTATCCTCAGTGCTTAGTTCTATACATGACACATAGTAAACATTTAATATATGTTTCATTCATTCATTTATTTAAACACAGAGATGGAACTGCATGCCAAACTGTAACACTTAAGTCAATCATAGCTAATCAAAACACCTAATACTGTCATATACATAGAACCTATGATTTCCCAGATAGGATAGGTTATCCTACTCAAATTAGAATTGAGAATAGAAATTGTTTTCCTTTTTCCTTTTGCATTGACAATTCACATAGTTAATCATCCAATCAACGCTGTTTCATAGATTCATTCATTTATGTATTCTATTTGTTCATCCATTCAATCATTCAAAGGTTATAAGCACAAAATGGCTGTAAGACCTTAACCAGTTATAACCAATCAAAACACCCAATTCTAGCATATAAATACCACCTCTCACCTCCCCAAGCAGGAAATGATTATCTGAAAAGAAGTTTATTTTTTACATTGAAAAATACAAGTAACTTTGTTTCCTCCCTATTGCTTTTTTTTAAATTGATTTTGTTTGGTTTTATGAATAGTTAAATTTAATAGTAAAATCACAAATATTGTATAAAAAGGACTTTATAATCCTTAAAGCGTGTCATACAAAGACCTATTATTATTCTTATTTTCCTTACTACTATCCACGCTGCAAATGGCCATCATTTTAATGCTCATTTAGTAAATGAGTCAGAGAAGAGGTGTCTCTCTGATAGCAGTGGGAGAAATTGGATTCCCGTAGACCATGAGACACTCTATTGTTCATAATCAGGACTTCCTAGCAAGTTTGTTTGATAAAGTGGAAAAAATGGAAAATGAAGGACTAAACCGACTGCAAAAATACAAGACATAACAAAGAAACATCAATCAAAACAAGGAAAGAGAGCACCCACTCCTACCTACATTAAAAGTGGACATACGAAGTCATAAATATTCACAGGAGGTGAAAACTCAGGAGTGATGTCATATCAGCAGCCAACTGGACAGGGCCTGTTCTCACTGAGTGTCCACATGAACAATTGATTTCAATCTCATGGGCTAACCTCTGCCATTTGATGTTTACTTGGATTTTCTGGAGGCTAGTGATAACCCCTTGAAGAAATCCCAGAAGGAAATTCTTTCCTGAGCTTAGTAGTCATCCTATGTCATTCTTGTCTCTTTTAGAACCCAATATTCCATGAAATCCTCAAGATGATTGTCTTAACCCTCTCTTAGTTTGTATGGCATTTTTACAGTACTTATTCTGAATGTTATTAATATTTTCAGGAACTTATCACTTTTTCCTCCTTTAAATAAGAGATTTTTAAAGGTCTATTGAATTTAAATATATGATTTTCTTTTATCGTAAAGACTGTTTTCCACCAAAGAAAGAGAAGCGCATCTCCACAGATATGCAGTTTAATACTTGGCAAAGCTTTCTTCCTCACTGGACAATTGAAATTGTTTATAAATTTTTATTGATATCTTTTGGGATTTTTTGCATCACTAAAATTTTTTCCCCATTATTCCCCCTCCCGTGCTTTATTCCAGGGCGCATTTCGCATAAAACAGATGATATTTTAAAGAAAAAAAGGGGAAATTAGGAACATTGATTCATACATTGAAAAATTCTAAAAATATATGTAATATGCCAGGCCCATGCATGTCCATCTTTGTAAAGGAACATGGTTGGGGTATCTTTTTATATTTCTTCTATCAAGCTATGCTTGTTCTTTATAATTTTGCAACATTCACTTTTGAATTGTTTTGTTTGCATTATTGTAGTCATATATATTATTTTCTTGACTTTGCTTCTTCCTGCCTCAGGCAATGTAAATCTTCCCATGCTTCTCTGTATTCACCATATTCTTTTTCTTACAGCAAAGTAACATGACGTTGTATTCATATGATACATGTATATGTTGTTTAGCCATTCCCCAAATGATGCTCTTCTACTTTGTTACCAATTGTTTGCTTTTACAAAAAGATACTTTTGACAGTTTGGAGGGGATATGTGGGATTTTTTTTCCTAACCATTTTTGGAGGGTAGGCCCAGTAGTGGAAACTCTGAATCAAAGGATATGGACATTTTGTTTCTTTGTTTGCGTAACTCCAAATAGATTTCCATAATGAAGATAATGACTCACAGCTTTATCAACAATGCAATAGTGTCTCTATCTTTCCACAACCTCTCCAACATCAAATATTCCTATTTTCTTTCATCTTCATTAATTTGCCATTTGTAGGCTGAAACTTTTGGGTTTATTTCAATGTGTTTCTCTTATCATTAGCAAATTGGAGCATTACTTCATATGATTATTAATAGTTTGCAATTCTTGTGAGACTTGTTTATTCATATCCTTTGAACATTTATCTTTTGGGAAAAGGTTTATGTGTACACACATTTATATTTGTTCATACATGCACATGTATGTGTGTATGTGCACACATATTTACATATGGGTATGTGCATGCTTGCAGGCATATTTATATGCACATGTACAACTATACAGCTATAAATATATGTATACATAGATGCAGATATAGATATAAATACAGGTTTAGATGTATATGTTTACTATGTGTATACATTTTGCACAACAAACCTCTATATGAGAAATTCGATACAAAGAGCTGAATTCAAATCCAACCTGAAATACTAGTCATGTAACTTTGGGCAAATCACTTAAGTTCTGTTTGCTTTTATTTCCTCATCTATGAATTGGGGATAGTAATAGCACCCACCTCCTAGGGGTGTTATGAGGCTCAAATGAGGAAATATTTATAAAGTGCTCTGCAAACCTTAAAGTGTTATATAAATGCTAGGTATTATTAAGATCATTACTGTTATTATTCATGGTTGGCAAACCTGTGAGTTGGTTAACAATTTTATGAAACAATTTGGAATTACGCAAGAAAAATTGCTAAATTTTTCATAGCTCATGAACTGGAGATTTTCCACTACTATAATTATATCCCTAGGAGGTTATTGACAGCAATAAAAGCTTCATGAACAAAAATATTTATAGCAGTTTTATTTGTGATAAGAAAAAGCTGAAATCAAAATACAAGCTCAGTGATTGGAGGCTAGTTGAACTAATTACGTTCTAGGAATGTAATGCAATATCACTGAGCCACAAGGAATGAAAAAATATGAAGAATTCTGAGCACAAGTAGCCTTTTATGAAGTTATTCAGGGTGAAGAAAGCAAAGCCAAAAATATAATATACACATTGTCTATGATAGCATTGAGAAGCAATGAAAATTTGATCAAATACAAGGGTTTATGTTAGTACCACACTGTTAAATTTAAAGGGAGCATTCCTGCTTTTTGTTGTTTTTGTTGTTAACACATAAATTCTTTTGAGAAAAGGTTCTAGGGGTAATGTACTCTGTAAGGGTCTGTTTGAGTGTTTGTTGGAAAGCTGGGCAATGCTTCTTATTTCAAAACAAAACATGGTAATAAATTTAAAAATATTAGACCAACAATTGCAATTCCAGTTGAGTTTTAGACATAAAGCTTTCCACGATGTTATGATATTTTGAAATAGGAAAGTCACCCAAAATTTGTTTTTGCTGTTGTTTTTTAACCTAGTTAAATGAGGAATCATTGTAAGGTAGTGCATTATAAAGAACACAAAACTCTCAATGAGAAGACTAGAATTTAAATTCTGCCTCTGTTATATGCTACTTGGGGAACCTTGTCCAAGTTCCTTCCCCTCTCTAGAGTTCCATTTCCTCATACGTAAAATGAAGGGGATAGACTAGATAATGGGCAGCTAGGTTGTGCAGTGGATAGAGTGTTGGGCCTGGAGCCAGGACATCCTGAGTACAAAATCTGGCCTTATACACATACTAGTTGTGTGACCTTGGAGAAGTCACTTAATCCTGTTTGCTTCAGTTTCCTCGTTGTAAAATGAAAATGGAGAAGGAAATGGCAAATCACTCTAATATCTTTGCCAAGGAAATCCCAAGTGGGATCATGGAGAATTTGACATAATTCAACAACAACAACAAAACAAAAGACTACATAATGGTAATAAACTTCTTTCTAGCTCTAAATGTCATAAATACATAACAATTTTTGAAGAACTATATAAATCCAAAGAATCTCTGATTGAAACATTCATACAAAATAACAGATGCACTTATTTTACAAAGACTAATTTGGAGTAATAACATTTTCCCTCATATATCTGCTTTTCCTTTAGGTAATCACCAGGGAATAAAATAGCAGAATCTAGGGCTCAACATAGGAGAGTGAGTATAAGCCTTCATCCCCATTTTTGTGAGTTTATTATGTGTGGCTGTATATGTATGCGTGGGTTTTTTGCTTTTGATACAGTTTGCTATAAATTCTAGGTCTGATTTTTGAGTAGAAGCACAGGGCATAGCTTTCCTAAGAATGTGGTCTTTTGGACAGCTCAGAGATTTTCGAGTCAGGAAATCAGATTTATATTTTGGAGTTTTCCATAGTGTCTTAGGACATTGAACAAATTACTCAAACTCTCTTTGTCTTTTTCCCCATTTGGAAAAATGAATCGAATAGTGACAAGCTCAGCCCACTTGCTAACGCCACTTGTAAAAGAAGTCTAGTTACTAAGAAGTCTCATATCTGAATCCCAGCTCCTATAGAGAAAATGGGCAGTCCTTGATTAGCGTCCAAATGTCAAGTTTATCCTTTTTTTGTGGCTAGAATTTGCAAAGAAATAACGTTATTACTTCACTAACCTGGATTTAGCAGCCCGTGATGACCGCAATGAGTATATGCCTCAAAAACAGACTTTTCTTTTCCAGAGGGCTTGCTGCCATTGTTCTGGGCCACCAGATATGTAGATTATTGTTCAGCTTTCCCCCCTCCCCTTTTTTGGTCTGGTCTCATCAGATACGCATTCCAAGAAATTACCTCAAGATTTGTTTCACCATTAAAGTGACATTCTCAGCTGTGCTCCAATCAACTGGATAAAAGAGAATACCTCAGAGGTTGTTTCTGGTTGACTATCACCTTTCAAAGTATGTATATGTGTGAGAGAGCCCTCATCCCTCTTAGACTATTGTTAGAAATAACTAATGATGTATTATAAAATGCCTGGCATGCCAAAGGGCTCCAAAACTCTTTTGCGACTGCATATATAAACAGGAATTACTTCACCCACCATTGAAATGCAGCCACCTCTTGGATGAAATGTGGCAGCTGTTTAACAATGCATAGCAACATTCCAAAACAATTGAGCCCTGGATCTGAGATCCAAATGAAATCACCTGGGAAATTTCTTTGGCCTCCTTGTGTGGTGAGAAAGCTTTCATAATCACCAAAGGTCAGAACATCAGCTTTATGTCTAGTATGAAAGCTCTCTCCATTATGGTTTAGTCCTGACTCAGTGCCACCTCTTAAATCACCAGCATTATGGACTGCAACATTCTAGATATTAGATGTTTCAAGAGAGTGCAGGCTAGGCTTTCCTGCACACCCTACAGACCAGGCAGGACAGTTTGCAGGTGGAATTTTGCATCGGACAGTGAGCACCTTGACCCTTTTAAATATATTTGGAACTTACTGGTCTGGCTCTGGAGAATGGCCTTGTGCGTTAGCACAAGAATTCATCAATTTAAAAAAAAAAGAATTCATCAATTTATTTCATCGCAGTGAAATGTGTGGCAGCATCAAATGGATTACCTTCCATTTGCAAACTTTGGGGCTGTCTAGCATGGAGTCCACCCCCTCACAAGTCCTAAGTCCTGATGAAAAACACAAAATAGAAGTTGGGAGAATGACCTTTTATTGACAAAAGTCTCATGAAGCAGATTCTTCTTCAAACAAAAGAGATGATCAAAGATAATTGTGGATTATTATGCATGATGTAAATTTTTATACATGTGGAAAATAAAAATTATGTATATGTGTATAGCAGAGGTGCAATGTATTGAAACTATCAATATTTTAAAGAATCAGTGAATAAAGCATTCATTAAGCACTTATTAAGTGCAAAGCACTGTGCTAAGATCTGGGGATACACATGGAAAAGTAAGACAGTCCTTGTTCTCAAGGGGCTCACATTCTAATTCATGGCACTATATGAAAGGTTCCAGCTGCAAATAAGATAGAAATGTCCCATGATTCTCCAGATGGTGTGACAAAGCAGATGTTAAATTGTACATCTTTAATGTCATTTCCATGGATAAAATTCATATCACTTTCTGATGCTGACCTGTTTGACAGTGTTAGAGACTTTGATTACAAGACTTTTCTGTGTTTTCAATAGATGTGACTTCAGCTCCTGCAGGCACAGTTTCTGGATTCTGTCTCCCTATAGATTGCTTTCCAGAATGATGGTTGAGAGCACTAGGCTGGAAGCATTGATATTACTAAGACTATTGGGTTCAGGACCATGGGCTGTCTCCACTGGGCGGTGAGAGGAGATGGTGGTCAAAGTGATAGTGGTTGATTGCCTTGTTGGGCATATGTTGCCTCTTGCCTCTCTATCAAGATGCTTTATTACTTGAGTCAAACTGGATTGCTAGCTTGTGAGTAGCAATTTGTTGGCAGCTGGTGGTGATGGCTGGCCCCTTTTCAAGGAGCTGCCTCCTTAGGTGATGACTGTGAGGATTGGAAGCAGGGTTGTATTCTAGGGGATGCTGTCAATGTCAAGGCTCCTATACTACCTGCTTACCTGATGTTTCGGTTATGGTTTGGATAATAGGATGGCTTGTGGAAGGTAAGAAAAAATATTTTCAATTAACTAGATCTTACAGCTATGTAACCAGGAGCAAGTCACTTAAGCTTTCTGATTCTCTTAAAAATGATGAGGAGGATGATGGTAAGCTAGCATTTACATAGCGCCTACTATGTGTCAGGCTCTGTGCTAAATGCTTTACAAATATTATCACATTTGATCCTCATAACAACTGTGAGAGGTAAGTGCTATTAATTATCCTCATTTTATCATTGAGGAAACTGAGTCAACAGACATTAAGTGACTTGTCCAAAGTCATGCAGTTAGTGAGTGCCTGAAGTTAGATCTAAACTCAGGTCTTTCTGAATTCAGGCCCCCTGCTCTATTCATACTATATCATCCAGGTGCTTCAAATGAGAATAATCTTGGCAGGACTTCTCTCAAAAATTTGTTGGGAGAAAAGCTTTTTGCTAACTTTAAAATGCTCCAGGAATGTAGCTGATCATCACGCTGGCAATAGTTCAGTTTTATCCTGGTTCATTTTCTTTCTTTAAGAAATCACAGAGCATGGTGAAGTGGAAAAGCCTTTGGATTTGGAGTCAGATGATCTCTGTTATGAATAGTTTATATATATGTGTATATATATATATATATATATACATATATATGTATGTATAAATCTGATCTTTTTGTCTTTCCTAACATCAACCAATGAACTACCTCCTCAAGTCACTGCCCATGCAGATACCTGTCCCTTCTCCTCCTATCCTATAATCATGCTAAGGATTCTAATTCTACATAGGAAACCCCACGTCTTGTAATTAGTACCCAAGTCCATAGTGACTTTTCTCATTCTTGATAGTTCACCATAGATAAAGTTGTGTAGATATTGCCAAGGGCACATACATTTTTATCCTGCCTCTGCCAACAATAATAGCTGATCTTTCTGTGTCCCTTTACATGCATTATCTTGTATGATCACATTTTAATCTCATCACAATCCTGCGAGGCAGATGTTACAGTTATCAACCTCATTTAACAGTTGAGGAAATTGAGTCTCAGAGAGATTAACAGACCCACTATGACCCTGCTAAGTGGGATTGGAATCCAGGTTTTCATGACTTCTTGACTTCCACTACCTTGTGTTGCCTACAGATCTATGTGGCTTTGGTCAAGACCCCTCACTTCTAAGGTCCTCAGTTTTTTCATATCTAAAAAAAGGCACGGATCATATTAGATTCAATTCAATCCAAGAAGCATGGATGCATTAAGCAACCACTATGTGCATAGCACTGTCCCATGTTCTGGAGATGAGTGATTTTTTTAAAAGCCTCTGCCCTCAAGAACTTACATTCTACCAGGAAGGTACATGAAAACAGATAATAAATGCAAAATACTATTGGGAAATTGTTATTTTTCCTTCATTCTTGAAGAGGACCATGGCATCAGGAAGGTGATGCCATGACTTGCAAGTGAATTGGATTTAAGCGAGGCAGGTCTATGCAAAGTCACCAGCCTCACTCTCTCCTTTGAAGCCAACTAGGCCCAGTGCCAAAATGCAGATCAGGATGACTGGACATGTCCTCCATGTGGGATATAAAGACAAAAGTGAAATATCACCTATCCTTAAGGAGCATACATTCTAACAGGGAATATAACATAGAGAGAGTTCTAAGAACTTGGTGGACCAGGTAAGGCATTTGCTGTGAAGGGAGTTAGAAAATGTGAGTTGCAGGTGAGGAGGAAGTGCATTCCAGGCATGGGGTCAGCTTGTTCAATTTGCCTAGATTATAGAGTACATGGCGGAAATAAGGTGAAATAAAACAGGCTGAAGCAAAATTGTGAAGATGATCTCTAAGATCTCTTCTAACTCTGAACCATATGTTTCTATGAGAACAATGTCCTGAGAAGACTGAGTATAATCCTATGTCCTGTGAGAAATTTCATGAATGCAAGGTTGGTCTGCTTTAGGGAACAAGACACATGCTTTCTATGTTATCGAGGGGTTGCTATAACCCGCTCTTTTCTAGAGCATGGGAAACAAGACCATTGGGTTGGCTATTTTCTACATGAAAATCATGTAACATGAAAATTTGTTCAGGTTTCTTCATGGTAGTTGTGCAACCCTACGTGATAATGGCTATATGGACTCCCCTATTCTGCTCTCACCATTCAAACAGATCTCAGAACCACACACAAAACAATATGCTCCTATTTAATGCTTATTAAAGTGAGTAGGTCTTTCATGTTGTGTTTGTTTTCATACCAAATTCAGGGACACATGTTTCCTTAAACAGTCTTCCCCTTAAACTATGCCCCTGAAACATTTTAGAGTTTAAAAGGTTTTATTTTTTTTAGTGTTTATAAATTTTGAGCAAACCAACAGCAGAAAAGATTTGTTTTCAGATGAGTTATGAAGATTGATGGAGAGTGTGAGGTGGTGAGAGAGAGGAGGGGGTGATGCTTAACATTTGTAAGTGAATGAAATCATTCTTGGGAGGATTAAACTTACCTCCTCCCAGCTGCCAGGAAGTGACAGAACTTGCTTAGAGGAGACATAATGCTTTGAAAATCTCTACAAAACCTCCAAAGAATATCTCAAAAAGGATTAATATGACTTCACATGGTTTGGTGCTGTAGCAATGCCACAAAATGTCATGCTATTCAGTTCAATACAATTTGACAAAGCAATTATTAAGCACCTCACTACATGATCTATATGAAAAGACAAAAAAAAAAAAGAAAAGCAAAACCAGAAGAATACACCCTTCCCTGTCCCATGCCTCCTGGAACTCCTTTGGTTATTACAATTTAGATATCATGTTGTTCCAAATTTTTGATGCTGTACTGAGACATTACCTATACGTGAGTGTGTTTTATGTGACATGGATATGGGGTACTGTAACTGACTACAATAGTACAAACAGCCACCAGTGGGTAGAGTGTTGCACTATAAGCATGTTGAAAAAGCCTGTTCATTGCCTTCTTAATGATCCAGGGAGCAAGTATGATGTTTAATTTTCTTACCAGGTGGCCCTATACTTAGGTCACAATCCCAGAGATCTTGTCAAGGTCTCTCTGACTCATGCACAAAATATCCTCTTTAATGCCCATGCATAAGTATCCTATACCAGCAAGCCAAGTGGCTTCCCATGGCTGAGCAAGAAAGAAAACCTTGCTGGTTGATTTCTGAATTTGAACCTAGAGGTTAATAGAAAATATTGCTCAGGAACACTGAAACAGAAAAATTTATAGCCATAAGACCCTCACCCTACAGCTGGAAAATTCTGTAGGTCAGCTTCAACCTTCTACATTTATATTTAAAAGGGTATTATTTTTTCTGTAGCCATATATTTCATTTAACCTAGAAAAGATGCAAGGGAAAAAGTTTCAGCATATTGCATTGGTGCTTTGTTCAGTTACATCCTGGAAACTTTCCCTATATCTACAGGTTATAGAAGGGAGTTGGTACTAGTTTCCAGGACCTGATGGTAGGTTACAGACCAACACAATGAAAACAATGGAGAAATTAGTTTGAGTCTTAGAAGGTAGATCCACTTCCCAGTCTTTTCATTTTCTGATTTTTTTAGAAGTTGCTTGTCTTTGACATTTAGTTTGAATTTGTCCCTCCATGCTGGTCCCTGTTTGGATTCTTTCTGAGCCTTGACCCTCTACAGGGCAGTCTTTTCTCTAGCTCTTGGTTTGATCTCAAGTTTCCAGTCACTGTTTGAAGTGTGAACTACAGCAAGATTAATTGCATTTGTTCTCATTTTTGTCCTTCACAAATTCTCAGTCTCAAGCTGTTGTTGTCGTGTCCTTCATTTTTATAGAGGACCAATGAGATCATGGGGTGATGTCTTCACATGTGCTTGAATTAGAAGTGAGAGAAAGTTGCACAAAGTCATCATCAGCCTCACTCTCAGAACCATCAAAGTCCAGTGGCAAGACAAAAGTCAAGATAACTGGTGATGGCCCGAGATGAAGTGGATGACCTTGGTGTGTTTAATGCCTAATCAAGCTCAAAATGCTTTACAGTGTCTGCTTTAACTGCCTTCATGGCTCTTGGAACAAATTGTTCTCATCTGCCCATTTTGCCAGGGGAAGTATTTACATGCTTAAGATGGACATCTTGCTAGCTCACTGACAGGTTTGAGACCTATCAATTACCCTCAACCTAGTTTATCCCATCGGTGAGGATAGTTTTACTAGGGTGTGGTTGCTGGGCATGCTACAACTTTTTGGAGCCACAGGTGAGAGTTGAGTGCCACTTGGACACCAAAAGTGGTTGAGCACCCCTGAAGAGAGCTCTGCAAGCTCTCACACTAGAGGTGCTAGAATTCTTTGAACACCCCATACACCCCAGTCTCAAACACAAAAGGCTCAAGGCCTACATATCTCTTTTTCCCCTGTGCAAGATGGCTGACAGGTATTGTCTCAAGAGTAAAGCAAAAAAAGGGAGAATGTCTTCCTCTATTCTCCTCAGGAGTCTTTATCATGTCTGTTGTGTACTCAGTCTTTTCAAAGAGGACAATGGGGGGCAATTAAATGTGACTTTATTATCAGTGTTCTATTAATACTCCTTTTCTCCTTTTGTTCCTCAGATACCACGGGCCCTGGGGCAAGTAATTATTTGATGGAGAGAGGTTAGGGGTGTAGGATTTGGGGAGAGAGAAAATAAGCACTCCTCAGATTTAAGTGTTACTTCTAGGAAGATTATTTCCACTTCAAAGCACCTAGCAATATAGCTGTGAAATGCAAGAATCTATTCCTTTTAAAATGAATCTCAGGTATTAGAAACTTCATATATTTGCTTCAAAAATAAAGTAATCAAAACTTAAAACTGCACTAAAAGAAGTAAGTTGATTGGTATCACTGGAAAGGGAGCATTACTAGTTGGCAATCTCCTATTCTGCCTATGTGTGGAGTACCCACACATATATGGCATGAGAGTCTCATCCTGTTGCGTGAAGGGAGTCAGAGTAGTCATCTCTACCATTTCCTCCCCCCACCCTTTTCTAAGAGTTCGAGACCAGAAGTGTGGCCATCCTGTTCTACTTAGAGAAAGGGAATGCAGGATTATTATTGTTGTTCAACCATTTTTCAGTTGTGTTCAACTCTTTATGACCCCATTTGGGGTTTTCTTGGCAAAGATATTGTAGTGGTTTGCCATTTCCTTCTCTAGTTCATTTTACAGTTGAGGAACTGAGGGAAACAGGTTTAAGTGACTTGACCAGGGTCACACAGGATTCTTCCTGACTCCAGGGCCAGCACTCTATCTACTGTGTTTCCTAGATGCTCTCATGCCAGACTAGAATTATATTTATCTGCTGCCTTAAATATTGTCGGTCTCAGTGATGTGATTTTCAGGTTCTGTCTCTTAATGGGGGAAGGAGGACCTAAGCTTTATATCCAAGGTTTAACTTACTTCTGACCAAATACCATTCCACAATGAACATATCCATAGCAATAAGCAAAGAAACCCCATTTATCTAAGTCAACAGTAAAATAGAAATCAGAGATAATATACATAGAAGAATATATACCCAACTATAGGGAGTGAAGGGAAGTAACTCATAATTACTCCTTTCTACAACTCAACTAGATTCTTCATCTGGACTCTCTGGGCCTGTTATCTGCCAGACATAGGATCTCCTACTGGGTGAGTTGCTCCACCAAAAATGTCATTATCTCCTCATGTGTTCCTCTCCCCTCCCCCTTGCCTAACACTTGAAAGAGGTACTCGAAAAAGGCAATGAATTATTACTTCTGAAGTGATCAGGTCTTCATAGCTAACTTCACAATTGCTAGAAATAACTCACTTTTGCATGACTGAACCAATGGTGAAGGATCTACAATCCTCACAAAGTAATTAATGAATTTCATCACACCTCCTAAAGAAGTAAAGGAATATAAACATTTTTTTATTTTCTTTACAAGTTGTTAATAGGTCACTCTCAGTTGAATATCTGCCATTGATGGTTTTTACACCCTCTTTAAGCTGTGAATGAAGTCACTTAAAGTCTACAAGGAGTAAAACCTTAACACTTCATTGTTTCTGTTTCCTATTTCTTACATCCCATAATTTCATCAAGTGGTTTGGGAGGACTGACTTTATCAGAGTCTCCTGTTACACTGCCTATGCATGGACTTATTTTTTTAATAGTGCTAAGTCAGGATGCAGCTCAACCATGAATCCCATTGTATTTTACTATCACCACTATGCCCTCCATGATATTATGGATCATTATGTTGGTGCCTTTGCTTGGATTTGGTTTAGAAAGGTAGAGAGGTAGATGGGATGGGGACTGGCATAGGGACAATATCACGGAAATACAGAAACTCAGTACATCCTCAAATTGAATTCATGCCTGAACAGAAGTCCCCTTTACACCAACACTCACAAATTGTGATTCTGCTATGAGACCTTCAGTGATATGAAACATCTGTTTCCTAAGATGGCTCATTCCATCTTAGAAAAGCTCTAATTGTTAGGAGACTTTTCTTTACGTTAAGCCTAGATCTACCTCTCTGAATCTCAATCTAATTGCACCTAGTCATACTTTTTATGGATAAGCAAAACACATCCAATCTCCTTTTAAGTATTTGAGTAAATTCATCTCGTCTCTCTCTTTTCACCACATCATACCCTAGACCAACATCCTCAGGTCTTCCAGCCTTCCTGATGTGGCATAATCTCCCGTCTTTTGATGATTCTTGCTACCCTCTTCATATAAAGACACTGATGTGATTGATCTTCTTTCTGTCTTTCATATATTTCTACAGTAGGCAGATTCTTTGATTCTTTTTGGAGGGGGGAGGGGTTGCTCATCAGAGTGATAAATCTTGCCTCTTAAAGCAAAATAAAAGCCTAAAAAGATGAGTTATTCCAAAAACACACATTTTTTTTTTTTGGTCATGGCATCTCCTTCCCTAAAAACCTTCCATGACTTTATTGTCAATAGGAAAAAGACCAAAATTCCTAATCTGACTTCAATGGATCTTTCCAACTAATCCTTTTCTATGCCCTGATCAAAGTGATTTACACCTTGTCTCCCAAACAGTCTTCATGATTCTCTTCCTCTACATTATGGCTTACACCTTTCCTTCTATTTGTTATTTCTCTGCTTTCCTGCTAAAGCCCATTATTTTGGTATATGAATCTGTCCTGTCTTGTGAAGTGCCTTGTGTTTTAAAATTACCATATCCACTCTATATGAACCATAGAAAAGTTGCTAGCTTTTTGACTGGGGAATTTCTTTATAAAAACATGAAAAAAAGAGATGTATTGTCCAGGATCAAGGCAACACCAAAGGATAGGTGAGAGGACTGAGTTTATTAATTATTGGGAACTGTCTTGAATATTTCTTATATAATTAGTCAGAACAATTCTCTAGCTCCCATGGTAGTCCTGGTGTGTGTGTGTGTGTGTGTGTGTGTGTGTGTGTGTGTGTGTGTATGTGTGTGTTAGCAGATATGCCAGTTGTCCATGCATATTGTATCCCCTGTGGTCCTTCAACAAGGCATTTCATAGAGCTTTTGCAGCTTTGTAGGACCTTCCAGAGCTTCTGTTCTTTTGAACGTAACATTGGAGAACCTAGGATTACAGACACCTTAGGAGAGGATTTAACAGAGGGCTCTCAAACCCAGTAAGTACTTAAAAATACTTATTTAATGATTATTATAACAATCGAAATTGATGTTTTACCCCTAGATTAGGTTGTAAACTCTATGAAGACAAGGGATTACGTTTTATCTAAGTGCCCAGAGCAGTGAATTGCACACAATAGATGCTTAATAATGATTTTAATTGCCAAATTTAAAGGCCTCTTATCAACCCTCATCCTGTTCATTAAAAAAAAAGACAAACTTTATTTTAATTTCAATTCCAAACTATCTCCCTTCTCTCTCCCTATTCGTTTAGAAGACAAGAAAAAACAAAACCCATTACAAATACGTGTCATAATAAAACAAATTTCTGCGGCAGAATATAATATTTGACCACATTCCTCTCCTGGATATTATCTCCTTTAGGCATTTTTGTGACATTCTTCACACTTGGTTCTCCTCCCATCTGTATGACTATTTTTCCTCAATCACCTTTCATATCCTCACCCTAACTGTGGGTGTATCCCACAGCTCTATCCTAGATCCTCTTCACTTTTATCTCTATTCTCTCTCCTTTTCCCCTTCCTCCTCCTCCTCCTCCTCCTCCTCCTCCTCCTCCTCCTCCT
>CM053622.1:667779969-667802807 GCA_028646595.1 Phalanger gymnotis
ATTGATACCTCAAACTGGACTCCCATAGGCAACTCAAATCCAACAAGTTTCAAGAAGAACACATTCTTTCCCCTCTCCCTCTTCTGAATTTTACTCTTTGCTTGTTTGTACCACCATCTTTCCATCTATATTTGTCTCCTAGAAATTATCCTCAATTTTTCACATCCCTCACTCCAAATAGCCAATGATTCAAGTCTTGTTTATTCTATTCACATCACCTTTAGTAACCATCCTGTTCTCTCCACTCTCATATGGCCATCACCCTAGTTCAGACTTCTTGGCTGGACTATTCCAATAGCCTTTCCATCTTCCTGCTTTTAACTGGCTATTATCCTTCTGTGGAATTCATTGTCTCTTAACTTTTGCCTGTTAGAGGTCCTAGTTTCCTTCAAAACTCAAGTCTCATCTTATAATGGAGATAATAATAGTACTTGCTTCCCAGGATTATTATAAGGATCAAATGAAATAATATTTGTAAAGCCCTTAGTATAGTGCCTGGCACATAGTAGGTGCTTGATAGATACTTGTTTCCTTCCTTCCTATTTCACTTTCCTTTGAACTCCTATCAATTTATTATCTGTACTAGTCGTGTAGGTATGTATGTATTCCTACATCTTAGTGTTATATTTATTTGCATATGGCTCATCTCAATGACCCTAATCCTTGCAATCCCCTCAACATCTAGAATAGTTATCTTGCATTATACACACCTATGTATCAATAAATATCAGCTGTTTGATCAAAGAAGCCTTGTTAAACACATCCCTTCCTTGACCATATTCATACTCCAAGTTTCTTTCTTCCCATGGAGTAATAAGGTAGGTATTTGTTCATAATTCCAAAAAGTGCCACCTTCAGGCTTTATTGAAAGGTTACAAAAACATTAAGAAAATAGCCTTGTGAACATAGCAGAAAGACTACTGAACTTAGAATCGAGAATCCTGGAGTCAGGTGCTGGCTCCTCTTCTTACTGGTGTAGCTGTTTGTCTTTGAACAGGCTACTTAGTTTCTCTGGCCCTCAGTTTCCTCCTCAGTAAAAAAAAAGGTGATGAGATTAAATGATCCCCAAACTTTTTTTCAGCTTTACTGTGGTTCTAAGAGCTGGGAAGATTTATGTCAGATAAGCAACAGCCTTGTGCAAAATCAGTGCTAAATAAATGCTTATTTTTTTAAAATTTGCCTGTGGGTACTTAAGAGTTAACATTGATCCCTGATGTTTTATCAACAAACTGAATTGAGTAAATATGAATTTCTTTAATCTCTAGTTTAGGTTGTCTCCACAATGAGATAGGATGGTTTGATTTTTGTTATCATTTTACTATCAAGCAAGATGGCCTATGCAGTTACCTAAGTGACATATTCATAAAGATTGCCAAGTCATTCGAAATTTACTGTGTGTAGAAGTCATAACTTTTTCTCCCTCCCCATGCTCAGTTCTGTTCCATTTTAATTGAGAATATAAAGTACTAGTTAATCCATGGTGTTATTTTTTAAAAATGGCATGATACAGTACATTGGGTGCTTTGCTTAGAATTAGGAAGAACTGAGCTCAAATACTACCTCTGACACTGTGTGACCCTTGGCAAATGTCTTCCTTAGTTCTCTAAGACTTATTTTGTAAGTTGTAGAAAGTTTGTAGTTTTGTTCTCCAACTACCAAATAAATCCTTCATATACTCATTGAAAGGTAACATTCACCTAGAATATCCACTCATTTAACAGCTCTGCGCATGAAGGTAGGCAGAGTCTTTCCTCAGCTACCTACTAGTTATGTGACCCTGGCTAACTCACTTAACCTCTGTCAGCATCAGTTTCCTGCTCTGTAAAATGAGATGATAATAATAGCACCTACCTTTCAGTGCTGTTGGAAGAATCAAATTAGACAATACATGTAAAATGTTTTGCAAACTTTAAAGCACTATGTTTAAATGTTGGCTGTCATTATCATTAATATTATCCTAAAGATCTCTTTCTTACCCTTACCATATTTTTTAATCAATTTCTTTTATATTTCTATCACAACTGATTTGCTCCATACCTTCATTAATATTAATTCCAGTCCAGTTTTAGCCACATGATGCTTGAAATCATTCTTCACTGTGGTCTCTACAGGCTATGTCCTGAGTATGGCCTCACTAATTGAATTCTTCCTTTTGGGAGCTTAAAACCAAAATACCAAGTCAATAAGGTACTGGGATAACTGCTTTAAAAAAATCTCTCTTAACATGCTCTCTTAGCTGAAAACTCTTGGGACATTACAAAATGTTTTGACAGCTGTCTATAACTAACTATCTACTCTAGTTCAGGCCATTGTCACTTTTGTCTTGGATTATTGCAGTAGCCTTCTAACTAGTCACCCTGCCTCAAATCTCCTCCCAGTCCAGTCCAGCTGCCACTCAGATGACAGTGATTCATCCCCGCTACTCAATAAACTTCAGTCTTTCCTTTTCATCTCCAGTCATTTGTTGAATATTTAAAGCTCTTCATAAATGTGGTTAAGTAAAGTATTAAAAGACTTGAAAGGAAGGAAGGTGCCAGTTTATGACACTACCACTCGGATTTCTTTGCCTTTGCACTGGCTTTCTCTGATACCTGGAAGGGTCTCCTCCCTTTCCTTTGTTTTCTGGTTTCCCAGACTTACTTCGGAACTCTGTTGAAATATGATTTTCTTCACAAGGCTTTCCCAGGTCCCTCCAGCTAGTGAGATCTCTTTTGAGATTATCTTCTATTGATTCATTATACATTTTATGTGAACCTGGTTATTTTCACCTTATTTTCCCCATTAGAATGTGAACTCCTTGAGGCAGGGAGCATGCTTTTGACTTTCTTTGTATCCACAGCATAGTACCTGGGAACATAGCAAGTATTTAATAAATGTTTCTTGACTTGGCCAGGAGAACAAAAATATTTTTTCCCTTTTTCTATCATTTGTGGGTAGGGTTGAGACAGAGAGATGGGAAGAGGGATGAAGCATATAATATATTTCGTAAAGATTTTTATGGGTTAAAGCCTATGCTTGAATATAGAAGGGGGTTAGCTGCTACTTAAAATGTATATATGTATATATAACATAAGTATATCTATATATATATACATGTATGTATTTACACACACAGGTTTGTATGTAGATATGCACACACATACATATATACATGTATATGCATGTGTGTACCTACAAATTAAAATACTCATAAATCTTTTGGAAAATGACAGAGAAGTAAGAAAATAATTTTAAGAAGAATGAATAATAATTACTAATGTTGAGTTAGCCAGCTAGCCTTTGAAAACTCTGCAATTTCTCTTGGTTAAATGAATGTACTAAAGTTCATCTTGCAAAATCATTGGATATTAGAGCAGGAGTGTGAGGTCATCTAATCCAACCTCCTCATCCTGCAGGTGAGAAAACACATGGTCACAAAGAGAAAGGATTTTTCCCAAGGTCACACAAGTGATAAAAAAAGACTTAAAATTCAATCTTCTAATCCTGTGTCCAACATACTCTCTCCATTTAAAAAATATTTATTTTCAATATGTTTTTCTTTTTAAATTTTGAATTCCAAATTCTCTCCCTCTTTCTCATCCCTCCATCACCCTCTGAGAAAGCAAGCAATGTAATAGTTATACATGTGAAATCATGCAAAACATGTTTCTATATTACCCTTATTGCAAGAACAAAAAGTAAGCAAAATAAAGTAAGAAAATTAAACTTCAATTTGCACTCAGATTTCATCAGTTCTCTCTTTGGAGGTACATAGCATTTTTTCATCATGAGTCCTTTGAAGTTGTCTTGGATCATTGTATTGATCAAAGTAGCCAAGTCTTTCACAGTTGATCATCATTACACCATTGTTGTTGCTGTGCATAATGATCTCCTGGTTCTTCTCACTTCATTTTGTGTCAGTTCATATAGATCTTACTGTCTTTTTTTTTCTGAAACCATCCCCCTCATCATTTCTTATAGCACAGTACTATTCCATCACAATCATATGCCAGAACTTGTTCAGTCACTCAGCCAAAAGTTGGGTGCTGCTCACCTGGGGTTGGGGAGGCACTTTCTCAAGCTTTAGGCTTCTTTGTTCTGCTATTTTCAGAGCTAGTTCTGAGGGTCTGCTAGTTTTGGTGCTTCCAAGGTGGTGTGATCTGGTGAGAGGTATGGTTACCTATCTCTTGGTCTGTGTGCTGGTCTTTACCCAGGAAGGGCCCCTGCTCTCCTGTAGCAGCAAACACAAGCACTCTTATTGACCAGACCCCATGCTCTCCTGCAGCTTCCTTGCTAGTGTTCCTATCTCTGCCTTGGAACTGTGACCAGTGCCTCTGCTCCCTTATGACTGAACACAAGCATTTCTCTCTGCCCTGGAACTGTGACCCAGAAATCCCTATGGGCAAAAGAGTTGCCAATCAGAGTTAGCTGCAGCCAGCACCAGCAGAGTCCCTTCTCATCTCTTTCTGACCAGTTGTCCAACCCCCTCACCATCTCTGGGCTGAGAGGTCCTGAAGCTGTTCCTGCTGTTCCTGCTGCCACTGTGTACATGTGTTCCAAACAAGTCTGCATCCTGGTGGCACAGATCTCTCCTGCTGACCTCCTATGTTTTATTAGACAGGAAAAATATCTCACCCTGACCTTTTATTGTTTCTGCTGCTCCAAAATTTGATTTGAGGTGTTATTTTAATGTTGTTTGGAAGAGAACATTGAGAGAGTTCAGTTGCAGTGATGCCTCTAATCTGCCATCTTGGTTCTGTTGTGACTCCTTGTACTCTCTTACACAATCTGCTACTTAAGAATAGCTTGCAAGTGAATTCTAAAGGCAAACTTAGCAAAGCAAAAGCCATGGTAGGTCCTATCAAGTCTATGAGTATAGACCCAGAGTATAGACTCTATGTTGTTCAACAACCAGCCAAGCCAAATTAGAAAAGCCCATCCACATAGAGCTAGTTACCAGTGCATATTTTTTCCCCAGCTACAGTAATTCCCAGAGACTGACTTCTAACACACAAGAGAAGTTGCATTGGTTGAGGGAACATGCTCCTCCCCCAAGAAATCACAGATCCTTGATGTATGGAATTGACATTAAGCAGATGTAATCAGAGTTGAATTATTCCAAAGGGCTTTGGGCAACTTGGCAGACTGTGGGGTAATTTGAAATGGTTGTAATTTTCTAGGGAGAAGGGGAAAGTAAAGTAATTTGCTACCTTTGGGAATGTTGCCTCTTGATCTGCCGTCATGGGATTATTCATCATCTCTCTGGTCTCTCGGCCCTGAATATATGACATAGGACTTTTTCTCATTTTGAGGCCTCTGAAGCCTCTCAGATTTGGTATAGCCATCAGATATAAAGACAATTGGTATAAGGGGTACTCCACTATTGAGGTCACTCCAAATGACAAACTGTTGAAATAGCACCCATAGACATGATCAAGAGTTCTTCATCTCCTTTCACTGGAGAGATGGGGGACTATATATGTGGAATGATCAACATGCTGTCAGAGGACGACTGTACTTTGGTTAACTTCTTTTCTTTGTTTCAAAGGCAGGGCTTTCTTGGGATAACAGATGGGGCATCTCTTGAAAAGTAAACTGTTTTTAAAAAATGTGTCAGAATGAAGAAAGAAAGAAAGAAAGAAAGAAAGAAAGAAAGAAAGAAAGAAAGAAAGAAAGGAAAAGAGAAAGAGGGAAATGAAGAAAAATAGAAAGGAAGGAAGGAATGAAGGAAGGGAAGGAAGGAAGAAGAAAGGAAAGAAAGAAAGTAGAAAGAAAGAAAGAAAGAAAGGGAGGGAAAGAGGAGGAGAGAGGAAGAAGAGAGGAGGAAGAAAGAAAAATAATGTAAAGGAAAGAAAAGAAGGAAGGAAAGAAGGAAAAAAAGAAAGAAAGAAAAGTTTTTTTTAATAGACTGCTCCTACATCTATTGGGAAGTTAGACGTTTGACACTGACTCTTGTAAACAGTCACATTTCCCTAGAATCATTGATTGTCAGTGACTGTCTTTTTGTTTCTGTTATTCTTTACCTTAGGGTTCAACTGAGTGCCCAAAATTGAATGCCAAACTGAATCTGTTTTCACTTTCTGAATTTTTTAAATTTTTGTTTAGAGTTCTAATTCATCACCTTCTATCCACAAGGCAATGTGATAAATTGGCAATATACAGAAAATACATGCTTTGCCCTTAAGGTTCTTGTTTTCTACTTAGTAGTTTAAAAATGTACAGATTTAGGTAGTAAGTGCAGCATAAGATAATTTGAGCACCAGCAAATAGAGGGATCAGGGAAAAGTTTCTCATAGGAAATAGCACCTGAGTTAAGCATTAAAGGAATCAAAAGATTCAAAGAAACAAAGTTAAGGACAGAATGTATTATAGACATAGGAACAGCTTGTGCAGTACATGAATATGATGGAATGCTGTGTTTGGAGAGTAGCAAGTAAGAGTATCTGGACTGAAAAAGGCACTTTGGAAGGGAATCCTATGAATAAATCTGGAAAGATATACTGAGATGCCAGGGTGAGGAGTTTACATTCTAATCTAGAGGTAGTGAGTCTCTGAAGATTTTTTTAACAGAATGGTGAGGTCACCAGTCTTATGCTTTAGTAACATTGATTTGATAGTTATATGGAAGATTAATTGCAGAGGGAAGAGACTAGATAAAGGGAGGTCAATAATTGTAATAGTCAAAGAGTATTGCAATAGCCCAAGGAAGAAGTTATGAAGACCTGAACTAGGGATTTAGTCATGGGGGGTGGGAAGGGATAGATACAAGATATTCTATGGATATAGAAGGGACAAAACCTGACAACTGTTTGGGTATAGGTGATATGAGAAAGGGAAGGTATTGATTACCACGAGATGATTACCATAGTGGTTAGAGAATTCTGAATTACTTTTCTTTATTCCAACTCTTATGTAATGATAATATGAATGTAAAAGGGAAACATTAAGTTAAAAAGGTAACTTTTTTTGGCTGTGTAATGCCAAATAATCAAATGCTGATTTTTTTGTTTACATTTAATTTGGTATTTTGGAGACACAACCAAAAATGGCCACCCATTTGACTATAACAGCAGCACTTACTTGGTTTGAAGTGTAATCTATCTCACCCCATTCATAAAGTGGGACACATTTTTCAACTACATTCACTATGTGTGGGGTCTCTGTCCTCTTTCATCAAGCCTTATCCTCCTGGTGAAAATATTGCCCATTCGAAATCTAGTGGAGGGTAAGTGCTAATATGGGCTAATTTCCTATTGCTTCTGTAAGAAGGAAAGTAATCACATATTTTTAATACATGTTAAGTGGTTTTCCCTGAGGTACTGGAACTAAATCATTTACCATACTTTGAAAGTGACTTTTTTCTCCTTTTACCCTCATTACACTATGGAGTTTTTGAGAGTTTTCTGCCATGAAAAAAAAAGGGAAACCATGAAAGAAAGGGAGACCCTTGAGCTTCCCTGCTTTTGAAATGTAGCCAAGAAGGTGCAATGATCTTTAACATAGCTGAGGTGAGTTTTAAACTGAATGCTTTCAATAAAGATTCCTTACCAATTGGCTCATGGAAATTCTCCATTTCACTCCTAACAGAAAGATGTAAGATGGAAATGTTGCAATACTTCTGTTCAAAGGAATTAAAATTCTTTTCTTCTCTGACAGTGGTGAACCATTTGCTCCTAAAATTATTATTGTTTCCAATAGAATTATTGGATATTTACTGAAAATGCTGGGTGGTATTTCATTGCATATTAGTAAACACCATAGTATCTTAACAATGACAACCTTTCAACTTCCTCATAGGTTTCATTTCTTCATTTTTCTCCCTCTAGGGATTGGTTCTCCCATAGTATTTGTATCAGTGACATTTCTGTTTTCTGACCTCTCTGAGCTGTGCTACATCAGTTGGATCACAACATGGAATCTCAGAAGGGGCATGGGGTTGGGTAGGTGGTAGTGCTACAAAAACAAGGTGATGATTTTAAGGAAAAAAAATCAGTGAGCCAGGTTTCTGCACTCCCTTTCACAGCATAAGAAAAAAATGGCATTGGAGCAGGAGAAATGAGGTTAGGCTAGAACAATTAAATCACCACACTTTTGTGAATTGAATCTCCTGACCTGGGTGTATGGCTACAACCAGAAAGCATTCACGAAGAACAGGAGGGATTTGGCCTGTATTGAATCTTGGGGAATGGAGGAGAGTTTGAATGGGAATATAACCCAACAGGGACCAGAAACAGATGCTTGCCAGGCCTGGAGAACTCAAGAAAGGCCGACTGAGGGGGTGGAATAGGATGGTGGCAGAGCGGGAGTGAGCATTATACATGGTAAAATTCTGAAAACAGACAGGCAATTCCTAAAGAGACCCCCCCCCCCTACACAATTAGTGAGAAAATTACCAGCTGAACTATTTGGAGAGCAATGAAACTAATTTTGGAAATTGAGTACAATATTGCTGGCTAGTTATTGTGTGAGGAACTAAGGGGATTCTGGGAAAGAACTAAATTACACCTTCCCCCCCACCCCACCAATTCTTTTACAATGCTGCTGTTCTTATATATAGCATGTTTCTGAGTGGAACAGGTTTTTCAGCAGATGTCTGAAAGGGGAGGTTGGTTGTTTGGAGGGAGTTTTGGGTGGCCTTATGACTGGAATCAATAAGCCACTTGAGCTCTGCTGAACGAACTGAGAAACAATATCTGGAAGTGGTTATTCAGGTTAGAGAAAGTTGCAATGAATACTTAAAAACATAGAAATTGGAGTATGGAATATAAAGTTGTCTCTCAATAGCCTTTGAAGACCATGAGGGCCTTTATGGTTCCACTAATGGTATAAAACAGAAAGCCATCTAATAGATGGTTATAGATAAGACTTTTGTTTCTATACCACAAATTTGATTCACTGCCAGACTGTTAAGAGCTCAAAGTAGTTATCTTCTGATGGCTTTCCTATGGCCTATGTGGAAAGTGTTAGGGTATTGGGGGGTGGTCTCTCACTTGAATTCTTAGTGGACAGATGAACACCTTATTGAAATACTCACTATAGATGGAAGTAATTGGGGGACTAATGTAGCCCTAATTGGCATCAATGAAACCTAGAACCACATGCCTGAAGAGATTCAATTACCTTTCTCATCTCACAGATGGTTCCTGTAACACAGTGAGCCTTGACTATATTAATTGATAAAGAAAAATATGACAAAATTTCTGCCATTATCAAATGTGTATTGGTGATAGATTTCTTCTGTAATATTTGACAGAAAGTTCTGATTAGAATTCATTTCAAAGTGGGGAGGAAAAGAATAAATTTTATAATGCACAAAAAGACAAAGGAAAATAAATTTTTTGTATTCTCTCACCTCTGATTCTCTTACCCTAGTTAAATATTTATTGATCATATTTCTGTACTTCTGCACCCTATTTCTTGATTTTATTTTTATTAAGAAATGACCTTCCTATTTGCTTTTACAGAAAACTTGGAATTATGTAAATGACAGTGTTTACTAAATTAAGACTGGGCTTAAGACCTTAAGCTTTTCTTCCCTACTGAAAAGTCATTTACTTTCTATTCAGGGAAGCAAAATTTAAATATAAAAATAGAGGATATCCCAAAAGTCTTGGTATAGCTTTAAGTTTTAGTAGTTTTTAAAACTGAGACTTTTGTGACTCTCTCTATATTAGCATGGTTCAACTTACTTCACTTTGCATAAATTCTTATATCTTCCCATGCAACAGTATAAATGGAAAAAAACAAAACAACCAAGACTACAACCCAAAGAGAACTTTGAGAAAATACCTCCTCTTTCTTTGCAGAGGTGGGAGATGATGGGTTTAACACTGCATAAAATGCCACATTTTTTTCCTTCATGTTAGATTCGCTGAATTTTTCTAAAAATATTTTTTTTCCTTTTTTGTGAGGAGTGATTCTCTGAGAGGGGAAGAGATACATTTGGAAACACGGATGATGCAAAAACAGAACTTGTCAATAAAATGTTTTTTAAAACATAGCCCATATAAACTCTTAAGGTCCTTATCTGAACTCCCACTCTCACTGATGAATTGCATTTACAGAGTAAGGATGGCTATATCACCTCCTGAGGGGTCTAGGGGTACTCCTGAGGAACAATGAGAAAACTTCCTCTAATGACCAGTTGCTCAAGATCCTGTAGGTGTGCTTCCCCATTTCCCCTCTTACCAATACTATCAGTTGAGAATCATTTATTCAATGACTCCTAAGCAACTTTAAGAAGGGGGTATTAAATAAGATGGTTAAGTAAGTATAGTAGGTATAAAACACCTTCCCCTGCCCCAGTCTGTTATATACTCTCCTACAAGTATATGCCGAGTATAGAATCCAGGGAAAGGTGAAACTCAAGCTTAGAGCTCACATGTGGCAAAAGGGTACATGACTTCTATTTGCTGGAAATTTTTTTCTCCCATTCGTGGAAGAACTCAAAATTTAAAAAGTTTCTCTTAAGCATGATGAATCCGATTCCCTCTGTCCTTGGCTCCCTATGCAAAATAAGGATGAGTCTAGGATACCAATATTCTCTGGACCCTCCTCTGGCCAAAGGAGAGGTCTGTAAGGGAAAGAAGACCTGTCCAAGAACAAAGCCAAGGCTTTCTTTCCAGTCTCTCTCCTCCTCTCATGGTCTCTCCTCGGAGGGTGCACTGAAAAGCCACACTTGCTCCAATTTCTGGAAATCAATCCCTTTCAACTCACTTAATAATTTACAGATGATCTTTGGGATGTGGCGAATTTTCCTTGACCTAACTAAACAGGATTCTTGGGCAACATCATTCCAGTCTGAAGGCTTTTTAACACTTGGTCTAAGCCCTGTGGCTGAATTGATTGTTTGGGTATCTCATCACCTACTTGAAGTAGATTAGAGGTAAGGAAATTAATCATATCAACCTTACAAAAAATTATTGGCATCTCATGATATCCTTTAATAACACATTTTATATTTCCTGTATTTAAGAATATTAAATATCCCTGGTCTCCTGTTGAGTACCCATCCCCTAGCCTTCCCCTGCTCTCCTTATCCCTATTTCAAACTTCAACCTAGCTACTTTCTAGAGACACATAATAGCATAGCTAAAAATGCATAGTGAAGTTTTGAGTCACCTTCCAGAAAGGTTCAGCTTGTGTCTTCTCCTACAAGAAACCTTTCTGGATTTTCCCAATTGTTAGTTCCCACCCTCCCAATTACTTGGTATTTATTTTCTATGTGTTTTATGTTTGTTTATCTGTATGTAAGTATGTAAGTAAGTATGTAAGAATGTAAGTTCCTCAAGGGTCTGGACTGTTCCCTTTTAATCTTTGTTTCCTGAGTAACTAGGACAGTGCCTGATAACAAACACAGTGCTGATTTCTTGCTTATGTAACTTTTCCCTAATGTGTCTTTAAAACTGGCTATCACTACTTTGAGCATACCTTAGATGATACTGGTGTTCTACTTCATAATTAGATCCCTTTTATGTCATAATTCTGGGAGCACTTTGTCTCCATTCTTCCATTGATTTCTTTATCTTCTACAGTGATGTATGAATTACTCAAGACAAGCAATAATTTTGATGTCGTTTCATTTCGTGACATCAATGGTCATATGTGTGTACTTGTATTAACACAATACTGATTCAGAGTATCTAACCTTGACCAGATGAAATGGATCTGGGATGGTTTCCCAACCATCTCATAGTTAGTTGTCTTTAAATTGACTGCTGGATTTCATTCCATGTACAGACTTTTTTGGCACTCTATTGTGTTTTTAATTCCATGGTTTTGAAGAATGAGTATTATTCCCAGGAATATGCAAGATTGTAGGTCCTAAAGAATACACTTGAATGACAGAGATGTTAAATACCTTCTAATGTAAGGAAGTCAAGCCTTTAAGCATCACTCCTGACCAAAAGGCAGGAGTCCGAAGGCAAAGTGTGGTTAAAAATGGAAAACAACCCAAGAATTGACAAATCATTTCAGCAAAATAGCCTAATTCATACTTAAAAAGAAAGTGAAAACCTTTAAAGGAACCTGGCAATTGGAATGGGGGACATATGTTATTCCCATACAATGTGGTATAAGCTGTTTGAAACTGAAAGACAGTGAGAAGATGAGTATACAATCAGTTCCTAATTGTTGTTACAGAGAAAAAGTGCTATTCACAGGCAAGATAATAAGAAGACTAGAGCACTGGAGATCAGAAAAAGGTAATTTTTACTGATGAATCTCACTTTTTATTACAGGCTAGATGACTGTTAGAAGTCTAGGTGAGTTTATAAGATAAGAGCATCTTCATCAAACTGAAAAACATTTATCTTCCAAAAATGTTTTGGATATATGTGTGTACATACATTTACATATGTGTACATTTATTTATGCATGTGTGTGTGTATGTGTGTGTGTGTGTGTGTGTGTGTGTGTGTGTGTGTGTGTGCAGATAGATAGGCTTTACCTCATTGGCCCTGAAAGTCTTGTTCCAATTGAGGAAATGATAAAGTCTGATAAAATATTGTTATGCTGAGAATCAGAATTGTTACTAATTTGCAGAAATTCCCAAATGGAGATCAAATGGTGCAACATGACCTTGCATCATCCCACATATTATGAAAGATTAAAAAATATATCCAACACATGGAGATGAACATGTTTGAATATAAATTTACCCGATCAAAACCCAATGAACACTGGTGGGCTATAATCAAGGTTACACTGGGGAAAAATGGACTCTTTGTCAAGTATACTCAATATCTAATGTGATTTGTAGTTTCATGATAAAGAATCAAAGAATACAATGCCAGTATGTATAAAATAATTAGAAGATGCTACAAAATATAATTTTCAAAAAAAATGTAAAAATTTGTAAGGTTTATTTTATATTTTACTTTGTCCTGTCACTTGTGTCAAAAATGTAGATATTTGCCTATTAGAGTTTCAGCTTCTCCAAGGCAGGGATGGTGTCATTGTTCTTCTTTGAATCCCAGAACCTAGCATATTAACTTGTATGGAATGGCCACTAAATAAGTGTATTGAACTTAGTTGAATGATTTTTAAAAAGTCAGTTTTCATCTCATGTACCACAGAATTCTATTGTTTGGGTGAGTATGGACACACATACACACACATATATACATAGTGGGGTGGGTTTGGGCCGTGTGTGTGTGTGTGTGTGTGTGTGTGTGTGTGTATGTATTATATACATTTTTTTCCTTTCTTTTTCTTTTCTTCCTGAATGTTCTTTAAAGTTTCCTTTGGGGCTAGAACATCTTAGAATTTAATTCAACTTTGAATGTCATACCAAATAAAATAGTCCCATGAATAAGACTGGTTGACTGATGTCCTCAGAATTAAGGTTACTTCCTTTTCATCTTTCCATCCCCAGCACCAGGCCTATTTTCTTGCACATAGTATGTGCTTGTTACATATTTACGGAAGTTAAAGAGCCCAAGTGGTCCTTTGGTACCTCTAATCTCTTTCCTCCTCACAGTCCAAGGAACACTTCTTTGAGGTTCTTTTCATTCATCTCTCTATGTACTTATAGTACTATGCTCGATGTATTTTTTCATATTTAGAGTTTGGTTAAACTCCTATCTGAGCAGCTGCACTAACCAAATCCCCCATTGTTTTGTTTTGCCTCTAAACATTGAGGTCAAGAGAGATAAACCTTGAAATGAAAGTTTCATCTGAAGGAAGCACTTTAAACTTTGTGGAAAAACCACATTTCCAGCTATGAATATCGGCTTCTTTATACAGTACGTATTCTAGCGATGATATCATTGTGTCACTCCCTTTACTGAAAGAAAATAGTCTCCAATGAATCCATTATCAGAGAGAGGGGATGAGCAACTGACTTTTGTCAAGATTTAGGCTGAAAAATTTAGTTTTCAATTCATATTTTGCTCAGTCAATAGTCTAAAGATTTACTTGACAAATGTTTTCGATGTTTATCATTAGCACTTTTACTAGATGAGTAGTGGCTTTTCTCTGTTCCTTTATTTTGAATGGAAAATCACACTATATTTGAATGGAAGATCATCTATTTTATGGTCTAGATAGAAGGTAGGGAAAAAAATCTCATTGAACTTCTTGAATCTCTAAAAACAACTGTCATATGAAATTGGGTAAAAATCTGGAAGGTGGGCACAAAAAAAATTATGGATTGGCTGCTGCTGAGAACCAGTCTCCCAACTCTATACTTAACTGCCTCCCATTCCTGGGATACTCTTTTCTCCTCCTCTTGGGTTTCTTTCAATATCCAAGCACTGCCTTCTGTGGGTGGCCTCTCCTGTCCCTTTCTCCAGGTGCTATTGCCTCCAACTCGGGATTATTTTATCTGTCAGGTAAGTGTCCTGAATATATCTTTACATGTGCATGCTTTCTCCCCTGCTAGAATGTAAGCTTCCCAAGGGGAGGGACTGTTTTGCTTTTCATGGCTAAGTGGCCTAATTGGTAGAATGCCGAACGTAGAGGCAGGAAGACCTAAGTTCAAATATCAAGACCTGTGAGACCTTGGGTGAGTCATTTGACCTTTGTCTGCCTTGGTTTCATCATGGTAAAATAGGGCAATAACAGCATCTGGGTCACAAGGTGTGGTTGTGAGGATGAGATAGCAAATGACATACTTTAAGAACATATCACGATGTTCTATAGATTATGATTTATTATGATATTACATTAATATATTATGCTATTCTATGTTAGATTAAATTATAATTACTAACTTAAAGCGTTACATAAATGCTAACTATTCTTTTTGTATTTCTAATATAAAATACATAATAGGAACATAATGCTTATTGACATTGTCAATCCTTATTATCTCACTGTAGATGGTGTTTATATAACAATTGTTATAAAACAATTACTTCTTCTCAGTAAAATAGTGGCCTCTACAATTCAAGTGCCCTGGGGCCACTTTCTCTTCACTCTTAGCTACTCACTAACCTAGGCTACTCTCAGAGTGTCCAGAGCCCTCCTCCTTAGAATGTGCCCCATAGTTCAAAAATTTCATTCTCTCCATCCCTCAGATAGGTGAGCACTCCCATTCCTATGAGGTCTGATTGATCTCAAGTACATATTAGAAGAAATGTATCTGAGGGCATATTCTTACTAAGATGTGAATGACATAATGTAACCAGTCCCCTAAAAGTACTCACTTTACTTGCACCTTTCAAAGGGTGCATGTTGAATAGGGAGTTCCATTCATCGCCAAAATAAGTATTTATTAAACATTTCACCCACTGAAGGCCTTTTGCTAAGGTTGTAGGAGATACAACATAGCATTCTAATGCTGAGTTTCTTTTCTGTGATGCCACAATCAGGTTAAAGAAGCATTTCCTTCTCACAGTTAAGAGGTGAGGAGTATATGTAATACAATTTCAGTTTTATAACACATGAGGAAATAATCTAAAAGAGGTGAAGTGACTTGCTACATGTTGGGCCTGAGACTTGAACCTAGGTTTTCGACACCAGGGCACGTCTGACCAAGATGTTTTCCATGATTTCTGGCTTCCTCTCATTGACATGTATCAACCTTCTTTCCACTAATGCATTGGGATGGAGTAGTAGAAAGGAAAGTATATCAGCTCTAGAATCAGAAGTCCTAGGTCCAAATTTCATCTCAAATGTTTACTGCCAGTGTGATCTTTGGCAAAGCGTTTATCTTCTTCATATCTCTTTTCTCATTTATAAAATGGAATAATTAGACTAGATGGTCTCCAAGATCCCTTTCAGCTCTAGATTTATGATTCTATGAATGGCAAAATACAGCAGAAATAGCTGATCCAACCCTTCAGAAAAATAATTTTGAATTATGGGAAAAGTCATGAGACCCTTCTTAGCATTTTTTCCTATAGAAACCAGGACTGGGAATACATCACAGAGATCTCAAAGTCAGAAAGAAAGACCTCATATATTCCAAAATATTGGTAGGCACACTTAGGGTAGTAAAACCTGTAAAGAAAGTGGAAGTAGGCTAAGTGGAGAGTATAGCTGAATAAATTGTGGTGTATGAATGAAATAGAATATTACTATACCATAATAAATGTTGAACATGAGTTCAGAGAAACATGAGAAAATGTAGATGAACCGAAGAACAGAGAAGTCAGCAGAACCAGGGTAACAAGATACTGTGCTTAAATACAATAATGTAAGAACAACTCTAAGAGGCAACTAAATTCAGATTAATTATAATAACCTGTCTTGATCTTGGAGAACAGATGATGCAATACAACTCTCTCCTCTAAGTAAAGATATGAAGGGCTATAGATAGGGAATATGGCATACATGATCAAACTGGATCACTACCACTTGTTTTTGCTTAACTGCACTTTTTGCTACAAGAATTCAATATTGTATATAAGGGTGTATATGGTGACATAAGTATAGTCTAACAAGGTGTGTTGGTAAGCAAAATGGACTCTTTAGCACTTAGCGCCCTTGAAGAGTTTGGCTTTTGTTTGCTTTGAGTAATGCTAAGCCTGAGGCCCAAACCCCTATTAGGTGTGGAACCTATGTGGGTATAGATTGGTGACTGAGGTGGGGCTATCTCCAGGGAGGGCCTAGTTTACATGTCTGGGACAGTAGAGACTCTTAGAGCACATGAGTGTAAGGTGCCTCTTTGTGACGATTTTAGGTCATGTGGGTGAGTCACATGTGTGACTCACCCCTGACGCTGACAAAGATATAAAAGCCAGGGGTTGGCCTCTTCTTCCTTGGAGCTCTTTGCCGAAGCAGTGGTGGCGCGTGACTCTGGGCCAGCCCTTGTTCTGAGCTTCCAGGCTGAGCCTAGATGTTGGTAACTATGAATTGTATTAGATCTGTCTGTGATTTGTTTAAGGGCTCTTGAGATGGTGTTGATGTTGAGAGTCCAGGCAGCTGTAGCTAAGGAGTCCTTCAGCTTGTAAACCCAGATGCTGAGACTTTGTTGAACTCTGGTAACTATGTATTGGGATTTGAATCAGACAAGGTCTGTCTGTTGATGTTTATAGTTTGCTTGTATTTTGCTCTGAAGTTCAGGGTGCTGGCTTTTTCCCCTGAACTAAGTGAATGATATTTGTGTGCTGAATAAAAGTAAGCTTGCCAACCCCTTAACCTTGCTCTCCTTATTAAGGCACATCAAAAGAACCTGGGCTTTCTGGCTGTCTGGCAGCTTTCTGGGTACTGGCTGTGGGTGGATCTGGACCCCCCACAGAAGCTGCTAGCCAGATTGTTAAAACACAAGGTATACACAAAACTTAAAGAGGAAACAAGAAATAAGGGAAGCATGATTGGAAGGAAGGCAGAAGGAAAGAAGGAAGAAAGGGAAGGAGGGAGGGATGAAAGGGAAGAAGGAAAGTGAAGGAGGGATGGGGAGAGGAAGGAAGGAAGGAAGGAAGGAGGGAAGAAAGGAAGGAAGGAAGGATGGATCTCTGAATTTGGAGTTGAATCAACAGATCTAAGTTCAAATTTGTGTTTTGCTTCCTCCTAGCTGTGTGAACTTAACCTCTTTGTATACTCATCTGTAATACAGCAATTATAATATGTAAACTACATTCATCATAGGATTTTTGTGAGAATTAAATTATATGCTACATTTGCATATCTGTCTATCTATTTGTCTGTCTATCTGTCTATCTATCTATCTATCCATCTATCTATCTATCTATCTGTCTATCTCTTTACATTATAAAAAGCAATGTCATGTAAGCTATTTTGGACCACAGCACGGAAGAGAATTTAATCCTAAATCTAAATCTCCCTTTCATTCACTCTGGCAGGTTGCTTCTGTTGGGAGATGCAGAGTTAGAAATAACAATATTATACAAGAGACACAATGTAGTTGGAGAAATATGGACTTGTAGTCAGAACTTCAAGTTCTGGTTCTGTCACTTATTTGATGTATGACCTTGGAAAAATCACTTTACTTCTTTCATACTAGGTTCTATAATCCATATAGTCAGAAGTTATCCTAGCCAATCCTTTTAAAGTCCCTTCCAGAGAGAAATATCTATGAATTTAAGATATGTACACTGAGCCAAGCATTACATTACCTTTTTAAAATATTCGGATAGTTGCACTTTGGACGGTAACATCTAAAACAACAGAAGCAAAAAACAAACAAACAAAAAAGACCAAAAACCTAACACCCAGCAGTAACAGCAACAAGCAGTTCGCATATTTTTTGTAAGTTTTGAATCTCTTGACCATCATCCATTTAGTTGCTTTTTTTGATTCTCCCTTGAGATTCCTTTAGCAGCAATCAACTCAACCTTAATATGCAACATCCCTGTTATTACACTGAAGATTTGGGGCTGGGGTTAGGGGTGGTAGTGTAGGAATCAGCACTGGCAGAATGACTCACAGCCATGTAGAGATCACACACTGATATTATGGCCGTGTTTGCCAGCCCATTCATGTTATACTCCCACTGGATTTGTACTCATAGCTCTAGCAGGGAAAGCTTGTCCCTCCACAATCCTCTTGCCCACATGGAGTTCAGATTAAGGCCTCTTCCTTGCCACTTGGCTAATTCTGGAGAACTAGATGTCCAGTCTCTCTGGTTTGTGTATGTATGGTGCCAACTTCAATCTATGATAGTGATGTAAATATGAAAGCTGCAGGCTCAGATCTTAAGCAAATAATATGAATTAACTCTTGGATGGTAGAACTTTCTTTTTTCCCTTTTAAGCTATTTAATAGCAAAAATCTGATTAAATTCAGGAGGTTCAGCTCCAAGGGTGTACTAAATCCAGCAGGAGCTACAGGGAACCTGATTATTAAACTTTCCATTCTGATTCCATTACTTTGTTTTGCTTTATACCATTAAAGTGATAACAAGGAAGTCACTGTCATCCAAGGTAGCCCATTCTGCTTTTGGATGACTCTAATTCATTTGTAATCCCCCACCACCACCTCCTGCCATCAACTCATTACAATGAACCTAAATCAGCTTTATTGTAACATCTCTCCATTGGTCTTATGGATTAGACATGACCCAGACCAAGGTGAATAGTCACATATTGGTAAATGGTTAGCAACTAACTTTCTGGGGAATTAAAATGTACAGACATCATACTTCTAAGTTTAATCAGCATCATTAATTTTTTCTCTAACACTTCAACTCTAGAGCCAGGAGTGGGGAACTCCACCCCTGATAGACAATTAACAGAACAGCAAATCAAGCCCTTGTCAATTTCTGAGGTGTAAATGCTCACACCGAAAATTTGACAATCATCGTCGATAGTTTAGATTGGGTCTTGTCTACCCCTGAAGTGGAACCTCCTGAATTTGATTGAATTCTTACTGCTCATGCACACCCTGTCACATTCAAGACCTATATCTCTAGAGAGAGTTTGATACTGTGCTAGCTCGTAATGGTCCATTGCTGAGGCAGGTCTGAGGCATGTCTTCTGTTGGGCTACATACAATTCCACTTCAACCCATGTGAGCTTCTAATACCATTTTGTAGTAAGAGTCATAAACTATCACCAGATTTGACTACAGTTGCTTTTTAACAGACTTTCTGGACAATATCTTTTCAGAAATTATGCTGTGCAATGAAATTAATTAACACAGGTAACTTGTGGAACCCAGACTTTTATTGTTTCTTTCATTTCATAAAATTTCCATGACTGAAGCACCTGGAAAAGCCATACAGCTTGAGTGGGCACCACATTAGAAAGGACTAAAGGAGAGCAGATGGAAATTTTGAGGGTGAAATAAGAACAGATGGGAACTCTGGAGGCGAAACTTGAACTTGGGTATTTCAAAGTTCACATTGTTGAACACAAAGTCCTATTAAACATCTTCCGATAAAGAGTTAAACTGACAGGCTGTGCTGTGACTTCCCTCCTTATGAATTTCCAATGGCACTTAGCTGTCAACAATCCTTGTGGCAGGAGTTAAAAAAGCCTTCCCTTTAACTCAGACTGCTCCTTTCCAAACAGCAGATTTTTTAGGCAATGCTTTCCTCTACCTGTGATTGTATGTGAAGGCGGCACTGCTATAAACAGGGAGAGAAAGGTCCAGCTCTTTCTTTTTCTTTTTCCTTTTTAGCAAGCTGATTGCCTCTCCCCTATAATTTCCCTCTTCTCCATTTAGACAGCTGTGCACCCACAGAAAGCCATGTTGGCAAGGGGGCAGGGGAGGTCAGGCAGGCTGACCTGTGCACTGGCCAGTCGGAAGCCTGCTGTTGTTTTGGAAAGATGTCCATGCCATCCCACAGACATTCCCTTTTGTGAAAAGCGGCCAAGCTGTCTGACACAGTTCACCCTGGGGCATGGTGTGGCCCAGGCTCCAGTGTTTACTGCATTTTGGTGTGGCTTCACCACTGCCTCCCGCCTCCCATTTCTTAAATGGTTCAGGGCCATGAAGCTTGTGTGAGACAAATAGTTTCTAAATTTACTGAATTCCACCGGAGGGACTGGAGCAGCCCAAAGAGTTTTTTTCTTTCGCGAGAAATGCCTTTCTTCCTGTTTTTGATGTCTGACTTGGAGGGAAGCACTTGTACAAGAGAACTATGATGGGAATTTTTGCATTGTTATTGTTCTCAGTGAAGATGGAGCCCCTGAATGTGTCAATCTCCTCTTGTCAGTCTTCACTGAGAGTTGGATAGTCTCCAAAGTCAGATTTGCCCATGGGGCAAGGCAGTGTTTATTTATTTATTTATTTCGGTTGGACCATCTGGGAAGAGCTTTTCTGCATTTGGTTGGCCTTTTCTCAGATGTCCTTAGAAGGAGAGAGGACCTCTTTTATCCCAATGTTGCAAACCAGAAGATCAAAGTACATACCTGGGGGCAGAAGAGGATGCATGACTTAGTGGGTAGGCCACTGGCTTAGGAGTTAGGAAGACTTAAGTTCTAATCCTGTCCCAGACATTTACTAGCTGTTTGTCACTTGGTAAATCACTGAGTCCCTCTGGGTATCAGTTTCCTCATCTGTAAAAAGGAGGGGGTAGATTTAGTGACCTCTAAATCTAATACTTTATAAAGAAGTTTCACTGAGCCTGGGTCTATAGTTTCAAATATAGCACACGTTATCCAAATGATGGGCTGAATGTTTACATTTTCTTTTAGTTTTGACCTACCATCAAGAAATCATGTTGGTGCTGATGGTGGGGATGGAGTGGAGGAGGGAAAGTAATAAGCATTTATACAATGCCTATGAATGTTCTAGGCACTTCTACAAGAATTTTTTACAACTGCTTTCTCACTTGATCCTCACAGCAACCCCAAGAGATAGTGCCATTATCATCTCCGCTTTACAGATAAGGAAATGGAGGGAATCAGAGGTTAAGTGACTTGTCCAGGGTCACATAGGTAGTAAATGTCTAAAGCTAGATTTGAATTCAGGTCTTCTCGATTCCTGACCTAGCACTGTATCCATTGTGCCACCAGCTGCTTCAAAATATGATGATGGTAGAGAATCCAGTAATTACACCTGCAGTACAGTATATTAGACAAAATACTGGATTAGGAACTTCGATGCCTGGGTTTTAGTTCTGTTTCTGCCATTGAGTTGGGTGACTTCAAGCAAAGTACTTAGCTTTCCTTAATCTTAAATTTCCCATCTATAGAATAAAAGACTAGATGATTTCTAAGGTTTCTTCAAATTCTAACATTCTACATTTCTATTAAGTATTCATTGAACAAACATTTATTAATTATTAATTGCATCCAAAGCACTGTGATAGGTACAAGGAGAGATATTTTTTCAAGACTTCGGGGATTTGTGATCTCATTAATTTGTCTATGTTCTCTATCAGCATAGATAACCTATGCAAGTCTTATTCATTTTCTTCTATAGATCATCCACAAACACCTCATACACTGAAGCTGAAGAGCTTTAAAAAATGTTTGACCTTGTAAGGGTACCAGTGGTGCACTTGATTCCTGTTGATAATCCCTCGCTTTAGCTATACTCTGCCCATCTCAACCCTTTGGCTGTTTCTTGAGGGCAGGTCACCAGTAAAAGTGTGCTCTTCTTATTTACACTTACCATGGGTGCCTGGATTGCAAATGGGAAATTGAGTAGTTCTTCGCATTATCTCAAGATGCTCTTCAACAGAGGGAACCATCTTTTCTATGTAGTCTCTTGGCAATGCCAATTATGAGAATACTACCATCTCTGAGGAATCAAAAATTCCAGGTGACCAAAGGGGCAATAGATAGATACTAGAGTAGATTCAAAGACTAAATAATATACAATTACTGACTTCAGAGAACTTGTAATCAAATGGGGGACAAATACAAATATCTCTAATCTTCAGTATTACAATACCAGAGAATTTGAAGGTGGTTAAATATTATTATCTCTTGTATGTTCAAAGTCTTGCTAGTCAAAGGAGGAATTAGAGCTTAGATGAGACATTTTTCCTGACCTCAAGGAATGTACAGTCTAAATGGGAGATGACACACCAGTATAGATAATTATATTGTATAATGCTATGTGGTATTTTATAATTGTTTGCCATTGTCGTGAACAAGAAAGTAATTAATTAAATATATCAATTTTTAGTTAGCTGTTCCAGTATGATATAGCTACAACTTAAGCATATTAGTGGTCTCCAAGATTTACTCTACCATTATGGTACCCATTGTTATGATGACTAGCAATGGGTAGATTTTAATGTTCTATAATACTGAACAAAAGCAATTATTTTTCTAATTGTTCCATTTTTCCAGATTTCTCATTTGTGGATGCATTTGGAGGTGCAATGGACTTACTTTTATTTATTTATTTTTTTAAATTTTTTTTATTTTTAGATTGCAACAAACAGTTTTACATAATTTTGGGTTCCAGATTTTCTTCCCTCCCTCCCCCGCCCTCCCCAAGAAGGCATGGCGTCCCATATAACTTCCAGGTATAACTAGGCATTGAATTAATTA
>CM053622.1:667803307-667830208 GCA_028646595.1 Phalanger gymnotis
TCTGAGACTGAATCTGGGTGTGTTTTAGCCGCCTGGCCATGTTCCCAGCTAACTTACATAACCTTTGAGTTTTTCAGCAGGGTATGACTGCTTGTAGACTAAAGAGTTCTCTGTTCCACGCTTGGGCAGATGCGCTGCCTCATCGGCACTCCTCCTTCCCCAAGAACCCCCTACCTGGACTAGGCTTAAATCTTCAGCAGGCTCTTCACTCCTGCTCTGGTCAGCCACTTAATTCCTCCCACCAGGTGGGTCTGGGGCCAGAAGCAACTGCAGCTGTAGTTCTAAAGCTGCTCCACCTTCTCTGCCCCAGGGGCGGTGGCCGAACTGCAAACTCAGTCCCACAGTTTTTCCCACTAACCTTCTCTGTTGTCTTTGCTGTTTGTGAGTTGTGAGATCTGGTAAATGCCACAGCTCAGTAATTCAGGATGCTAGGGCACTCTCCACTCGGCTCGTAGTCTGGTCAGTCCGAGGTCCATGCTGGGCCCGCTGGGCTCTGCTTGGCTCAGCTCCGCTTCCCTCAGCTGGGAGCTGGGAGCTCCATGCGAGACAGACCTTACCCAGAGACCATCCAGGCTGTCCTGGGCTGAAGCCCTGCTTCCCTCTGCCACTTTGTGGGTTCTGCAGCTCTAGAATTGGTTCAGAGCCATTTTTTTACAGGTTTTTGGAGGGTCTTGGCGGGGAGCTCACGCCAGTCACTGCTTTCCAGCCGCCATCTTGGCTCCACCCCCAATTTGATTTTTTTACTTTGAACAAATTGCACCTACCAGCTAACCAAAGGAAAAAAAATAAACATATGAGTAGGGGCTCTCCTGCTATGGTTTTAAGTGGATTTAGACTCACAGAATATCTCGAACCTGAGTTAACTATTCTTAGTGCCCCAGGTATGAGAAGAAGGTGCTGTAGGTAGACAATATCATAGTGGCAGTTTACAGAAACACTACAACACATGATTCTGAAGGTTTCACTAGGTATATTGAAATGCATGACATTCTAGGAACTAGGCAACTTACATCCTTCTCTAAAGAGAATGAACTGGGCATACTACTTAATCCCAAGAATTCTAATATTTTTATCACAATTTCATCCCCTATTCCATAAGATACACAAATCTGGGTTCTAATGAATGCCTCCTCACCAGTATAGCTCCATGACTTTAGGGTCAGTACACATCTGAGCATGCTCCACCAAAAAACAAAGGAGCGCTATGCGCTGTGGCCAAGAAATTGGATTAGGACTGTTAGCAATACAAACACAACTCATTGGTCAGCAGGATCTTTCTGATAATAGGAAGGGTGTGGGTGGCTTGTTGTTGTTTTTCTAGGGGCCAAGGGGACTCTCCCCACCATCTTTTTCTATAGAGTGAAAACATAGGATTAATTCTTAAATCAAAAACAGAAGCCTTGTTTCCAACCAAACACACATAGTAGATGCTTCATTAAATAGAAGGAAAGGAATAAGCAATTATATAGCACCTACTGTGTGACAGGAACAATACTAAGTGCTTTTTACAAATATTTTCTTATTTGATCCTGACAATGATCCAGGGAAGTAGGTGCTATTATTATTTTTATTTTACAATTGGGGAAACTAAGGCGAACTGAGGTTAAGTGATTTGCTTAGTGTCACAGAGGTAGTGAGTGTTTAAGACCACATTTGAACTCAGGTCCTTCTGACTCCAGGCCCATCACTATCCATCATGCCACTAGTGGTCTCTACATTTAAAAATAGCAAGGCTTAGTGGACAGTTCATGAGAATAATGAAAAATATGAAAGGGTGGCTTGCATCTGCTGGTATGAGTGGGAGTTGGGAAAGTAAGTCCCCACAGTACGCTATACTGGTTTTAAAGAAAATATATACACATGGAACAATGGTAGAAAACACCTAAGTCAAGAAAGTTTACAAAACAATGTTCACACATGCTTTTGTTGCAAACATATAAAACTGTTATTTGAAAAAAAAAGGTGAGAGAGATATTTATCTTCCCCTAAACAGTAGCATAGAATTACTATCGACCTTCTATATGATACATTGAAATAAATATTACGAGAATCAACTATATGGTCTAAGTGAAAAGCAGCGTCTATCAGTTAACAAATAAAATACAATTTTAATTCAACATCTTTTTACAATTGTATAATACCTTTTCCTAGAGAGCAAAGGAAACAGGGATGCATAACCATGACAGAGGAGAAAAGACAATATTAATTTTTTTTAAAATGCATATTAACTGAAATATATAATCAAGGGAATGTAAATTCTATAAAATGATTCATTGGGTGCTTTGTATCATAATAGTTTTGATTTACAAACTCTGTAAATTCAATTTCTATATCTTCCTATCTCAATTTCTATTTCTAGTTTCTGTAGAAGGAAGTATAGTACTGGAAAATTCTTATTCAGGGTTGGGAAGAGGGTGAATGAATCCAATGCACACCAAGGAGCAATTTCTTTTAAATGGGTAAACCTTCAATATCTTAATTAACAAGAGAACAGATTAAAAACTTCCATGCAACTACAATATGTCATATTCTGAAAATGATCTATAAATTATGAAGTTAATTTTCTTACACTAAAAGCAGCATAATATGGCGCTGAGTATTGGACTTGGAATTAGAAAAAAGCCTGTGTTAAAATACTGTTTTCGACACTTAGTAGAGCATCTGTGATCATAGACAAGTCAGTTCACCTCTCCAAATTTCAGTTTCCTCATCTGTATAAAGGCAATAAGAATACTTGGAGTGCTTACCTCATAGCATAATTTTGAGGATCAAATAAGATCTAATTGATGTAAAATCCTTTACAATTCTTTAAGTTCTATATAAATTGCACCACTATAGCTAATATTTTACTTGGTGGTAGAGTAGGATCATAGATGTAGAACTGAAAGAAATTTTAGTCAAAACCATCTATTTTACACAGATGGAAACTGAGAACCAAAGAGGTAGCAAGTGGCAGAGACAGGCTTTGAACCCAGGTCCTCATAGTCCAAATCTAGAACTCTTTTCACTCACTTTTTTGTTGTTTTGCTGTTTAGTCATTATCAGTTGTGTTTGACCCTTTGTGAGTCCATTTGGGATTTTCTTGGCAAAGATATTGAAGTGGTTTGCCATTTTCTTCTCCAGTTCATTTTTAGAAATGTGGAAACTGAGGCAAACAGTAATAAGTGACTTGCCCAGGGTCACACAGTTAGTTTCCGTTCACTACACTCCTTCAAATGACTAAAATACTTCAGTAGTTCTTAGTCCTCCTGAGTCACTCCATAACCTTTAAGTCAACTACCTTTTCTAACCTTGAAAGCAAATTCTGTCAGGGAATATCAGCATTCCAAAACACATGGACCTACATCCCCTCCCTCTGAGACAAGAGTAATAGAGAATTTTTCTCCCTAGAATATCGTGGGGGGAGGTGAGACAGAGAGGAGCATAGGACCTTCCCAGACATACTCAGAGCTAAACTGAATCAATCAATTCATCTATTCATCCAGAAGCATTTAAGCACTTAATGAAGACACCAGATATTGTTGTTATTCTGTACAAAGACAGCACTGAAACAGTCCCTACCCTCAAGGAACTTAATAACAGGATCAAGAGATGAAATCTGCATTCTCTTGAATGAAAATTGTGAGTTCCACTGGGATCTAAGTTTTCTACAGAGCCAAGTGTATCCAGTGCTTTAGGTGCTTTTTCTGTTTTTAAATTGTCTTCTTTGGCATCTACAAGGGAAGAGAGGGCTGTAACAAAGCTCAGCCTTTCTCCACAATAGTATGGAGCAGAAAAGGAGGAGAGCAGCTCATCCAATCAAAATTTCAGAAGTAACTTAAGGAGTCAGAAAGTTATTACCCTAGTTGGATTCTAACCAGGAAACTGGGATTAACACCCCAAGTACTGGAAAACAGTGCCAAGGGATCTCTAATGACCAGAACGTCAGAGGGCATTAGTAAATAAAGGGATTGCCAATGTGCTTTGAAGTACTTTAGAATCCTCTGGGATGAAAGCCACTACACGCATGTAAATTACTATCATAATTATCTTTGGGAATGGTTTTTACAACTTCATTTCCAAACTGCTGGGCCTCAGAGATCAAGGAATCAGACAGCAAGCCATTATTGCTGTAGAGTTAATCGTTAGAGGAAGGGCTTAGATATGGGGAAATTCAACTTCCTTCACTCCTTTGGGTTTTTTTTTCACATTTTAAAGAAAGGGAATAATTATGATTGACAAGGAGCAATATGTTAACATCCTGGGGCTCATGCATATTTTTAGGCAGCTTCCAATACTTAAGGTTGGGAAAAAAAATAATGGATAATTGGGCAAAGAGCCCAAAACTGAAAGTTAAGTCCAGGAAAGCAGGCAAACTTTTGAATCTGGTCAAAACTCCTGGATGCCTTCTGGAATTCTTCAAAACTGAGTAGGAAGCATGTGGACCTAAGGTCACAGTTTGGAGACAATACCTAAAAAAAAAAAAATTGGCTGGAAAGCTCTATTGAGATTCTGTCAGTTCCTGCTCTCTCCTATGTACAAGGTATTCATTCACTCCTCCTTGAATACAGAGTTGAAAAAGACCTCCTTCCTAGCAGTCCCTCCACCTCCTTTTCCATATTCTAGCCTATTTAAACTACTCCAAAGCAAAATCAGTACCCCATCAATTAGGATAAATGCAACTACTGGCTCCAAAAGAGATTTTTGAAGCAAGTAAGTTCTGGGGCTAGGGTGAAACTGTCAGAACTTTTGTAAACTTTGAACTGCATTTTTTTTTCATCTGTTAATGCAATTTTATCCTCCTCCATATAATATGTGTTCCCCTAAAATAGTTTATAATAGCTAACATTTACATAGTGCTTTAAAATATATGAAGTGCTTTATGTATTATGTCATTAGATCCTTATAACAGCCCTAGAAGGTAGGTGCTATTATTGTCCCCATTTTATAGATGAGGAAACAGAGGCAAACAGAGGCTAAGGAACTTGTCCAGAGTCACAAACTAGCAAGTGATTGAGGCAAGATTTTTTTAAAAATTAATCATTGTTAACATTCTTGTGTGATCCTCACTGCAGTTTCTTGATATTTGATGTGTTTCTTTCTGGTTTCCTGAAATATTTTCTCCTTTACCTGTGAGTTCTGGGATTTCACTATAATATTCTTGGGAGCTTTCATTTTGGGATCTCTTTGAGGAGATGACCAGTGGATTCTTTCAGTTTCTATTTTTCCCTTTGGTTCTAAGATACGGGGGTAGTTTTCCTTTATAATTTGAAATATGATATCTAGGCTCCTTCTTTGATCATAGCTCTCAGGTAGTCCAGTAATTCTTAAATTATCTTTCCTTTACCTATTTTTCAGGTTAATTGTTTTTCTGTTGAGATAGTTCACCTTTTTTTCTATTTTTTCATTCTTTTAAATTCCTTTTATTGTTTCCTGATGTCTCATGAAGTCATTAGCATCTACTTGCTTAATTCTAATTTTTAAGGAATTATTTTCTCCAATGAGCTTTTATACCCCCTTTTTCATTTGTCTGATTCTGCTTTTTAAGGAGTTCTTTTCTCCAGTGAATTTTTGTGCCTCTTGGCCAGTTCTATTTTTAAAGATGCCATTTTTAGTGTTATTTTTGGTGTTTCTTTTACTATATTGTGAATTCTCTTTTGATAACTTTCTTGCAACACATCTTTTTTCTTTCCCACTTTTATTTCTTTCTTTAACTCTTTCAGGAATTCTTATTGAGCCTCTATCCAATTTTCATTTTTCTTTGAGGCTTTGCTTATAGTTGTTTTCATGTGTTATCTTCTGAGTTTTTTTCTTGGTCTTCCCTACCACCGTAGGAGCTTTTTAATAATCAAGTTCTTTTTGTTGTTGTTGTGTATTTCTTCAATTTATTTCTTGACTTTGAACTTTACACTAAATTTTGACTCTGCTTACCTGTCTGTGGGAAAGCACTGTCACAAGCTTCAGGCTCTTTTGTGCTGCTGGCTTTTTTAGAGCTAGTTTAGGGGGGCTGCAAGTTTTCAGTGTTTCCATTGATCTAGGGAGAGGTATAGGTAGATGAGAAGAGGGAATTTTTATTGTTGAATCATTTCGGTCTTGTCCAACTCTTTGTAACTTTGGAGTTTTCTCAGCAAGAATACTAGGGTGGTTTCCCATTTCCTTCTTCAACTCATTTTACAGATGAGGAATGGAGGCAAACAGGCTTAAGTGACCTGCCGAGGGTCACAAAGCTAATAAATGTCTGAGGCTAGATTTGAACTTACAAAGAGGAGTCTTCTGACTCCAGACCTGCCACTCTATCCATTATACCACCTACCTGCTCCTGAAGAGAGAATGGAAAAAACTAATTAGCTAATCTGATCAAATAATTCTAGCTAATGGGTTAGCCACTTTGTATTTTGCCCCTCTCCATACTCATTTAACATAGCTGAAATGTAGGCCTTCCAAATAATGCCTTCATGGAGAAATAGGGAGGTATAATGAAAAAAAAAGACTTCGCACTTGGAGTCAAGAGACCTTGATGTAGTCCTAGATCGGCCACTTACTAGCTATGCAACCTTGACAAAGATTCTTGACCTCTCTGGGTCTCCATTTCCTCAGTTGTATAATAAAAGAATTGGACTAGATGAATACAAACTCTACCTGTAAAACTTAACCTCTTTGGGTCTTAGTGACTCATCTGCAAAGTAAGGATCCTGTAATTCATGGCTAAAAGGTATCTTCCAACAAAAAATACTATGAGTTGTGCTAATGACAAAGATTGGCACAAGCCAGTGGGAAGAATTTTTTTTCATAAGGAAGAGTTTCTGTGTTGTTCCCAAATCACATCCCATAAATAACTATCTCACCTAAGCAAATTTCCTCTAGATTAAAAAAGTCCTAGTGGAATGGTCTTAAGAATTCGCAATTTTATATTTCTGCATCATACTACATTATTTCAAGTAAGTCTTAGGCAAATTGATTCCTAGATATGTCTCTATTATACATTTCAAAACCTCTTGATATAATTCCTCATGCTTTCTTTCTTTGCTCCATTTCTTAACAGAGGTGGTTTTTTTTTCCCTTTTCTAAGGCCAACCCCACTATATGTGCCCTTGATCACATCCTTCCCTGTTAGTTTCTAGCAGATTGTCCCTTCAGTCAACTGCTTTCACTTTAATCTTCAGTTTCTCCCTACATGCTTTACCTTGCTATTTATAAAAAAAGAAAAGCCCAGTCTTCTCAAACTTTAAAAAACCCTTCACTTGACCCTACTAACCCCTCAAGATTTAGTCCTATATCTTTTCTCCCTTTCACAGCCAAACTCCCCCCCCAAAAAGGTGCATATTTGTTATTTTCACTTCCACAACCTCACACTCACTTGATTCCCTTTCTAATCCTTTGCTGACACAATTCCACCATTCAACTAAAACTATTTTCCTCAAGGTTACTAATAACCTCATAATTGCTACATCAGATTACTTTTTCTCAGTCCTCATTCTTCTTGACCTCTCTGTAGCATTTGGTACCTCATGACCCTCTACTCCTGAATATTCTCTCCTACCTAGGTTTTCATGGTTTTTATTTTGTTCCTATCTGTCAGACTGCTCCTTTTCTGGGTCATCATTTATATCCTACCCTCTAACTAAAACTCTATCCCAGATTCTCTTCTCTCTTTAAATCTTCTGGCTTGATTATTTTACCACCTCTCATGGGTTTGTCTATCATCTCTAAGTAAATGATAGATCTCTATTTTTAGCTCCAGTATCTTTCTTACTTCAAGAACTGTCGTGTGGATATCTTCTAACGGATGACCTATCGGCATACCAAACTCAATATGTTCAAAACAGAACATATTAAGCTACATCATAAACTCATCCTTCCCAAAATTCTCAGCTTCTTTTGAAAGCACCAAAAATTCCTCAAATCACCAAGGTTCACAACTTCAGAATAATTCTTGATGCCTTTCTCTTTTTTACTCCTTCCATCCAATAACTGCTCATTCCTGCCAATACTACTTCCACAATATCTCTTGTTTCTGTCTCCTACTAAATACCATAGCTATCACCCTACCTCAGCTCCTCATCACCTCTTGTCTATGTTATTCCAATAGCCTCCCAGTTGGATATCCACCTTCCCATCTCCAATTTATTCTCCCCAAAGCTGCCAAAACAGCATTTCTAAAGCAAAAGATCTATCATGTCATTCCATTGCTCACATTCCTCTAGTGGCTTCCTATCATGTCTAGGACAACTGCCTCTGCATGGCATATAAACTTCTTAACAGTACAAGTCCAGACTATTTTTCTGGCCTTGTAATATACCGTGCACTTTGAGTTTCACCCAAATTGACTTTGATGTTCTCCAAACTAAATATTTCATCACCTTTCTGTAGATTGTCTTCCAAAATAGAATGCAGTGTTCCCCCCACCCCACCCCAATCTCTCTTCTGGCTCCTAAAATTCCTAGTTTCCTTCAAGGTTTAGTTCATATGCCACTTTCTACAAGATCCCTAGTTGTTAACACTCCTTTCTTCTTCCTCAGATTACCCTAAATAGTCTTAGCAATCAATCAATTACCATTTATTATGTGCCAGGCACTGTGCTAAGAACTGGGGTTACAAAAAGAAGAAAAAGATAATCTTTGCTTTCAAAGAGCTTACAGTCTAAAGGAGAGAGACAACATGAAAACAAATACATACGATACAAGCTACATACAGGCTAAGTTGTTGCTGTTTGGTCCTTTCTGACTCTGTGACCTCATTTGAGGTTTTCTTGGCAAACCTCAATGGTTTGCCTTTCTCTCCAATTCATATTATAGTTGAGAATGGTTTGTCCTTTCTCTCCAATTCATATTATAGTTGAGAATGGTTTGTCCTTTCTCTCCAATTCATATTATAGTTGAGAAAACTGAGGCTTGGGATGGTTTGTCCTTTCTCTCCAATTCATATTATAGTTGAGAAAACTGAGGCTTATGTAACTATGCCCTGGATCACACAGCTGTAAGTGTCTGAGGCCACATTTGAACTCAGAAAGATGACCTTTCCTGACTCTAAGACCAATCCTCTACCCAGTGTACCACCTAGCTACCCAGGTAAGATAAATATGAAATAATAGAGGGAAGGCACTGGAATTAAGTGGGATTTGGAAATGATTCTAGCAAAAGATAGGATTTTTGTTGGGACTTAAAGAAATCCAGTGAAGTCAATAGATGGAGTTGAAGAGGGAGAACTATTCGCAGGTTATATCCTCCCAGTAGAATGTAAACTCCCTGAGGGCAGAGAGTATCTTTTGCTTGTCTTTTACCCACAGTGCCTAGCAAAGTAACTGGAACATAGTTGGCGCTTAATAAATACTTTGGAAATTGGATTGGACCTCTAGAGTTTCCTTATCTATAGAAGTTAGAAGCCAAATAGAGACTTAAAGTTGTATTCTTAACTTCTGATAATAGGAGCCTGGGGACTTATAAAGGAAGTATATGTATTACTATTATCTCTTAGGACCTAGGAATCTCATCTGGCCCCACATCACAAATATTCCTGAGCCAGTAGACATGGTAGGGTAAGAAAATCCAAGAACTTAGCTCTGAACACCAAGTAGAATTTTTTTAAAAAATGAATCTGATGGAGTGTCAACAAAATTGATAAGCTGTTGATGAAAGGCAATTGAAAGAGAAGCTACCCCAATAATCATCCCTGTATATTTGGAAAGATACCAAGAAAACTACTGTAGGAGGCTCTTAAGGGTTACCAATCCACCCACAAGGGAATGCGTGTTTGTGTGTGGACTTTAACATGACCCAAGGGTTGAAGAAAGGGAATGACACTGAGTAGGACTATTCTAATTCTATAGAGCAGGAAAAAGAGAATGATGCTTACCTTTCAGCCAAAATCCCTGCCTCCTACTGCAGACATTTATTCATGCAGAAATGTTTCCTAGTCAAGATACCACAGTCTACTCCTCAAACTTGTTCAAAGTATGAAAGTTGTTTCATTTGAAACATTTTCAAACAATGAAACAAGACGATGATGATGCCTTCCCAAATGAAAGGTACCAACTACCAAAGTATGGAAGTGTAAATGGAAATTATGGAGCAAATAGATCATGGCATATATTCATTCAACATTTCCAAAAGTTCAGGGACCATTGAGGCAGGTTGGCACAGCACTGGGAAAATGTTTGAGTTGGGAGGGTTTTCATTTTGCCTGAAGTGATTCTCCAATTCTGCATTTCTACCTTTACACACTTTTGTCAAACAAAAGATTCCATTGTCCTAGCTTCGTCTCAGAGCCCTGAGTTAATTTACAGAGGTCTTGAATCTTTTCTCTTTCTTTGGTTGCCAACAGAAAACTATGTGGTATCTTCTTAATTGACAGCCTAATGTTTATTAGGCTACCTTTTCTGGACAGGTACCTTTTATTCAAAATGCCATTGATAGATTTAATTATGTTGAATGTTCTCAAAAAAACAATCCCATTGGCGCAATAAAATATATTGAGTTTGATGTGTTTGGCTGCAAAAACTTTCATTTGGCCAAAGCTACATAGGCTGAAGTCTCCAAGTGTAAATTATAATGTTATTTGAGATGAAGTATAGAGTCATTTGTGGTGCTCAGGCACGACACATGATGTAATCTTACACTCTATCTGCAGGTGTGATATTGGATTCTGCTGGGACAGGCACCTGGTATCAATGTTCAGTTTGGCATTGTTTCAACAAAGTCTACCATGGTTGGAGCAAACTAAAATAAAATAGAATAAAATCACACCCAGGGACAATTGATTTTTTTTCAAAGAAGAATGATGAGCCATGATCACTGATGGGTGATATGGCACTTCATGCTTTTTGCTGTCACTAAACAGCCTAGAAGTATTTTATCTTTCATAGATGTCCTGTCAGTGCTAGGGGAATAATGAATGCAAGCTCATTTTTTTGTCATAATGATGTGTTGTTCTTCATGTATGAAGATGATATTAGCGATAGTGGGTTGCTTTTATGAGTAGTGATGATGGGCTTCACTCCATATGTATGCTTGGCAAGTGATTTGACCTTTATGGACTTCAGTTTTTTTCATTTGTCAGATAAGGGGGTTGGACTATCTCCCCTCTTAGTTTCCTTCCAGTTCTAAATCCTATGATCTACTGATATTTAGGTCTCAAGTTGCCAAGGACATCCATTTGCAAGGAGACATTCTGCTTGGTATAGGGGTGTGAGAAATCATTCATTTGGATCCTTACTGTATTCCAATCAGATTGATATATAATATAAATCATATAGGGATAAATAGGTTTTTATAGTGGGCCTCAAACTTTAATGTAATGTTCAGTATCTGTTTACCAAGCTATGAGGCTAACTTGTGTAACCGCATTTGTCAGAATGCTGACAAAGATCTCACCACCCTGTTTTATTCAAATTATGTGTCCAAACCCAGCATCAGTGGGGTGCCTCAATAATCTGGAAAGGCCCCAATTTATTTTTATATATCCAGAACATTTTCTCTTGTCCCACATGAGCAGGTAACTGTCTTATGACCATCTCATAGCCACTTAATTAGTGGAGATGCCCCATGCTTCACCTAACCTGTGACCCACCAGTAATATATCATTTTTAGCCCTCAAGAGCAAGATCTATCAACCAATGATATTCGGTCTTTTACCATGCCTCTTCTACATATTTGGAAACCCTATAAAACAAATGGAGGCATCTCAGATCACAAGGAAGGTCTGGTGTCCACTTCATCAAAGGGGACCATGGACCCTTTAATAAAGCGTCATTGGCTCAGAGCTCTGCCTCAAGTCTCTTTAATTGTAGGTTGGACAATTTTAATCCCCACAGAAGTATTGTCTGCAACCTAGAATAGTGGAAAGCTATAAGTCCTATGTAGGAAGAACCCAGGACCAAGGCCCAATTAGCACTATAGTCTAACTAACTGCACAAGGAAGAATCAGATTCTTGGTCTTTCCTGATCTGCATCTAATGTTAAAAATTTCCTTTGACAATGGGAACAATCTTTGTGAAATAAACATACCCTGTAATAAAATCCAATCCAAAACCATGAGACTTCCCACTCACACTTTTGACTATTTGTCTTCAGGGGGGAATAGAGACTCATCTCAATAAACGAACATATAGGACAAATAGTGGACCTATTGGATAAATTACATCATCATTTTAATGCATTATTGTTGCTGTTGTTCACTCTTCATTTTCAAAGAGGGCCGATGACATCAGGAGGTGGTGTTTTGACTCGCACATGAACTGGATTTCAGTGAGGCAGAGTTGCACAAAGTTGTCAGCCTTTCTTTCTCTTCCAGAGTCCTCAAAGTCCAGGGGCAAGACAAAAGTCAGGATGACTGGCAATAGCCTGGGTTCCACTGGATGACCTCGGTGTCTTTGATTCCCAACCAAGGTCTAAGCATTCCATAGCATCTGTTTCAATCACTTTCATGGTCCTTGGAACAAACTGTTTTCATCTGCCCATTCCAAAGGAAGAAGTATTCACATGCTTGCGGTAGACATTCCCCTAACTCACTGACCAGTTTGAGGCCTGCAGGTTACCCTCAACCTGGTTTAGCCCATCTGCCAAGATGCTTTTGCCAGAGTGTGGCCACTGAACATGCTACAACTTCTTGGAGACACAAGTGAGAGGTGGACACCAAATATGAATAAACAGCATGGAAAATGGCTAGGCAAGCCCTTACACTACAAGTTTTAGTCCTCCCAGAATGCTCATATGCCCCAATACATTACAATATGAACAACAACCAGCACTATTCACTTGCCTTAGTTAGTTTGAAAATGTAGTGGCTCTCTCAAAGAAGAACTTTTTTTTATTTTTCAGATCCTTCTGTGCTCAACACAATTAAGTTATCTGAAATTAGAAGAAAAAGCAAATGCTTAATTAAAATCCTCAGTTTTGTGAGACTACAACAGAAAAAATAACTGTCTAATGTGTCCAACAAGAATCTAATATTTTCCACCCCAAGTTGTATGGTCTATCTCAGTTGTGGTACTGTACTTTTTAGACATGACTTAATTATGTCTCTGCATTTGATAAGTTTAATTTCTATCCTGCTAATGGTATATATTCCATTTATATTTAGAAGAGAGCATATTGTTTTTATCTAAATAATTATGAGAGGCCATGCTTTTTGTTTCTGATGAGATCTGTGGTCATCGAGTACTTGATTGGTCTTCCTAAGAGGATGAGAAAGCCAAGTAATTAGAAGAGTCTAACTGGCTCACCTATGATCAATCTGTCAAGTACAACAATAGCAGAGATTGGAACTTAATACTTTTGAATCAATTGAATCAATCCATGAATCTCAGTGACAAAATGTGTGGCAACTGAAAAGCTTGATTTTAGGTGCAAGTACAGGCTAGATTAGATATACAATATTAATGTTCCATTAAATCATTAATCATTACATTCCAAGGTTAGTAATCATATTCAAAGAAAGTAGTTACACTATTTTTATATTAAGGAGAATAAAGTATATCAAAACATTTGAATAATAGCATTACAGAACATTAGTTGAAAGAGACTTTGGAAATCATGTAATTCAATACCTTTATTATACAACTGAGGAAAAATGTAATTTGCTCTAGGACACACAATTAGATATGTACAAGAAAGAACCTAGGATTAGTCTCTCTGCACTTTCAGTCTAATGCTTTTATTTCTATACTTGTTGCTTCCAAAGGAGAATCTGTAACTACGTTGGTAAATAACTCTGTACAAAGCAGCAGTTAGTTGGACATATGAACTGCGTTTACTTATGTAAGCTAAACAAACAGTGCAATTGTGTGAATTTCAGAATATATAAGGACTAGACATTTAAATTAATAAGTCTGTTTTGTCTGTTTCACCACACATAACAAGGGAAACAACCATTTAATAAGGCCTATTTTGTAATGTACATTGAAATGTATTGTTCTATGGAAAAACTTGCTTATATAGTCTCTTTGGGTTAGAACCTCACAGGAAATGATTGTTTAGACTTCAATGATTGGAAAAAATAGAAAAGAATATAATATTGTGAAATATCTCAAATGAATATTTCAAAAGATCCATTTTATTAAAGTATAAATTATAAATTGAGATATACATGAGTATTACTAATGAGATGTAACATGATTTAAAAATCACATTTATAGTAAAACCTCTTAATGTATCTTAAACAAATCATTACCATAACATAAACTTATACAAATTAATTGTTTTATCTGGAAGTTTGAAATATGTCAAAGGAATGCTTTATTTCTTAAAACTTTGTGTTTGAAAAGGGTACTGATTTTAGATTGGATTCTCTTTATTTTCACTAAGACTCTGCAAAAAATTAAAGGAAGAAATATTTTGAACTTTTTATTAAGAATCATACTATATTTGAATTATTACAAATCCCAAATTAGAGTGGTCTGTTAGTTTTTACTATAGTTTTGATCAATGTTTAATTCATCTCTAATTGAATGAGATTGGATTTAGGCATTTAATCAAGATACGGAAAATGTGCTGTTAAAAATTATTTTGGAGATTCTTTGTATATAAATTGCTGGTTATTTTATCATGAAGACCAAAATATTATGGTATCTAAGATGGATGAATATTATCATTTAAAAAGGTAAGCTGCAAATGTTTCTTTCGCTTGTTCATTTTTAGGGGGGGAGCGGAAAGGCACTGGGAGGCAATCAGGGTTAAGTGACTTACCCAGAGTCACACAGTGTCAAATTCAGAGGACAAATTTGAACTCAGGTCCTCTTGATTCTAGAGCCAGTGCTCTCTATTCACTGTACCACCTACCTGCCCTAACTGTGTCTTCTTGCATATAAGAATTAGGTGTCTTTTTTGCATTGGAACAGCTTTTTAATGGAATGGAAAGTTACTATTTTCTACATTGTATAGTACCAATAAAGTATTTTTATTACCAATTTTTTGATATCTTTTATTTTTACATAAACTTTCTTTCTGTATCTATTCCTCTCCATGAGCAAGCCATTCCTGTGACAAAGAATAAAAAAAGAGGGAGGGGAGAAAGTGAATAGTTCAGCAGAGCTAGTCAACACATCAAACAAGTTTGACAATGTGTGTAAGGTTCCACACTCCTAGTCTCCCACCTCTGCAAAGAAGGGAAGAATGGACATTTTCTTATCTCTTCTCCATGGCCACAATTGGTCATTATAATTACATATCACATTTAGTTTTGTTGCTATTTATTTTCACTATAAAATTAGTCTAGTCCTTGCATGTGTTGTTCTGTTTGTTTTTGTTTCTGCTAATTTCTCTTTGCATCAATTCATATAAAAGTCTTTCCATGATTTTCTGTATTCATCATATCATCCATTGCACTCATGTACCATGGTTTGCTTAGCCATTCCCCAATCAGTGAGCATCAACTTTGCTTCCACTTCCTTTCTACCGCAACAGTAAGCATTGATTGGCAGACTATCACTGTGCCTGTATGAAAGAGCACTAAAAAGAGACTTTTGAAGCACATGGCTTGATTAATTTCCACTGAGACATGAAATCACAGAAACCTAGGAAAAATAACTCCCAGGCAAAGTAGCAAAGAATAAAAAGTCTGTCACCACCATCATCCTTAACTTCAAAAGGTACTGGGTTCTGAAATCTCTTTTTCTCAAAATAACAAGAATGAGGGAGAGACATGAGAATAATGTTTTAGAAGTCCAAACTCCTCACCTAAAAGCTTCAGCTCATGACAACCAAAGGAGAAAAATAGGAATCCCTGCATCTATTCCCCAGCTTTATGATCCTTTTAAGTCTTCACACCAAAGCCAACTTTCCCCCATTTCTTTTCTGCCACAGAAGTGCTGATATACAAAATATTGCTTTTAAAGAATGAGGAATAACTATTAACGATGGTTATGGGTCATTTATTTTATGCCATGTTACTGACCACTTCTTATTTCTTAACCTGGGATCTGCGAATTTTCATTTGAAAATATTTTGATAATAGCATTTTAATATAATTGATGTCTTTTGCAATTGTATATATCTTATTTTATGTATTTAAAAACATTATTTCAAGAAGCATCCATAGGTTTTACCAGATTGCCACCCTTATTCTAGGTAGACAGGTCTTCCTTTACTTCCATGACATTGTGCTCTCCTGATTTCCCTTTTGGACTATGATTTGTTTATCTTCTTTGCTAGCTTTTCCCTTTTATCAAGGTCTCCACCATGACTCTATCTCTACTCATTCTCTTCCTAATCTATATGTTCTCTCTTGGAAACCTTATTTATAATCATGATTTAAGTTTTCATTTTTATGTGGCTGGTTCCCCAATCTTTGTCTTCAGCCATGACTTTTCTTCTTCAATTCTAGAGTCCCATTTCCAGGTGATCATAGGACATCATGCCTATATCACAAATGAAACATTAAACCATGCTTTAGCAACTGACTCTTTCAATGTATTTCTATTTCCACCACCCTAGTTCAGGCCCTTGGAGCAATATTATAGACTATTTCAATAGCATCCTATCTGGTCTCTCAAACCTCAATCTCTCCCCAACCAAAGTTAGATAGGTAGATAGACAGATAGATAGATAGATAGATAGATAGATAGATAGATAGATAGATAGATAGATAGATAGACAGACAGACATGTACATACATATATACATATATGAAAGTATATATTATAAAAGTATACACATATGTATATATGTACTCACACATACATATATGCAGATATATGCCAGATTAATTTTCATAATTAATAGGTATGATTTCATAACTTCTCTGCTCAAAAACATTCAATAGCTCCCTATTACCTACCAAATAAAGCAGAAACTCCTTAACTTGGCATTCATTGCTCTCCACAATCTGGCTTCAATTTTCCTTCTAAATTTTTTTAACTGCCTATGCAATAAGTAGCTGGTAAGCTATGAAATGAATTAGTTCATTCCTATAGCACTTACCTCACAAGGTTATTGTGAGAATCAAATTAGACAATGTATGTAAAATGCTTTGTAAACCTTAAACCACTATATAAATATCAGTTGCTGTTATTAATGCCTTGTTGCATTCCAGTTGCTTAAAGGGATACCCACGAGAGCAAACTAAAGGCAAAGCAAGGAGAATGGATTCTGGGCATTATGACTGGATTGGAAAAGTAACTTTCCATGAATGTCGGGGAAAATTTTCTTTAGGACTTTGCTGGCATCCGCCCTTTAGAAAAACCACATACCTTCAAGAGTGATTGGCCACAAAACTGCATGGAAAAAAAAAGCCCGGAATTCAGGCAAAAAGGCAAGTTCCCTTGCCTTGTCACTAATCTCTCATGGCAGAGATAGAGAATAATGAAAACTAAAGAGAAGGAAAATGTTATAGGTCTAATGAAGATTATGACAACTTGGTTTCCTTCACCAAAAATCAGATGGAAATTGAGCACACTTTGCCCACCTACCTTCTCTTTTGTTGGCCTTTCCTATTAAGTGACATCATGAGAGTTAAGTTTGGTGCGAATATTTGAAAGAGATATAAAGCTGGAAAACAGATTCTGGGTTTCCTCTCATTGTCCCTTGGGTTGTCATGAGCTGAAGGTTTTGGACTGGGGACTTGAACTTCCAAAACACTATTTCCATATCTCTCCTTTATTCTTGTCATTTCAAGAAAAGGAGCTTTCAGAGCCCAGGACCTTTTGAAGTTAGGGAAGTGGTGATCAGATGGTGATAAACTTTTTATTCCTTGCTACTTTGCCTGGGAGTTCTTTTTCCTAGGTTGCTGCAATCTCCTGGTTCACTGGAAATTAACCAAGCCATGTGTCCAAATGCTTTTTTCAGTGCTCTTTCCACTACACATAGGCCTATCTACACTTCCCAGCCTTCTTGTTTTCCTCATCCAACTATAAATTGGATGGTTCAGTCTTTTAAATCATGTGATCTTCGAGTAAACTAATTTCTTCCATAAGCACCACACTTTTGAAGATCAAAGCTGGCATATCATCCACCATGATTTACATGTCAGTGGCAAAAAGAATAAAATTCAAGGTCTTTCCTTTAAGTGGAGTAGTTAGGCCTATGTAAAAAACTCTTCACTTTACCCCTTCCTGGTAGTTTTTAATCAGACACACCAGCAGTTATGTCATAGAGTTTAGGCTTCAGTGGTAATCAGCTCATTTCCCATGTGACGATCTGTTGTTTTAAGCCTGATCACATAACACCTTAGAATCACTAAAAAGAAACCAGGAAGTGTCACTTCCAACCTAAGCAGCTTAAACTCCCTCCCTTTTGTTTAATGACTCCTCCTTAACCTAAGAAGACTTTCCACTCCATTGGGAAGAAATCTTAAAGTCATTTGAATAAATCTCTACTGAGAATTTCTTTGCATCTTGAATGCGAGAAAAATTTTCAGGACGAAATGTTTATGAATCCTAGGATCTCACTTCTTTCACTGCAGCTAGAACCCTGAGATGTCTTACAATGAAAAGAAGCTCTGAGAGTAAGAAATACAAGTAAGCAATTCTGAATTCCTGATTGGAGCTTCATCATTGTTCTTCTGGAATAGCGGCTGTCTTTTCATTGATCAGTCTCATAAATGTCCAAAGAGTGGCAATTGTTCTATAAAATAGTTTATTACATACAGTTAGAAGTCTGAGATAAGAAAGTGTGTTATGTACTGCTCATAGTTGTACCCTCTCATCACTCTTTCATACAGCCCAGCTAAGTGAAGGTTGATGCCAAAAATCATTAGAACCCTGGCATCTATTGAGATTGGCCCAAGCAAACTTGTGACTTTAAATCACTCAGAGCCATATGCAAGGAAAAGCCATATACTTTTAGGAAGATGTAGAAAATACATCTTTGTAAAGTGCTTTCCTATGATAAAATAAAACTAAGTACTTACATACTACATAAGGAAGGATTATAAACCCCAGATTAAAAACCTCTCTATATAATAAAGGGATCGTGAAAGATTTTCCACCTAGAAGAGTTTGCTTTCCTACCTGAACAGTAAGGGATTGACCTCATATCAACCCCAGGTCCTTGATCCCTGTAAGGAGAGTCTTGTATGATCTGAAAGATCAGAGGGACTAGGCTTTCCCACTGGGATGAGAAGCTTAATTTTGGAAGTTTAGAAGAATGTTAATTTCCAGATTTGTTTATGAATGGTGCCACATAGGCTTTTTCTGAGACTTTTTCTAATAAAGTATTGGGGAAGACATTCAGAAAGGATAATGCTGAAACTCTCCAGTTCACCAGAGAGCTATGTAGAATTCAAGATTATGGACTTTATAAAAAGCACTACAGTTGATTTTCTGAAGATAATAAATTTTTAACTGGGGGAAGATGATAAAGGTAAGAGTCTATCACATCCCAATTAACCACAGAAGACTTAGATCAACTAAATTAATCAAATCAAAAGTATAAAATAGATGGGGAAAAATGCTTATTAATTTGAGAAAATTAAAGTCCATTGAAAGAAAACAGATAACACTGAAGAAATATGTTATGTTTGGCTAAAAGAATCTGAAATATCTCTGGGCCTAAGTATAACACAGCAAGCCAATTTACAAGGCAAGTCAGCAGTATTTGTTAAGCACTTACTATGTGCTGTACACTGTGCTAAGTCCTGAGAATACAAATACAGATAAAAGGAAAGATAGTCTTTGGTCTCTGCCCTCAAGATCCTTACCTTTTAGTGAGGGAGTATGCAAAGGCTGACCAATCAGAGGAAGAAGCTGAAGGGGTAGAGTGATTTTTCCAAGGTCAGAAGTCTCCTAGGTCATGATAAAGTATACAAACAGGGACATGGTGGAGAAAGAATTCCACAGTAGTGACACCAGATAGAAATGAAAGAGTGACCATGACTAAGCTGGGTACTTTTCTTAATACCGGAAGTACCAGAATTTAAGAATACTTGGAAGCAATGAGATGTGTCAATTGATGCACAGTGCATCAATTGACACCTTGGTGCTTCCAAGTATTTTAAAAACCTTATATTCTTAAATACACATGCATATGTGTGTTTGTCCATAAGGCAAAGAAAATAAATACGATTAAAAATTTTGCTTCAAATTATAATTTTTTTGCATCAGTTGATATATCTGGTCCTGCTAGTGTTAAATTGAAGGTCCTGAGAGGAATTGACCAATAAGAGGAAAGAGTCACAAGGGTGAAGTGATCTTCCAGGATGAGAATACTGCTGGGTAATGGTGGAGGAAAAAAGTCCAGAGGCTCAGGAGTGGAACCCAGATAGGAATGATGAATCAAACATTCCAGAAGCACTAATTCCAGGGGTGATGTAATTTGCTAGTGAAAGACTTCTGAGAGGGAATTGTCCTTGGAAGAAGGTGGGGATGGCATCTTTCTCCTTCATCCCTATTGACCATATGATGAACTTGTGAACTTCGAAAGGTGGGAAAATCTGGAGTTCCCATGGGAATTGATTGAGTGTCAAATTGCTGATGGAAGCATCACTACTAAGAACTGAAAGGCCAACTAGATATACTGATAGAAGCAGCTTTAAGACTCTACAAGGGCACTTACCCTTTCATTTCAGCATAGAGATTCACTTCAGAAGAATTTCATGAGGACTTCACAAAGGAAGAAAGGGCTTTTAGTAACCAGGAGCAGCTGTGAGTACTCTTTGCCTAAATGTATTTTCTATATCTAGGCCCATTCTCCTCACGGACCTTGTGCAAGGGGCAAAGAGTTCCTTAGTCTTGAGCAGGTAGGATGTTTCTGTAATACCTTTTCTTACTAAGCTTTTTCCCCCCAATACCCTTTCTAAAAGCTAATTAAGTCTATCTGATCATCAGCAGGGAACATATCAGGTGGGGGGTCATAATTGACAGTACTAGAAACCCAACCCTTTAGGGTTAGTGGAAGAATGGTAAAGGAGACAAATAGTCAGCCATTCCTTAGAGACCTGGCTTACCACAATAAGCAGATTTGGGAGAATGAGCCCAGAGATAGTACTACGTAAGCATGAAAGACAACTTGTCTAAGGAGAACCCTTTAGGCTATGGTTGTTGTTATTGTTGTTTTCCTGACAAGTCAAAAGTTTTGAAGAAACAATAAGTACAGCAGAAATGTATTATTAGCCATGTTTCTTAATCTGTTGTATGATATCAAAGATGTGACCTTCTATTTTTGAAAAATGTCTTTAAAAGATTGCCTCTTCCCTGTGTTTTCTGTGAGAATGACCTCACTGATAAACCAAACTCATATTGGTTTTATACACACAATAATCATAGATAGGAGTCAATAGTTATGTTGACTGACAACCATAGTTTTTAAACTAGCTATTTTTCACATAAGGCCTTTAAATAGTAAGACTCTCCGACTATACTTTATCACTAATCATACTACTATATAAAAAAGGTTATTTTTACCCAATCCCATCAAAAGCAATTCATGTGAGTAAAGATACAATCTAAATGTCATTTATTTCCTGTCTGAAACAAAGATGATTTTTTTGTTTCCTTTTCCTTGTTCATTTACTGGCATTCAAGTTAATGAAAAAAATAAAGAGAAGAAGCCAGGGATTTTCATTAGGATATGAAGACAAAAAAAAATCTGAAACTAGGGATCATACTTCAGATTTCATTATCCACAAAGACAATGAACCTATTCGAAGCAAGGATGGAAGTTGGAGGGTAGGAGGATGGGAAATGGAGTTTCTTAATCCCTAATTGTATTTTCTACTTGAATATGATGCTGACAAGTTGATTGTAACCAGGTTCCTTTCTTGCCAAATGGCCCATGCTTTTCCCTGAAAGTTTAAAAATAAATGTAATTTAAACTATTTTTAAAGCATATTCTCCATACTGAAATTTTCAGAAGTTAATGGTAAAATAGAAATGAGTGATATTCATGAATAAGATAAAAGGTTTAGTTCTGAATTGTTTGCAATTCTGTCTCTTTAAATTTAATCCTTGGAAAATTAATTGCTCTCTTGGTTCACCTTGGATAAATTTACATTTTCCTTAATGAAATGCCTAATAGTTTGTTTGTTTGATGAATGAGTACCCCAAACAACTTCTAAAAGCAAGTGAAAATAAGTCTATAGTTTCTGTCAATAGAGATAACATGTTTGGAGAAAAATAGTCCATAAAAGGGACTTCTAATATTCTCTCCCACACATTAAAAAAAAAAAGCGTGGCACAACTACATAATATTTTGTTTATGTCCAAAACTACACATATACCTATAATATATAGGGGTACTCCCTCTACAAGGGCCTCCAATAGGTAGCTACCCCAGGTTCAATATATTCTCTGGATTTTCATCTGTTCAATAACATAGCTCCCAAGCTCCCAATAATGTAATTGCTTTTCTCCCAGAGGACACCGTAAGTTCAAAGAAAAAGCAACTATCAAAACAGCATAATAAGAAAAGCCATAATAGAACATTCCTCTCAGATATCTTGGGCATGTTCTCCCACAAATCCATACCCCATCAGTGAGGAGAGTGAGAGACACACACAGGCAACAAGTGAGGCCAAGATACGTGAGTGGAACAGCAACTCACGCCAGTGTTATTTTATACCACTGATTTCTTCTGGTTATGACCATACAATGCTCTTAACAGGCCAGTACTTCAGGGGCATTGTGTCTTGCTGGACTCCTTGCTGTACTGCTTTAATAGTGACAGCTTATCCTGTAGTCTCTGATACGTGTTGCAGGTATCAAGGTGGCTGCTGGACCTGGTGGTCACAGCACAATATTTCTCTGCTAGTCACCATTGCTTTGCTACTCTCACATAGTTTGGTGGTGCTATACTGGCTCCCCACTGGACATCACCATCAGCTTCTGGCATGCATCTATTCAGGGCCACCTGCTGAACATCCCAGGTCTCATTTGCCAGGTTATAGTGGCAAAAATTTCTCCCTTGGTGAGCATAGGCTAATTGTTACTTAGTCAAGGCAACTATATCAGCTAAGAAAAGTCAAATGGAATTCATTCAGGCTAAGATTAACTCTTTTTTTTATGTCTGTATATGGATAGAGATTGTAGCCTTTTGTTCAAGAAAACCATTACACGTAAGGTTTTACATTCCCAAAATGCTCTCGGGCATAGCATGCAAATGAATTTGAGCCAAGACAAAAAGGAAGCTAAATTCTCCATCAACCTACCCTGCATTCCTACCTTTATTATGCATTTTTGTCAGCAGCAAAACCCAGCTGCTTTGGTAATGGATTTTGGTCAGCCAAAAATCTTCCTTACATATGCTCTCTCTCTACATATAAAAAGAAGGATCATTAAACATAACTACACTTGGAGTATGTGGTATTCAAAACATTATAAATCATTGCAGCATCCCCAGTGAAGGTAGCATTCAGAATGACTTAGGGCTCTCAGTTTTTAATTTCTGGAAGCTCTGGGAAGCACCCTGGACTTACTCAACAAAATCCATTGAAGGAATTGATGTGCTTCCTGATAGAAGGGTGCACTTGGAGCTCTAGAATATTCTCCATAACCACAGAATGTAATTTTTAATAGGATATTGCCATACTTAGAGCTACCAAAAAGATACATCTGTTGAAGAACAATGCCACACATTCCATAAAAAATGATCAGTCAATAAATAAGGTAACTCAGGTAGTACATGGCAGAGGAAGCATTTAAATCTATGTTCTCTAATTCTATGCTTTACCTGAGGGTTCAAATAGAGGAGCTCAAAGAGATAAAGTGACTTTCTGAAAGTGACACAGGTACCAGTCAGTCCACAAGCATTTATTTAGTGCTTACTATGAGCCAGACACCACTCTAAGAGCTGAGAATGTGGAAAAAAGCAAAAATAGTCCTTGCTCTCAAGGAGCTCAGAATCTGATAAGAGAAACCACATGTAAACAACTATATGAAAATAACCTATATGGAGGATAAATTGGAGATAACTAACAGAAGGAAGGCACTCCCTCTATTGAATTAAGGAAGATCAGGAAAGGCTTTCTATAGAAGGAAGGGTTTTAGGTGAGACTTAAAGGAAGCCAAGGAAACCAGTGGCAAAAGAAAGAATTTCAGGCATGTGGGCAGCCAGTGAAGCTCAGGAGATGTATTGTCTTTTGTGAGGAACCTCAAGAAGGCCAGTATCACTAGATTGAAAAGCAACTAGAGGTTGGCAGTAAGGTGTAAGAAAACTGGAAATGTGGGGAAGAAGCAGTTTTGAAGGGATTTAAATATCAGATTTTTATGTTCATCCTGGAGGTGATGGAGAATCATTGGAGTTTATTGAATAAGGAGATCAACTTGACAGATGAATGGAGAGTGCACTGGAGTGACAAGAGATTAAAGGCAAGGAGACTAATCAGAAGACTAATGCAATGGTCTCTGTACAAAGTGAGTAGAGCCCATACCAAAGTGGAGGCAGAGTCTGAAGAGAGAGGTCCATACATAAGAGATGTCGTGAAGGTAAAATCTGGCAATAGGTTGGATATGGAGAGCAAGGAGACAACCATAACCCCTAGGTTGTGAACCTGTGTGACTAGGAAGATGACAGTGTCCTCAAGAGTAATAGGGAAGTTAAGAAAAGGGGACGGTTAGGGGAAAGATAGAGTTCCATTTTGAACAAATTAAATTTAAGATATCTTTAGAACACATGGCTCAAGATGTCCAATAGGCAGTTGGAAATGGAATAATAAAGGTCAAGAGAGAGTTTAGAGCTAGATAAGTAGATTTGATATCATCAGCATTGAGATGACAATTGAATCTATAGGAACTTATGAGATCATCATGTGAATACTAGACACTGAGAGGACAAGAGGGCCAATGACAGAGCCCTGTGGAATACCACAGCAGAAGTAAATTGGAAAAAGATATGGCAAAGAAGACTGAGAAGTGGACAGATAAATACAAGGAGAAGCAGGAGAGAGTAATGCCATGAAATGCTAGAGGGAATAGAGTATTGAGGTGATTGATGGCATTAAAGGCTGCAGAGAAGGCAAGGATGAGAATTTTAAAAAATCGTTAGATCTTTCCAATTAAGAAATCATCTTTAGAGGGGCAGAGCCAAGATGGCAGCTGGAAAGCAGGGACTTGCTTAAGCTCCCCACCAGGTCCAAACACCTATAAAAATGGCTTTGAACAAATTCTAGAGCTGCAGAACCCACAAAATAGCAGAGAGAAGCAGGGCTACAGCCTAGGCCATCCTGGATGATTGCTGGGAAGGGGCTATCACAAGGAGCTGGGAGCAGAGCAAAGCACAGACCAATGTGGGCTGCACCAGGACCAACCAGACCGGGAGCTAGGAGGAACAGGCCATAGCGCCCTGAATCAATGAGCTGTGGCACTTACCAAACTTCTCAACCCACAAATACCAAAGACAACAGAGAATGTTAGTGGGAAAAAATTGTAAAAGGAGTTCATGGTTCGGCCACCACCCAGGAGGCAGCAGAGGTTGTGGAGCTCTGAGGCTGCTTCCAGAGCTACAGCTGCAGTTGCTTCTGGCCCCAGGCCCACCTGGTGGGAGGAATTAAGGGGTGGTTTAAAGTGGGAGTGCAAAGCCTGCTTTGCTCTGCCTGGATCTGGGCCACAATCCTGGTTGGCAGTTCTTGGGGGAGAAGGAGTGCTGGTGTGCCATAGTTTGCTGTGCAGAAGTAGCTCTGAAAACAACAGCACAGCCCCTCAAGCTTGGGACAAAGTACTCTCTACTCTACAAGCAGTCATACCCCTGACAAAAAGCTCAAGGCTCAAGCAGTTGGCTGGGAACGTGAACAGGCAGTGAAAACAGTCTCTCAGATTAAGACTCAGACTTTGGAATCTTTTTTTGGTGACAAAGAAGACCAAAACATACAGCCAGAAGTCAGCAAAGTCAAAGAGCCTACATCAAAAGCCTCCAAGAAAAATATGAAAAGGATTTGGAAAAGCAAGTAAGAGAAGTAGAGGAAAAATTGGGAAGAAAAATGAGAAGGATGCAAAAAAACCATGAAAAACAAGTCAATGACTTGCTGAAGGAGACCCAAAAAATACTGAAGAAAATAACACCTTAAAAAATAGACTAACTTAAATGGCAAAAAAAAGCTCCAAAAAACCAATGAGGAGAAGAATGCCTTGAAAGGCAGAATTAGCCAAATGGAAAAGGAGGTCCAAAAGACCACTGAAGAAAATACTACTACCTTAAAAATTAGATTGGAGCAAGTGGAAGCTAGTGATTTTATGAGAAATCAAGATATTACAAAACAGAACCAAAGGAATGAAAAAATGGAAAACATTGTGAAATATCTCATTGGAAAAACCACTGACCTGGAGAACAGATCCAGGAGACATAATTGATCAAAATGATCAAAAAAAAGAGCCTAGATATCATCTTCCAAGAAATTATCAAGAACTGCCCTGATATTCTAGAACCAGAGGATAAAATAGAAATTGAAAGAATCCACAGATTGCTTCCTGAAAAAGATCCCAAAAAGAAAACTCCTAGCAATATTGTCCCCAAATTCCAGAGCTCCCAGGTCAAGGAGAAAATACTGCAAGCAGCCAGAAAGAAATGATTTAAGTATTGTGGAAACACAATCTGGATTACAGAATATCTAGCAGCTTCTCCATTAAGGGATCAAATGGCTTGGAATATGATATTCTGGAGGTCAATGGAGCTAGGATTAAAACCAAGAATCACCTACCCAGCAAAACTAAGCATAATGATCCAAGACAAAATATGGATTTTCAATAAAATAGAAGACTTTCAAGCTTTCTCAGTGAAAAGACCAGAGCTGAATAGAAAATTTGACTTTCGAACACAAGACTCAAGAGAAGCATGAAAAAGTAAACAAGAAAGAGAAATCATAAGGGACTTACTAAAGTTGAACTGTTTTATTTACATTCCTACATGGAAAGATGATGTGTGTAATTCATGAGACCTCAGTATTAGGGTAGCTGAAGGGAATATACATATATATACACACATATATATACATACATGTTTATAGACAGAGGGCACAGGGTGAGTTGAATATGAAGGGATGATATCTAAAAATATAAAATCAAAT
>CM053622.1:667830708-667842010 GCA_028646595.1 Phalanger gymnotis
GTTGCAATAGAAGGGAGGGCAGATAGGAAGAGGAGGTAATAAAAAGCAAACACTTTCAAAAAGGGACAAAGTCAAGGGAGAACATTGAGTAAAGGGGGACAGGATAGGAGGGAGCAAAATATAGTTACTCTTTCACTACATGCATATTATGGAAGGGTTTTGCATAATGATTCACATGTGACCTATGTTGAATTTCTTGCCTTCTTAGGGAGGGTGGGTGGGGAGGGAAGAGGGGAGAGAATTTGGAAGTCAAAGTTTTAAAAGCAGATGTTCAAAAAAAAAAAGGTGTTTTTGCATGCAACTGGGAAATAAGATATACAGGCAATGGGGCATAGACATCTATCTTGCCCTACAAGAAAGTAAGGGAAAAGGGGATGGGGGTAGTGGGGTGGCAGAAGGGAGGCCTGACTGGCAACAGGGCGATCAGAATATATGCCATCTTGGAGTGGGGGGAGGGTGGAAATGGGCAGAAAATTTATAATTCAAAATCTTGTGGAAATCAATGCTGAAAACTAAAAATATTAAATAAATTGTATATATGTATATACATGTAAATAAATCATCTTTAACTTTGAAGATAGCAGTTTGGGTAGAATGATAAGGTTGGTGGCTAAACTCTAGAAAGTTTAGAAGAGAATTAAAAAGAAAGGAAGTAGAAGTATCTATTGTAGATGCCCTTCTTAAGAAAGTTTAGCCACAAAAGGCAAGAGATATGGGATGATAGTAAGTGAAGATGTGTGGATCCAGTGAGGAATTTTTAAGGGTGGGGGAGACCCCCGTATGTTTGTAAACAGGAGGGATTGAAGATGAGTGAGAGAGTATGGATGATAGATGATCTTCAATCTACTGGCGTCCTTGAGGTTCCTCACAAAAGACACTATATCTCCCGACTTTCACTGGCTGCTCACACACCTCAAATTCTTTCTCTTGCCACTGGCTTCCCTGGCTTCCTGTAAGTCACAACTAAAACCCTTCCTTCTACAGAAAGCTTTTCCTGATCCCCTTTCTCTATCGGAGAAGCCAGAGTGGATTGGGATCACTTGTTTGTATAGAAGATTTGTTCTTGGCAAGGAGGACCATCTCTTCATGTGAGACAAGGGTAAAGGAGGAGATAATGACAAAAGGCATCTGGGTGTTGTGAAATGAATAGGAGAGAAGAAAGATCTCTTAAAGGATGTCCTCATTTTTTTGGCTAGAAAAGTAAACAAGGGTGGGGAAAAAGAGACCCATGAGGGGTCTGAAGAAGGATGAAAAGTTTTGGAAGAGCTGCTATAGTGAGTGGAATAGTGAGTCAACTAGGAAGGTGTAAAATGATTGCTTTGCTATAGTGATAGATCAGTTGAGATTACACAATATAAATTTATAGTGGATCCAATCAGGACAGTTTCCTGATTTTCCCCAGCTTCATTTAGTATATAAATAGAAGCTAAGACAGTTAATGGTGGAAGTAATCCACACTGAGGCTTGACAGGGAAAGATTAGTGATAGGATAAAGGGGCAAGGGATTCAAGAGAAGCAAACAGTGTAGAGGTCAACTGGTTCACTGAAGGGTCAAGATGAAGAATTGAGAAGAGTATAGCCAGTTCAAGGGTGATGAGCTGTGATAGAACTAAGGGGTCCAGGGATTAGAAGTCATGGTGAGCATAAAGAACAAGGCTTGGAATTGCAAGGCAGAGGAATAGGTGGAATGATAACAGATTGTGATCAAATAAGGGAATTTCAGAATTTATAAACATGGCAGTAGAGCATTTAGAGGTGGTGGCAAGATCAAGAATATGACCATTTCTTTGTGTAGCTGAGGTGGGGTGGAGAACCATGGCATGGGAAATGACTAAAGTAACTGAGAGGTAAGTGTTTTAGGGAATATCAATATGTTTGTTGAAGTCCCCAAGGAGGAGAGGTCAAGATTAGGGGAGAAAACTGTAAGCCAGGCACCAAACTCATTAAGGAAAGAAGGGGAGTGTTCTGGAAGTCTGTATGCCACAAGTGCCAGAATTTTCTTTTGACAATGCATACACACACACACACACACACACACACACACGTATGTATGTATGTGTATGTGTATGTATATATACATGTATATAGAGAGAGATTAAGTGAACTTCAAAGGAGGAGAAGTTATTGTTGTTATTTGTCATTTGTTCTAGAAGAAGGCCAATGACACCACTAGGGTGATGTCTTGACTTACACATGCATTGGATTTAAGTGAGGCAGAACTATAAAAAGCTGTCAGCCTCACTCCTCCAGAGTCATTGAAGTCCAGTGGAAAGACAAAAGTCAAGATGACTGGCAGTGGCCCAAGATGTAATGCATAACCCTGGCCTTTCAAAAATTAAGGTCTTTCCTAGGTCTCAGTTTGTCTGATTCAATGACTAAGGACTAGGTAAGAATTTATTTTTTCTTTACTGAGTGATGAAGGTAGAAGGAGAATTTTAAATTGGTAATGGGGATGGAGAATTGTTTCCACTATCCTACCTGGACTAGCGAGCCAGGAGGAATAAGTTCAACCAGCGTTGGAAAGTGATGCAAGAAATTCTGTGTTATCATGGAGAGCCAGGCTCAATTAAAGTCAGAAGATGAAAGAAGTAGGAAAGGAAAATAAGATGAAAGCAAGCTTGGTACCTATGGAACGTGTATTCCAAAGAGTACAGTTGAAGGGTGGATAGCTTTAGGGTATGACATTGAGAGAGTTGGGCTGAAAGGCAAGGGAATAAGTGAGTGGGCAGTGAGGGAGAGAAAACGAGGTTTATACAATGACATCAAAGATCACTGGAATGGGAAGGGTAATAATGGTTGGAGTTTGTTGATCATTGTTAAATGAATTCAGGATAGTAAATAGTATCGCTAAGCATTTGGCCTCAGGATGGTAATGTCTTACAGTGTTCAGCAGCACAGGAAAGGAGAGGATTTAAGGTAGGTGATGAAATAGCTTTTCTCTTCTACTCCTGGATGTAGGTTAGATCAGGAGATAGGTGGAAGAAACATTAAGAATGTCATCTCCCCACCCCCTACAGGCAATAAGAGCTCCCAATAGGCAGGAAGAGTGCCCTGCAAGGGACTAGCATGTGATTAAATGGCATTTTTCTGATACTTCACCGGCAGGAAGAGTTCAGGTCCAAAAACCTATTTTTTTAACCCCATAACAGATAAGCTTTGTAAGCATGTTTGACATCTGGTAGCATCAACCCTACTCCCATCCATAATATACCATGACATAATATCCTTTCAGTCTTCCAAATAATATTTATCTATCTGTCCTATTTTATAACTAACCCTTAGGTGATATGACTGGTATAGCAATAAACAAAGACAGTTTTCTCATTTTTATTATATCAGTCTGGCCAAGTCATCAACATTGAATATCTTAGATTTAATCGAACACTAGATTTTGGAGCAAATTTCATGGGATCACAAAATTTTAAGATTTGCCAAGACATAAAATAATTGAATATTAAGAAATTCTTAAATTTTGCATAAGGTGCTTATTGTATTCATTTAATAAATTCTGCCTATATGTTGGTTAGGAGGCAGATAGGTGGCACAGTGGATAGAGCACTGGGCCTACAGTCAGGAAGACCCAAGTTCAAATCTAGCCTCAGACACTTATTAACTGTGTGACCCTTGGCAAGCCCTTTAACCTCTGTTTGCCCTAATCTACTGGAGAAAGTATAGTTGCCAAGAAAATCTCATGGACAGTGTGATCCACAGGGCCACAAAGAGTCAGACATGACTGAATTATTAAACAACAGACCTTTCTTTTCAGCTCAAACACTTCTATCTCTCCATATCCCAACTCAGTACCCTGCTTACTTTTAATCTACTTCAGTGTTCTACTGTCTATAATCATTACAAAAATCCGTGATCTGTTCATTCTTTTGTTAAAGTAAATATGTTTGTTATTTATTATCCATACTTTTGTTTTTATCATGAATGGACTCTTGCTAATATCTCATTTCTGGTCTCCCTGTTTTTGACAAAACTCTATTTTAGACAGCATCTTACTCTCTATCAAGGCAGCATGGTGTAAGGGAAAGGACATCCTTCATAGTCTCTGAGATTAGGACTTGGCTTTGACAGTTATCAACTGTGTGGCCTTGGTTGAGTCATCCATTGCCAGAGCTAAATCAGTGTTTGGGAGACTCCAAAGCAAAATGGGAGAGGGAAGAGGTATTAAGGATTGCCTACGAAACTAAAAGTCTGCAGAGGTTTTGTGCTGACCTCATTGTTGTATGCCTATAAAACTGCGACAGTATAGCAGCGTCATGCCAGGAAATTGAATCGCTTCCATTTGAATTGTCTTAGGAAGATTCTGAAGGTCACCTGACAAGATAAGGTTCTGGACACTGAAGTCCTCTCTCAAGCTGAACTGCCAAGCATTCAAACTCTACTATGAAGAGTACAGCTCTAATGAGCTGGCCACATTGTTCAAATGTCAAAGACAATTTTACAGAGAACTCACACAAAACAAGTACTCCTGTGGAGGTTAAAAGTGATACAAGGACACTCTCAAGATCTCGCTGAAGAACTTTAGTATTGATTGTGAGACATGGAAGATATTGCCACAGGACCACTCAGCATGGCTTACCCGCATCAAAGTAGATGTGCTGTCCTCTATAAGTGAAGCAGAATTTCAGTAGCTCAAAAGAAACTTAAGATGCATAAATTTATAGTCATCCCCACTCCAAACGTTCACGTGAACTATTTGTACCCAACCTGTGATAGAGAATTCTGAGCTCATATTGGTCTGGTATGCCTTGTAATCTGATTCCAACATAGTGATGTCATTTTGGTCCTCTTCAAGAATGAAGTACAACAACCAACTGTCTGACATGCTACCTTTACCAGGAAGCATTCTTGTCTATGTAGCAATGACACAAAGCTGCATCTCCTTTCTCTTTTACTGGCCAGCCCTGCATTCCCCTTACCTCCTGTGTCTACCCTATATATTTCACTTTGGCTTCTAATAAACTCCATGCACCCATCTAGTCTTACTTTCAAGTGGCAAATGTTTCCTTTTCTCTGGCTCCTCTTCATGGCATTCTGACCATTTTCATTCAAAGGCCCCCGATAGGTTCTTCGCCCTGATTATTTCTGAGGCCTACTAAAGCACAGATAATGAAGAAAAGAAAAATGTAGAACCACTTTAAAACATATCTGACCCAATAGGAATCCTCATTTTCAAATTATAGAGACTTTTCTAAAAGCCACTTTGAATGATTATTTTAGATACTCTTCAAGCCAATGTTTGAGCAAACACTCTATATTCACCTGGAAATCCAATTAATTCAGAAGGGTTCTATTTTGCTCCCAGGTTTACCTCAAGATGGAACCAACTGGTAATATGGAAGGAAGAACTACCATGAAGCATTTATGGAGCATATTGGGCTTCTTGGAGCTAGAAGAGTGTGGTGACAAGCACACAAATCCACATCCCTTAATATGGTTTATTTTGCTCTGGGGAAAAATTGTTTGCAAAAACTTTGCTTTTGATTTTTGTTATCCAAATAACTCCAGCTTAAATTGGAAGTCAGCTATTAATCTGATAATGACACAGCTGAGACACATTCTCTGACAATTGATCTCAAATGACTTACAAGGCTTTACTTTACCTCATTTTCTGCATTCCTTTCTAGCCAGAAGTTGTGTCAGTTTTTAACACCCTGCCCAATCCTCTTTCCCTCAGTGCCCCCACCCCCCACATAGTTTTAAAAGGAAAATAGCCTAAAATATATGTATTAAGATGATTACTACATTCCTGAAAATATCCTTTAATTTTTTTATTTTGATTTTTAGCTTCAAAGCCTTTACAGGAATGAACACCTGTCTTTCAGGGCATTACAAGAAATTGTCAGGTACCTGACATACTTTGTTATGTTAGGTCCTTTTACAGTGACGTGAATAGAAGTCACATTTTAATTAGTGATCAAATCAAAAGACACCTGTAGTTTTGGTTGGGTTTTCATATTCTTTGATATTCTGGTTTACTGATCCAAAATGGGGCAGCAAAATGGGGCACAGTGGATAGAGTGCTGGACCTGAAGTCAGAAAGACACATCTTCCTGAGTTCAAATCTGGCCTCAGACATGTAACTAGCTGTACGACCTGGGCAAGTGGCTTAACCCTGATTGCCTCAGTTCTTTGTGGTACAATGACCTGGAGAAAATAGTGCAAACCAATCCAGTGTCTTTGCCATGAAAATCCCAAATGGGGTCATAAAGAGTCAGACACAACTGAAACAGCTGAAAAAGAAATCCGATAGAGTGCATTAATTCTCATGGATGCTTGTTCCTTCTCAGAGATCAACATGATTCTATTGTCAAAAGTACCAAACTTTATTCAACTGAAACATGTCTTCAGGGTGGTTTCTTTGATGGTTTAATGGTAGACTATTTACTCAACATTTCTTGAAACAACTAGAGAAGTCAAGAATCATTTCAAAGAACCTCATAAGACTAGACATTGCTTGGATTGGAGTGCCATCTTCTTGCATCTTGAAAGGGAGGAGGAGGTAGGTGTTCCAGACCTGTTATTTCATCCATTCAAAGAATTCTGGATGAAGAAATTCAGATCATCAACCTATCCATAATTTATCATCATAGAGAGTTCCCTGAGGGCACTAAGAAGTTGTGACTTGCCCATACAGGGTCATGTTCTCAGCATGTAACAGAGGTAAGATTCGAAACCAAGTCTGCCTCGAGTCCAGCAATGACTTTCTTATCACTACATCATGTTGTCTCTAATGTAATCTTAAAATTAATGGGCCACTAGCCAGATCTGAGAAATTTGGCCCCAATGAAATTTGACTTATACTGTTATTACAAGTAATGGAATCCAGCCTGAGTTGTATTATTGTCCACATGCTAAATATAAAAGGCAGCTTGGCAAAGTTGAAAGAGCACTGGCTTTGGAGCCAAGGATCTTGAGTTCACATCTTGCCTCTTTCACTAAATACCTGTATGACAATGAGCATGTCACTTAACCAGGTACCAAAAGGGAAACAGGCTCTACTCTTAACTCTGTTTACCTTTCTTACTATCAAGACTTCTATCAAGTCTTATCTTGAAATATTTCTTCAACTCCCTGCTTCCTCTAGTTGGTGTATCTGGTTTGGCAAAGATAATGATGTTTCAGCCTTCTGAGATCTCTTTCCATTAACCTGAGGTTTGGGTATAGGGTTAGGGTTGATACATCTCCCTCATAGTATCTTCAGAACAATCTCTTTGCATGGGCTTCAAGCTTGTGCCTTCTTCATGTCAAACTTGCTAGCTAGAGAAATTCTCTTAACCATCATTTCCCAGACCAGAAGCTCTTTACCATGTTGGGGTCACAGACACTTTTTTCCTTCTGGAGCAGCAAACAGACTCCTCAGAACAATCTTTTTAAATACAAAAGCAAAATATATAGCATTACAAAGAAAACCAATTATATTTAAAACCTCAGGCTCAAGGATGAGCATATGTATAAGATTCTCCTCATACATAGAGATAATGATCAATTTATGTTCCATGTTTAGAGGGTCCACTTGGTGAGAGCTTGAAAGAGGAGCAATTCTGGCTTCTGATTCTGAGAGAAGCCACACATGAATCTAAGCTCTCTTCTGGGAGAGGTCTTTGCCCCTAAAGAGAGAGAAAGAAGCAACTCCTGGAGCTCACACCTATTTCCAGTTTTCCACAAATACTTTGGGGGAATTTCCTCTAATGTGATTGAGGACTCTCTCTCTCTTTCTGTGTGTGTGTGTGTGTGTGTGTGTGTGTGTGTGTGTGTGTGTGTCCTTGGAAGAACTCATTCACTCTATGTGTTACCTGGTATTTTCTCTGCTGTATAATTTCTCTGATTTATGTTTTCTATTGACTTGAAGAAATAGGAGGATTCTTCCCTTTCTAGACTTCTCAACTATCTTCTCAGGTTTCATACCTATGATTCCAAAACCCTCCTTTCAAAATCTGATCACTGGGATTTAACTCTCTTTTTCTCTCCTCCACCTGTCTTCTCTATCCCTATTTGGTATATCTAAGTAATATTTAACCAACCCAGCTATAGTAGCTGGTTCTGTCCTTTATTTTTATATGGCCTGCTCAACCTACTGCCCTAGACTGGGAACATAGCACTGTGACCTGAGCACAAGAAGTCAAGCCTTTCAAGTCCTTCCCTCATTCTGACTTTCCCTCATACTGCTTCAAGTTCAAGGTTTCCCTCCCAGACTAATAATCTTCTCTAATTTGATTTTGTATCATCAATGGCCTGCCTTAGCTCCCAACTCATTGCCAGTGCTATGATAGGTGTCTCTGTATCAGTAAGGCAAGATTCACGATATCGATGGTGACCATGGATATGCCTGTATAGTTTGGAATCACAAAATATAAGAGACTCTCTATATAGAAGGCAGAAGAAGTGAAACATTTATTCAGACACCAGAGGATCAGATCTCAAAACCAATAATTCCAATTCAACATAGCAACAATTTTATCCCAAAACCAGTAAGTCTACTTCAATGTTACAGCAAGAAAATTGAAACACAACATCACAGCAAGGAGCCAAGCTATCTTGTAACCTTCCCCTCTGCTAGGCCCTTCCCATAAATGCTCACTCATGAATCCTAACTATCTGCTTGCCTATGTCCTCTCCTCCCACAGTTCTGAAATCCCTTGCAGTTCTGAGAGTCCTTCCTATTCTCTCTCTTCCTGTCTCTCCATCTCTCCATCTCTTCCAGTTCTCCGTCTCTCCCGAAGTTCTCTCTTCTTCACAGCTCTCTCTTCTTGCAGTTCTTTCTCCTTCCTCTTGTCAAAGTTCTCTCTTTGGCTTCTTGCAGCTCTCTAATCTTACCTTAATGGCTACCTTCAGGGTATATATATACCTGGTTTAGGACCTCAGGGCTTCACATATAATCAGCAAAAGGATGTGGGCCTGGAGTTTAGCACTTAATCAGCAAAAAGTTATGGGCCTGCCTACAAACAAGCCTCCCTTAATCAAGCTTCCCTTATCTAGCTCTACCAGAGGTCTATTAAGGGGATAAATGGGCAGGGAAGATCATTAATCACAATTAGCACCACAGCCTCCTAAAGCCAATGAAAAATGGATTTCAGTATGCTTTTTGCTACTCCCTCCAATGATTTAATTGCTATTAGCAGGCATCTCATACCCTCCCATATTGCCAAGGGAGTCATTCACCATAATTTTGGGTTAAAATAATTCCTTTAACAGATAGCATCCATTAGTAGAGCATGCTTCCTACCCAAAGGACAATACCAGTATAATGACACAAACTTAAATTTATATTAAAGGTTGAAATGACTGATTTCCACAGATATAAAAACTTAGATTTTCATGAAGAGAGGGTATTGGTATAAATCTATAGTAACTTAATGGTGAAAATGGGTAGATTGAAAGGGAGTTCTTAAAAATTTTCAGGAGAGGATTCTGGGAAGATGGCAGAGTAGGTCAGAAAATGCAAAGCTCTCAAGATTTTCCCTTAGGGTGAACAAAGTGCAGGTAAAAATATATAAGAATGGGAGCACAACAAGAGTTTTCCTGGGACAATTCAAGAAGATCAGAAGAAAAATCCCAGGAGAAGGTTTGAGCCCTGTAAAGAGTGAATACCTCCAGGTTAGGGTCCACTTTAACAATAAGCAGCAATCTGCTTAAACAACAAGTGGAAAGCTTTGTGGTTAGTTGGTTTGAGAGGCTGTCTCAGCCACAGCCACAGGAACTTTTACCCTCAGATAGTGAGGGGAGGTGCGCATCTGAGCCTAGGAAGATCGAGTGAACCTCTGCTGACAGGGAATGCCAGAACCAGCTGTGCTGGAAAGAGCTGCAGGGGTGAGAAGGAACCAACACAGGCCTAGTAAGTGTAGAAGCAGTGAGGCAGAAAGCCCCTGGCTGTGGGCACTTACAGGAGGTAGGAAGTTTAGCTTTCGTTCCATGCTAGAAAGGAGGACTGAAGATCTGGAGCAAGAGACACCACTTCCCATATTCCAGGGCTAGAGGTGATTACAAAAATTAAACTATTACCACTATAAATGCACAGGCAAAGGAGAAAGAATCCAACTATAGAAAACTATTGTGGGACTAGAGAAGACTGGGGTTCATCTTCAGGAGAGGATATTGAAATAAAGAAACCCTCAAAGAGTAAATGAAATGGTCACCTGCCCAAAAAGAATTCATAGAAAATCTTTTTAAAAAGACTTTAAAAATCAAATGACAGAGATGGAGGAAAATTTTTTTAAAAATAAAAATAATCCAAGAAAAACAAGAAGATTATGAAAGGAAAGTTAACCAATTAGAAGAAGGAGATACAGAATCTTAAGGAAGAAAATGACACCTTGAAAATTTGAATTGAGCAAGGTGAAGCTGGTGAAATTATAAGAGATCAAGATATAATTAAATAAAATATGAATAATGAAAAAATAGAAGGAAAAAACATCTTATAAGAAAAACAATAAATTTGGAGAATAGATCAAGAAGAGAAAACATAAAAATAATTGAACTAACTAAAAGTTACAATTAAAAAAGAATCTGGATACAATAATACAAGAAATAATTAAAGAAAATCGTCCTCAAGCATTAGAACAAGGGGGGAAAGTAGGAATAGAAAAAAATCCATCAATCACCACTTAAAAGAGATCCTATGAGGAAAACTCATAGAAATATCAGTCAAATTCTGAAACTCCCACCTCAAGGATAAAATATCAAAAGCAACAAAAATAAAACAATTTAAATATGTTGGTGCCACAATTAGAATCACACAAGATCTAGCAATGGAGACATTAAAGGACCACAGGTCTTGGAACACTGTATATTGAAGAGCAAAAGAACTAGGGCTCCAGCTGAAAATGTCATTCCAGCAAAGTTAAGCTTAATTCCGAATGAAAAAAAAAGTGGACATTCGATCAACTCTCAAATTTTCAAGACTTTGTTAAAAAAAAAAAACCCTGAACTTAATAGATTTGACATGCAAGAGCCAAGAGAAACATAAGGTACATACCAAAGACTGATTATAAGGGATACAATAAGGACAAATCATTTACTTTTTATATATGTAAAATGTAAGTCTAAGACTCTTATTAATAATTGGGTAGCTCAGAAAAACTGGGGAAAACCTGAGTATGATACGAATTTAAAAAGTAAAACCATTTAGGAACAGCTAAAAAGAGTATACAAATGAGGTGCAAGTGGAAAAATCAATAAAGAGGAATTAAATGGTGGAGGAGGGCTGGTAGTTCTGGTCATCTACTTTCATCAGCAATGGGTTTAAGAGGAAACAATACATATATTTAGAAGAGTATAAAAGTCTTCTAAATTC
>CM053622.1:667842110-667870345 GCA_028646595.1 Phalanger gymnotis
GATGGGAAACAAAAGATATGCACAAACATAAAAGTAAAGACCAGGAGTAGAATTAGTTTGGGAAAGTATTTGTCTATATATATATATATGTGTGTGTGTGTGTGTGTATACACATATATCTACAGCTGCAAAGAAACATATCCAAACTTAATTGTAGCTTTTGGGGCGGGGGGGGCAGGGAGAAGAATAAAGTAAAAAAGTATACAGCAGAGAACAAAAGAAAACTTACAAGGAAGCAAAGAAAAGATGAACAGCTCTCTATACCAAGTGTATTATTTATCATCCAGGCTTTATTCAAATGATAATTTATTGTTACATATTTTGAATCCTCTCATGTTCTGCTACACACATGACATGCTTTTTTTTTTCTTTCTTACTTTGTATTTAAGTTCCAATAATTGAGTTTATGACATGTTTTTATTTCTTTTCTCTATTCTGTATTTGTGTTCTGGGGTTTGAGTCTAAAATAAAATTCAAAAACAAAGAATGTAAAAGAAAATTTCAAATGAAGCAAAACTTCCAATTCTGTCTGATGACTGGAGTCACACCTTTTTTTTTCATAAAAAAATTGCAGAAAAAAATGTCATTGTAACAAAGGATTTCTTCTTTGACAATAATAGGCTATATAGGAATTGTCAATTGATTTCAGAAACTAAGCTGAATCTGTCAAGCATGAGTTGAGAAATGAAAAAAGAAATCTCTAACTGCTCAGGAAAAGCAGGTTAAAGGGTTCCTGACCCCTTGTTGCTCTGGGACAGAACCAGTGTGTTCAATTTGTCTTAGAAGGTACCATATCTATCCAGTGAGTGAATCTTATGGAGACTTTCTTTTAAAAAATCTTTAAAATGTATGATATGTTATGCTGGGCTCTGTTTGCATAATAGGGGTGATCTTTAAGTTCCATGTGGCAATTTGAATAAAGCTAAGTCTTGAAGAGTTACATATGCTAGATCCTTGAGGAGGAAATTTGATGAGAAGTAGCAGCTTAGATTTGCTATGAGGTCACACAACTTAAAGCAGCTTTTCAACATCTTTTGAAGAAACCACCCTTTAAAGTTGAAACTGATCAAAGTGACCCAGGGTACAGAAGTCAGAATCCCTCCCTGGCCTATCCATTACAGATGGCGGAGACTCCAACACTTCAAAGTTGGAGGTCAATGGAGGCTCCCAAAGTGCAGATGTCTGTCCAATGCTTACCCAGAAAAGTAAAAGAGATGCTAACTGGCTAAGGCTTCCAACCTGTGAGAGTAGGACCATGATGGGAGGGTGAGATGAACAGTACTTCTAATCCCAGTCAAAATGACCATAAAACTAATTCTCCCCATGGCCAGTCCACACCCAATGTGTTTATTCTTCTAGATCCAATTCCAGTCTAATCTGAAATTGTTTGATTTCTCCCATTACTTTCTCAGTTTGGATCCCAGATGCCAACCACAAGGAGAGAAATACTCATAGAAACATTACCCAAATACTGATAAATCAGCATTCTGTTTTCTTAGAGTGTGGGGTAGGATAGGGGACTCTCTTGCAAATTCTCATGTAAATCTACTTGAGTATAATAGAAAGGGGAATCAGGCTACAAAAAGAAGAAAGCGCCAAAAAGGTCCCAATGTCAAAATGGTTTTAAAGGGGATAAGAAAAAAAATCGATTAAGTTATAACTAACATGATGTGAACTAACTTATCACAGATCCTATTAAGGAGATTTGTACATCTGTCAAAGAATTGGAGTAGAGTTTTTTTTTTATTATTAGTTATTAGAGGAAAAAAGGACATCCGAGAAAGCTGAGACATGAAGAGTTAAACTGACTTGCACAAGACCACATAGCTAGTTAGTGGATTAGAGGATCTCTAGGATCTTTACCTAGCCTGAAGAGTTATCATATGGACAAGGGATTAGACTTGTTCTGTTGAACCCCAAAGGTCAGAAATAGGAGCAAAGGTTAGAAATTTCAGGAAAGCATTATTCGCTTCAGTATAAGGAAAAACTTTCTGACAGAACTGTCCAAAATTAGGATGAACTGCCTTGAAAGGTAGGGAGTTACCTTCCCTAGAGGTATGTAAGAAAAAGCTAGATGGCATTTGTTAGAGATGTTATTGAGGTGATTCTTTATTCTGGTGAAGGGTTTGTCTAGACTGAGGGCCCTTCCACTCGGAAATTCTATAAAAAAAAAAAGGGAAGAGATGGAGAGTTGGCATAAACAGGGATAGAAAAGAAAATTAAAATTATACTCAGAACACTGATTAAATGGCTTTATATTTTTTTCTTCCCATAAGAATTTAGTAAATTACTCCCACTCCTTGGCTTAGAGATGGATGATCTGAAATATTTGTGCAGAGCAAGAGACTTCATTCACCAAAGTTGGTAATTACAAAATAGTAAAGAATTACTCGATTTGCATTATTCAGCATCAATCATTATATTTCTTAGCTAAATTGCATTATGTTGGGTTACAAAAGGACCTTAAATGTGAACTAATCCAAATCCAGCTTTGCTACCATCTGGTTACATGATCTTGGGGAAATCATTTAAGGCTCTTTCAGTCTCACTTTATTTATATATAAAATCTTTAAGTTGCACTAGAGCCAGGGTTCTTCTTAACCTTTTTGTATATCATGACCCTCTCTGGTACTCTGACAAAACCTAGAAACCTCTTCTGAGAACAGTACTTTACAATGAGTAAAATAAAATTCATAGGGTTGCAAAGGAAACAAATTATATTGAAATATAATTATCAACACACTTCACAAAAGAAAGTTCAGTGAAGTTCTTACCAAGTGAAGAACCTGGAAGAGATGATCTGTAAGGGCCCTTCTGTTTCTAAGAAATAATAATAATAATAATAATAAACCAAGATCATTATCACAGGCAAGATGGTTACTCCCAACTGCCTGATTTAACGTTGATCCATAAAAACTTAATAATTTTTAATAAATACCAACACATTAATTAGTCATAATTTCCAAGTTATATGGAACAAAAAGCTTTCAAAATATGCTTAGAAAAGAACATTATATGGGAATATGTATAATATGTATGTCATTACTTTTGTCCTATCTGCTATGGAAGTGAGTTACACTGTAGATACTATCAGTAAGCCTCCAAAGGGCAAGTTTATATCCTAAGACTTTGATTTGACTACAAAAAGCAGTTATTTTATCCACCTTGCAATATCCACAAAAAATTAAGTGTATAAAAACAATAACAGGATAGTGACTCATCCCAGGAGCATTTCTATCTGAACCCCACCAACAATTTAAAAAAAAGATTTGAAGGAGGTAATAAAAAATTATAATAATGACACAGAATTAAAACACCCTCAGAATACTGATACCTAGCAGAAAAAAATATACAAACTTAGGTTGAATTAAAATAAAAACGTTAGAGAAGAAGCATCACCATCTGTTTTGCCATTGTTCCCTAGGGACCATGCTACTTTTCCACCTGACTTGGAGCTGAAACCTCCTGTATGTGTTCTCTTCCCCATTAGAATGTGAGCTTCTTGAGAGCAGGGACTGTCTGACTTTTCTATTTGTATCCCCAGTACTTAACACTGGGCTTTGCACATAGCAAGCACTTAACACATGCTTTATTCTTTCATTCAAAACCATGTGGGACGCGAGGAAGAATATATCATCTCCATTGTTCTGTTTGCTGAGTCTTGCTGTTTAGTGAGACTTCAGAAAATGAGTTTTCATTTCAATACTTATTCGATTACAAAAAAAGCAATCATTCTATCCACCTGTGTCCCACGAACTTTAAACATAAGAGAATGATAGTAAGATGACAATGTGTCCCATGATCCTTTCTATCAGGATCCCATCAAATATAAAATGAGAAGAATGAGAAGCATGCCGATGGCACTTTGACATTTATACAGTCCTTCACAGATACAAAATATTTTCTGGACATTATTTTTTTTAAACTTCATAACAATGCTATAAGGTAGCATGAGTACTACTATCCTTATTTTACAGGCAAGTACACTGGGGCCAAAAAAGGTTAAGTAAGCTGCCTATTACCGATCAAGGTAGCGGCAAAGCTAGCATTAGTACTCAGGCTATCTGACACCCAGTCTACGGGTCTTCACCCTTTACTACCACATTATTTTCTGCTGTTATATTTTGGAAATTGTTGTTCCTGGTGGTGCTGTTGTCATCATTACATCTTATTTTTAGAAACTTAGAAATTAAGAATCCAAGCCATAGAAGCATAGCAAAAATTCCAAAATTTTGGAGGAGCACAGTCTTTAAGTATGGCTACTGAAAATAAGTGGGAGTCTTTTTCCCTGTTGGAATTAAATGATGGTAATCATAAATGACTTGGGAAATGTCTTTTTTGTTGTTGTATCTACAACCAGATTAACATGGCCACCTTCTTCAGTCTTTCACCCACCCCCAGCCTGTAGCCCCTCAGGCACACAACTAATTTCACTGTAATTTAAGCAGACTTCATTGTTTATTTAAGGAAAGTTAAGTGAAAGCACATATGTGGGTATGATCATCTTGCTCAGCTCCTGAGCCAAAAAAACATGGACAGAAGTATTTTACCTGCACAAAAGGGGATTGTTAAGGCAGATGTGACTGGCAAGGACAAGGCAATGAAATCAAGGCTTTGAAAGCCTTGTCACCTAATGTCAGTTCCATGAAGATAGCTAACATCTCAGGGCCCATCTCTATTCTTAGCTTGTCTTCAAAGAACATCAGGAGCCTTATCTCATAGGAGAGATCACATTCTTGCTTATTTCCCCCTAATTCAAAGTCTCTCTTTGAATGAGAGTTGCATTTGCAGAATAAATAGAGATTAAGTCCAAATTATTCTGTGCTTGTTTCTAGTGGCCCATGGAGCAATATTGCTTATGCACGAGTCCTATTAATAGATGGCTATAAATAATTACCAAAAATGATAATTGTGGTTATAATAATAAACATTTTAAAGTTTACAAAGAGCTTTATAACCATCATCTCATTGGAGCTTCACACGACACCCCCTTTGAAGCAGACACAATAGCTTTTATTAAGTCCATTTTACAGATGTGGAAACTAAGGCTCTGAGGCATTAGGTAACTTGTCCAAGGTCACACTGCTATCATCTGCCTCATCTACTGGGCTTCCTTAATTCTATTTTTGGCACTATTAATAACAATGCCTTGTTTCTACAAACCTTGCTATTTATATGCCTTAAGCACAGGTCCCAGAGCACAAGAGTGCAAATATTTCAGGGTCCTGAGCTGGGGCACTCTCTGAGACCCTCACAAGATTCCCTGCCCACCCAGAATCCTGCCTACTTTGAAAAACAAAGCCTTGAACCAGAGGGAGGAGTAGTTCAGTGCACATTCCTAGGATTTAGAAGTGACGCCTATTACTAAGGATGGAGCCCTGGCAGACTTTTTTCATTGTCTGCATTGTTCAGCACCGAAAAGGGCCCCCAAAGAGTCTCTTTCACTGACAAACAAACGGCAGCTGGTGCTATTTCCCTTTAAATCAGTGTTTGGGTCTGGAGCCGTCCATGTAATCTCTCCAACAGCTCAACTTTACCAGAACAAAAGGCATGACAAAAAATTAGGTGTGTGCCAAAGTGTTCTGAAGTGGGAAGGTGTGAGAAATTTCCTGGCCCACCCCCCCTTTGCCTCCAACACTCCTCCCAGGCCCACACCACTCCTTTCCCATGGGGGACTAAGTTAGAGTAAATCATCAGCTTTGTTTGTCAATGAACAAACGAGGGATTGTTCACCCTGCTCAGGTTCTTTGTAGAAAATTGAGTTCTCTACCTTCTCTGGTGGGCAAGGCTTTTTTAGCTCAAGATCAAATAAGCAACTGGGGAACCAGCAAGAAATCACTGGTGTGGGTACATATTGGTATCAGCACAGACACGTCTGGTACATGTTGTGGAAGACCAAAGGCAGGTGTCTTGTTTCCCCCCTCCACAAAATGGTGCTATTAACCAGAGACTCCAAGATAAAAGTGGTTCAGTTGCTGGGATTTTAATCAGAAGCCCTGGGTTCAAATCCCTTGTCTTCTAACTCTGTGAGTCTTAAACTGAGACAATATGTTATAGCTTAATTTCCACATCAGGGTTCCCTGACACTGGTAAAATCACAGATTTTTGATATATTGAGGTGATCCATAATTAGCAAATGGAGGTACCTTGAAGATAACATGTGGAAACACCTTGTGTTCCCTAGAGTAAAGTACTATATATATATACTTATTATTATGGCTGCTGTTATTTTTAACTTCAATTATGCTTTCACTTTGTGCACGTGTTGTCTGAGTGTATATTGAAGCCCTACAGTCTCATGGAAACTCTTCTATGGGAGGAAGATAATTGTTTGTTTGACCTTAGTTATCCAGAGCCTAGCATTGTGCCCTACACATAGTAGGTACCTACTAAATATCTGTGGTTGAATCAAATATTTACATAAAATAAAATCAATATTTTGACAAGGGATACACCTGTGCCTGAGCTCTGGATGGTAGTCTTTTAATAGAGGAAGCTATTTCATCGAAATATTTGTTTCATCCCAAGATTCTCTATCTTAGTGATCCAGTGTATTTAATTAGTTGATAAACAAGGCACTTGTATCTTTGTGAATGCCAGCTTGCTAAATGAGAAACACAGTGACAAACCAAGACCAAATAAATATCTTCACCCACTATACTGCCCTGGTCCCACACATAGCATTAAAGACTGTTTATACAACACCAAGTTGAGGAAGAAAACTGAAAAGAGGGGGAAACTTACTTAATCCTCTGGATGTTTGCAAAGATACAGATGTTTGGCATTCGGCAGTCAGCACATCTGGATGTTTGACTAGATTCTCCCCTTTCCATCTGGTTGTTGTGGTTTCTGCCAGACACAGCCAGAGATAAGGGTTGTTGAGACAAGATGTTCAGGACAAGACAAGGGGACACCTGGATAAGGTCCTGAGAGAACTCCTCCACACCTAGCCAGATTAATATTATGTTATATTCTTAAACAACATTTTTTTTAATTCAATAGGAAGATAGGGAGGAGAAGAAATGTTTTGAGTCAAATCACACAATCTGATTAGAAACATTTGCTAGACATAAAACCGCTGAGTAATTCCAAATTTTATCTCCTTTCATCAGCTTTTGTGTTCACACATGTTCACCAATGGGAGAAGAGGAAAGAGTCTGCTTATAGCATGTCATTGATTCAACAAATATTCACAAAGGTCCTACTATGTGCAAGATAGTCTGACAGGTGTTGATTTTAATGTTGATTGACTGTTGTTTGTTCAGTTTATTTTGTTCCAGCATTATTATAAACTCCTCAAGGGCAGGGATTATTCCTTTCTATCTCTATATTTCCAGCAAATAGCAATGGGCCTAGCAAATAGTAGATACTTGACAAATTCTTGTTCAATTGAATTGAATCCTACTTTTATGTTTGGTGGGAAGATGTTAAAGACAGGTAACATAATTTTTAGAATTTTAGTCAAGAAACTTGTAACTGACAGTTATCTGGGTGACAAGAGTTGTGCCTCACCTTAATTTATCCTGTTTAACTCTTCCCCCTCACCTTAGCAGTCCTCTTGTCAGAGAATGTTTATCAACATCTTTGCCCTGTTGTTTATTCTCCCAACTCCAAAATGCTTTTCAAACAGTTTTGTTCTTTTCTTCCCTTTCCTCCTACACCCTCTCCTACACCTTCCAATGACCCTGGGGTGGAGTGAGAATTAATTATTGCCAATCCCATTGCAGTGAGTTGCAAGAGATTCTACAGGTTCTTGTGCTGGACAGCAGCTTGCTTGTACCAATCACTTCAAAGGGTCACGGCTCTTCAATTTCTTCTGTATGGGACCTCCCACCACTTAAGGTCATAATCTGAATATAAACCCTGCATCTGTCCCTTATTACTTGGATGACTTTGGACTCAATTTCTCAATTTCCTCAGTCCAGTGACTGGGCCTCAGTTTCCTCATATGAAAAATGAGGGCATTGAACTAGATGGTCTCTAAGGTTCCTTTCAGCTTTAAATATTCCCTTCATCTTCATCATTTGCTAGATAATTCTTAGAGACTTGCCAAAGGGTCAGAGATGTCAAGTGACTTGTCTTTGGTCATAGAGCTACTGGGTCCAGAAATAGAATTGGAACCTAGTTTCCTCCTGACTCTGAGATCAGCATTCTATCCAGTATCATACTGCCTCGCATTATGAATACTCTTTTAAATTAGATAAATCCTTTGTGTTCTATAGAGATCTGCCTCCTATTAACTCTATTTTTTTGTTTTTCTTGTTCAGTTATTTTCAGCTGTACCTGACTTTCCATGACCCCATTTGCAGTTTTCTTGGCAAAGATACTAGAGTGGTTTGCCATTTCCTTCTCCAGCTCATTTGACAGATGAGGAAACAGATGAAGCAAACAGGATTAAGTGACTTGCCCAGGGTCACACAGCTACTAAGTGTCTGAGAGTAGATTTGAACTCGGGAAGATGACTCTTCCTGATTTCAGGCCTAGCACTCTATCTGCTGAGTCCACCTAGCCACCCCATTCAGTCTATTTCACAGAACAAAATTATACCATTTTATTCTATTAATTATTCTATTTTCTTTACTAGGAAGTTAAATTACATAACACTAGTATGCTGATGAGCCTAGTCTGGTGAACAAATGGTGTCCATATCACTACACCAGTGACTTCTTAATTGCAAGAAGAATAAATGAGTCTCCCTTATTGTATTAAAATGCCATCTAGAAGAGAGTGTACCAAAGTTCATTTGTTTTCTCATTCCCTGAAAGAACACTCACCAATAGTTGGCTATCCCTATGAGGCTCCCAGTCAAGGCCAGCTCTGGAGACCAGATAGAGTTACTCTTAAGCCCAAAAGGAAGTCTCCACACTGTTTCCAGTGAACAAAAGAACAATATGTATGTGAAGAACTGGCACATAGTAGGGTTTCATGCTACAATTATATTATCATTCACAATTGTAGAGATGAGGAAACTGGGGTGTCAAAAGACAAAGCAAAGTGTTTGAGTTTGGACAGGAATGGATGGGCAATGAAGGACTTGATGTAACTATCATTCTTGTGCTTTAGTTTAGTTCTGCCTTCAGTGCTTTTGAATTAGAAAACTTTTAAAGCACAACTTAGGTCAGTTCTGGCTAGTATTTTGTGAACCACTGAGGTAATGTTTATTCAGGCTCACACTTTACTAACTCTTCATGTGCAATGTTTACAACTTCCAAAGATTGCCCTGGCAGTTATTAATGCTACACAAACCCCAAACCATCTAAACTGGTTAATCTGGACAAAATGCAGGGGTAGCACCAAGCAATGTGAGGCACGCTGTTTCTAGTCTCACTCGAGTGTAATGCACCACTAATGTCAGCTTAGATTTGTCAGCCATCTTCACAGGCCCAAAAGTAATTATAGTCAACAGCAAGGCTGAGCACAGCCAAGCAGGCAATACAACAGGAAATTGTGGGGAAATTTAAAAAATAAAAACAAAACCAAACAGTCTTTCAATTTAAAAAAAAAGTTTCACCAGGAAAAAAAAAGACATGAAGGGGAAAATATGAAATATAGGCAGTGTTTGTGTACTTCAGGGGTTTCATCAACCAATTCTCTTTGGGGCTACAGGGGCCAGTCCTATCTTGGGCTTACACCAGAATCTGTATGAGACATTACTGCATTCTCTTTCCTCAGAAGAGCACACAAGCCAATCATCGGCCTATTTTTAGGTGTACAGTTAATGATCTGTTGGTGCCCATACTTTACACTCTGTCACAACAACTGAGGCCAGCCTACAGCTGAAGCACAGCTGGCCACTCATTCTCCTAGCCCTGTAATTTAGCTTAACAGCTTTAGGGACAAGAGGAAATGGCAGAGTGCCCTGGAGCCCCCACAGACACTTCAAAAATTAGTTTCTTACTATATTGTATATATACACACACACGAGTATTTTCGGCAAACAGAGTGGGCAGGCCAGGCACAGATGTGCATGAAGCACTACTTACCATGTGTGCGCAAAAAAAAAAAATGGTAACTTGCCTTAAAGAGGTAAGAGGGAGATGTGGTGTAAGTATGTAGTAAGTATGTGTGCTTATGTGAGGCAGGGGAAGATGAAATTCCATGCCCTCTGACTGACAGGCTTCTGATACCCCTGGTTCACCAAGAGAATAGGGAAGGCATCAGAAGCTGCCATCAGGAGCAAACTAACCCTGCAATGCAAAGTTAATAGTGGCCTAAAGGGCCACATATGGCCTGGAGACCACAGGTTCCCCTACCCTAGCACAAATCCTGTATGCTATGACCTAAGACATCTAGCAGCTCAAAATACACCCCATTATGCAAGACTCTCCCCAGGGAAATACAGATACACAGGGAAATCGACTCAGATAACCAAAATCCCCAGAGCTGCATTAGGCTGCCACAGAGAGGCCTTACTTGACTCCCTTACTCTCCTTCCTGATAGCACCATGGGCTCTGGAGTAGGAAAGGGCACCTTAGAAATACCAGCCCCATAATACTGAGCTATGTCTGCCTTTAGAGGCTGACCATGTGATGAAAGGAAGCTAGTGGCCCCCTCAGGGTTATTGGTAATGACTGCTGCCTTCCTGCTCCACAGATAAATTGTTCTGCCTTCCTAACTGCAATAACAATGAGCTTATGTCACATCACTCTCTTTCACATTTTCTCTCACATTTCAACAAACTGAACTATCCCGGTCCCCTCATACTTGAACTCTACCTTCTACTTTTCATATCGATGCATTCCCACAAGCCATCCTCAGTAGACAGGTATATATATTAATCTATATATCAGGGTTACACAACTAGTCTCACTGAATTCAGGTATTGGAGATCAGGTGATTTGCCCAGAATCTCTCAGCTAGTTTCAAAGGTGGAACTTGAATCCACATATTCCTAATTTCAAATCCCAAATTATATTGTCATATTGCTTTTGTATAATTACCTATTTTTTATGTAGTCACATTTATCAACTCAACTACATTAGAAGTTCCTCAAGATAAAGTAGAATATATTCACACGCAAATAGCTATAAAATACTATAAAATGCCTAAAGATTTTGTAGATTGATAGATAGATAGATAAACTTATAGACAGATAGTTGTTGTTCAGTAGTACATGACTCTTCATGACCCCATTTGGGGTTTTCTTAGCAAAGATATTGGAGTGGATTGCCATCTCCTTCTCCTTATTTTATAGAAGAGGAAATGGAAGCCAACAGAGGTAAGTAATTTGCACAGGGTCACACAGCTAGTAAATATCTGAGAGTAGGTTTGAACACAGGTCTTCCTGACTCCAAGTCCCATGCTCTAACCACTGTGCCACTTAGCTTCCACTTAGCATAGATTATAAATATAAAAATATATAATATATAAGCATATAGATATATACACATATACATATATGTGTACATGTACCCAGGTCGTGAGGAAATGTTTGGATTCACTAATATTTATAAAATAAGATGACCAATGTTTCCAAAGCGCTTTCATATATGACCAAAACCAAAATTTACCAAGTATTAGTAGAACTTTAATGATGATGTAGAACAGTCAAGTGTAGTGGATAGATGGCTAGCCTTGGAGGTAGAAAGACCTTGGTTCAAGTTGTCTCTTGCCCATACTAACATGGTGAAAATGGAGGAGTCACTTGTTCTTTCTGTGCTCCCCCACAAGGCTCTTACACTGAGAATTATTATTCTATACCTATCAAAGGAGTTCACATATCTGTCATAAAGTTGATCTAATCCCTAAACAAGAGTGGTACTTCTTCCTCATCTCATTCCCCCCACCCCCCCTGCAAAACGAATATTGAATTTATTGTTTACCTGTCCTGTGCTGGATACTAGTTTTTCTTTCTTTTTTGCCTAGAGCTATGATTTAAGCAGAATAGAGAATTCCTGGTGATGAATTTTGTTAGCCAAAACTAATTAGCAGATGCTCCACAATTTGGCGTCTTAAAGAGTTGCCAGGGTCAAGGGGGCATTGAAATATTTAATGACTTGCCCAGTGTTACACAGCTAGTGTATGTCAGAGTCAAAACTTGAACCCAGACTTTTTCTGCCTCCAAGATTATCTCTGTATGTAATGTGCAACACATTATACCTTTGGGTGAATAAGTAATAGTAAGATGGACATTGCATACTCTCTACCCCAAATGATCTTTAAATAGAGGAGGGGCTAAGGTATACACACATAACTAAATCTCAAAGTAGGATGTAATAGGTGCTATAGTAGGACTCCAAGCAAAGTTATGGACTCTTAGTCTTAGTTAAGAAGCCTTAATTATGGCTAAAGGCATACAGGGGCACCTAGGTGGGATGGTGGTAAAGTATTGGGCCAGAAGTCAGAAAGACTCACCTTTCTGGGTTCAAATATGGCCTCATACACTTACTAGCTGTGTGACCTTGGGCAAGTCACTTAACTGTTTGCCTCAATTCCTCATCTGTAAAATGAGCTGGAGGAGATGGTAAACCATTTCAATATCTTTGCCAAATGGGGTCCTGAATTGTTATTGCTGTTGTTTGTCCTTTGTTCTCGAAGAGGACCATGACATCAGGAAGGTGATGCCATGACTTGCAAGTGAATTGAATCGGAGTGAGGGAGGGCTGTGCAAAGTCACCAGCTTCACTTTCTCCTCCAGAACCATCTGGGTCCAGTGGCAAGACATAAATCAGGACAACTGGCGATGACCCCCCACAAAGAGTTAGATACAACAGAAATGACTGAACAACAAAAACACACAAGAAGACATAATGGATTAGATTGCTCTTGAGCTAGCTCCTATAAGAAGTGCACGATTTTGACAAGTGAAGATATGGGAGTGAAGAATGACATTCCAAAACAGAACAGAATGAGCAAATGGATGGAGATGGGAAATTGCTAAATCTCTTCAAGGAATGAGGAATAGTCCATCTTGGCAGGAGAATTGAGTTAAGGCTAGAAAGAGAGACTGAAGATAAATTGTGTAAGGCTTTGACTAACATAATTGGAACTTTGGACTTTATGGCATGTGAGGATTTAGGTGTACTGGTCAATAAAGGACAGCTTTGAAGAGCTATATATCAAAAAACAGTAACTTGTCAGCAATGCATACAATGAATTAGAGGTGGTAGCAACCAGAAGTGAGGAGGTCAGCTATGAAACTTACTTGAGTACTCCACAAGAAGTCTTAAATCAGGCAAGAGTAGATGGCAGAGAAATTTCAGAAGCAAATTGATATTTATTGGACTGATTGAATTGGGGGGGGAAGGCGAAAAAGACAAGGAGGTATTTGAATTTATAAAAATTAGCACACTTAAGTATTCCCTATTTTAAGATCTATTTTAGGCAGAATTCTAAAATTAGAAGGTACCTTAAAGATCATTTGTTTCAACTTTCACATTTTACATACAGATAAGGGAACTGAGCCCGGCAGAAGAAAACTGACTTGTCCAAGGTCACATGGGTATTTATTGGCAGAATCAGGACAAGAACTCAGATCTTCTGGCTCCGAGTTGTATGATCTTCCTACTACAAAATGAAATTTTTATTTATTTGTTACCAGTATTATTTATCACCACTCTTTACATCCTTTGAAGTTCACAGTCTTTAAAGGATTTTTATTACCTGTTTTCTTTGAGTAAGGCTATAATTACAAAATGCAAAATATCTCTATAGCATCCTGGATAGTTATCAATCCTTTCCTTTCGTACTTCTTTGTATTTTTTTAAAATTTGATTTTCTATGAATCTGTCACTTTCATCTCTAGTCCATTCAATATAGCACCTTCTTTTTCCTCCTTTTCATATTCTTCCTGCCTCCAAGGCTCTATACAACTTATTCCTCACATTGAAGTTAGATCATAGCTATCCATTCATTCAGTTCTTTGACAAATGTTTATTGATTATCTACTATATGCAAGGTATTGTGCTACATGCAGATCAGACGCTACTCTCTCTTCCCAACATTCATCATTATTCAATTTCTGGGATTTCACAGGGTAGATTATGTGGAAATATTGAAAGATAAAAGTACTTATATGGCTAGTAGTTAGTAAAGTTAAGTTAGATGTAGCTAGTAAAATAGTTATATGACTAAAGGTGCCTGTAGAGAAAGTGAGGAAAGGCCTAAGGTTTTTGCCCCACCCCAATAGTAAAAAAAAAACAAACTGATGAGATGAAAAAGACACAGAACATCTTATCATTTGGTATCCATCCCAGCATGGCCAGAATAAGAGAAAAGAATCTCAAACTCTAGCAAACAGCATTTAAGTAAACTTTGAAGAAAAATTCATTACAGAAATCTTACAAAGTTATCAAATCTCTGAACAAGCCCTTTAAAAATGTTATATGACTTTAAAGAGAGATTTTTTATATGTAGAAATAGAACCATGTGCTATGAAAACATTTAGGTATTGTAGTACCCAGGGTCAGAGCACTGACCATGCCTTCTTAAAGTTTCCCTATAATGGTAGGAGAGTAGTTATTTTTGAGTCAAAACCCAAAACACTTCAGAATCTACCCATCCCCCCATTTCTTCTTTGCACTGCACATACACCCTTTCATGAGATCAAGGTTCTGTTTTACTTCTCTATTTCCAAACCTACTGTATCTTCCTTAGCATCTCTCATTAGCCTTTCTCAGGACAACTTATATAATGATTTCTGTTCCCTAAAGAGATGTACAATCATTCTTTCCATTAAATGAGTGGTTACTGAAACTAATAGCAAAAAATTACTCACCGGTTTAAGTGGTCCACTTTCTATAAAGGTACTTAGCCCATCTTAGCTTGATAGAACTTATTAGATAGGAGTATTAGAAGCATAAAATCTTAGAGATGGAAAAACAAAGAAACAAACTTCAGATATCATCTGGTCCATTCCCCTCATGTTACATGGATAAGAAACTGAAGAAATCCCAGGAGGCACAATGACCCAGCCAAGGTCAGAAGAGAAATTCTTGATGGATTTGGGGCTAAAATGTCCATCTCCTAACTCTCAGTCCAACCCCCTTATCACTACTTCACATATTCTCCCTGTAAACCACATAGCTCCCTTTCAACACACAGGAAGATATCAAGTATATCAAATGTGATCATCAGTCATATGCACCATTGCACAAATAAAGGTCAATATAATGTTCCCAAGGATCTAGTTGCCAAGGCTTGATGTCAATAGTGCTCTCCCTAGGCTAACTACAAATGCAGAATAAATGTAGGTGAATTAAAACATAAAAACTGTGAACCAGTCTCCATGATGGCCTTTGAGGAACATGGCACCATTTCAGGATTCATTCAGTGACAAGCTGAGAGGGTCATGTGACTTTATCATAAAAATATCCTTCTATTTCCATTGAGTATGTATAAGCTTCCAGGGATCCTGGAGAAAGTTACTTTACAAATGAATAATAGGCCATGTGATCTCAGTCCCAAGAACCATTCCTGTGCTAATAAATTTTGCTGGACCATTGACCTATTTGAATTCTGCCAAAATGTCCTGAGAGGTGGTTGTTCTAGCACATCTGACTCAGCCACAATGAGAAGGAACTGGAACCTTCCTATGAGGCATTGGTCTCATTATCATTTCCACCCAACTGGATGAAGAAAAGAGAAAGTCAGTATGATTTGTTTCTCTACTGATACTATAATGGAACTGGAAGACAGTATCAATCATCCTCAAATCAGTCAATCTAGAGAAGTAGCTGTGAAGAAAATTTGAGATCACAACACCATCTCGCAATGATTTCTTCTAAAAGTTTTTTTTCAATTTTTTCATGTCCATAATCACTCACTTCACCTACCATTTCCAAGATGTGTAAGATTTTGACAAGTGAAGACATGGAAGTGAAGGATATCATTCCAGGGAGAATGGAGTGAGCAAATCATAGAGGTAGAATATTGGCTCCAGGGGTAGGGAACCTACAGCCTCAAGGCCACATGTGGAATGTGGCCCTTTGACTGAATCCAAACTTCACAGAACAAATCCCCTTTATAAAAAAATTTCTTCTGTAAAACTTGGACTCAATCAAAAAGCTACACCAGAGGACCTAGAGGGCTACATATGGCCTCAGGACCATAGGTTCCCCACCCCTGGCCTAATCTCTTGAGGGAATGACAAGTAATCCAGAGGATTAGGGGTATATGTCTTTGTACTATTTTTAGTGATAGCTCCCTTCCTTAATTCAATTCAGAAAACTTTGTGGGAGAGGAACAGATACCAAGTGCTAGGGATGTGAAGGCAAAAACAAGATAACCTCTGCTTTCAAAGAGTGCCTATTTTCTGGGGAGGTAGGAGATGGGGATACAACATGTACACAGATAAGTAAAACATAATCTGATGAGAAGAAGAGCCCTAATACTTGAGGAGAGGGGGAAGGAGGAAATCAGAGAAGGCTTCAATGAGGAGATAAGTTAAGGTTACTGAGAGAGATGAGATGAAGAGGGACTGCCATCCCAGGCTTCCAATCATTATAGTGAGGGTCAGGGAAGCCTTGTGTGACAACATGGAGACAGTAGATGGAATGCCAAAACTTTATGTCCAACAATCTTGCACCAAAGGTCTCTTTGGGTGCTGTGTTTGAGAGGAACCCAAAAGGAACCAAAAAGTCCTTCATGTCCCCCTCTCCCTCCCCTCTCTTAGGCATGCGAAGTTCCAGGTAAAGTAAGCAGAAAGGATTCTCTCTGCCAACACAGGAGTTCAGTTAGCCAAGTTTCTGCTGCCAGCGGGTGTTTCATTCACACCCAATCCAGAGAATGGGGAGGTGGGTTCCTAGTACATTCCACTTTAGGTGTCAATGATGTGGGTGGAAGGAACATTTCCTCTAGAGGTGAATGTGCCAGTAACAACCCAAAGTAGAACTGTAACTTGACACAACTCTGTAGTTTCCCTTTATACCATTCTTTTCTCTAGACAGATTTTTCTATACTAACAGCCAACATGTATATAGCACTTTAAGGTTTGAAAGTACTTTACATATACTATCAAACTTAATCCTAACAACAATCCTGGGAGGTAGGTGCCATTATTTTCCTCATTTTACTGAATAATAAACTGATGCTAAGAGAGGCTGATTTGCTCAGGGTCACATAGCTAACAAGTATCTGAGGCTGGATTCGAACTCAAGTCTTCCTGACTCCTGGTCAATAGCTCTAACCTCCATGCCATCCAGCTGCCTCTCACCTAGCTTTGGATCATGCATCACATATTCCCATCTCAATAGTGTGGCTCATTCTATTTCTCCCTACTGGAATCCTTTCTTTTTTCCACTACATTTTCTCATGATCCTATATGTCCTTCAAGAGCCAGCTAAAACTCCACCTCTCCTTTGGGAAACTTTTCCTAATTGGCTCAGTGGGAATTAATTTCTTCCTTCTCTGAACTCTAGCAAAACAGCAAAAGCAGCATAAAGATTGATTAAATGATTGAATGAGTGAAATAATTTTAAAATTTTACTATGACAATAACTATGCTAAGCACTGAATGGTGCCATAGAAACGTTGAATGTCAGAGTTAGAAGACTATGGTATAGCTTCTTGGCTCTGCCGCTTACTGCCTATAAGACCTTGGACAAGTCTCTTAATTTTCTGAATCTCAGCCCCTTCAGGCTCTAAGTCTATGAATTTGAGACCATCTATAGCATGAATTTAAGAATTAGCATCTATTGCTTTGTATTATGACATATATGAAGAAAGAATTTGTGAATTGTGATTTCATTGCTGTAGGGAAATCCTGAGAATTTCCTCCACAGGTACGGAAAGCTAGACTAGAGAATTACTTTAAAATGAGTTATAAGAATCTTGCAGAGTTATTAAATCTTAAAATGGGTTCTTCAAAAAGGTTATATATCTCTGAACCAAGATATTTTTAAATGTGAAAATAGAACCATTTACTATTGAAACATTAAGATATTGGAGATTAGGTGATTTGCCCAGCATCTCTCAGCTAGTATCAGAGGTGGAACTTGAATCCACACATTGCTGATTTCAAATCCCAAATTGCATTGTCATACTACTTTTGTATAGTTACTTATTTTTTATGTAGTTGTGTTTATCAACTCAACTAGATTGGAAGTTCCTGAAGATGGAGAATATGTCTCATGATTTGTAAACCCTCATGGTGCCAAGCACAGTATCTTATACATAATAAGTATTTAAATATTTATTGATTACGAATAGTACTAATAATTCTGGAGTAGACAAAATTATATTCTATACCTAATACAATATGTATTATGCCACATTAGTCAAGTATATGAGATGATGTGTGTAAAGCACTTGGTAAATTTTGAAGCATAAATGTCAGTTATGATCATATTTGTTGTTGTTGTTAATGAGAGGTTTGGTTTGGTTTTGTCCACTACTCTCTTGCTTGAGGGAAATCCTGTTGTGAAAATTTCCTCCACTGTTTCAGATTGTCTTGCTGCCCATAACTTAGAGTATTAAAAATTTGCCTGAAGCCCTGAGAGGTTAAGTGATTTGCTCATGCTGACATGATGAGTACTACCAGAGGTGAGGTTTGAAGGTATTATTACTGAATTGAGGACTATCCCTCTACCCATTATGTTGTGCTGGAAACTCAGAATCACAGAATAGAGGGACCAGAAAATTTCAGAGTTAAAAGAATTTCAGTTGCCGTGTATGCCAAAGTCTACTTGAATAGGAATCTTTTCTATGACATCTGACATAAGATCTTCCGCTAGAAGACTCCAATGAAGGCAAGGGTAAGGAACTCATTACCTTTCAATGGAACCCATTCCAATTTGAATAATGCTACTTGTTAAAAAGGGAAGGGTTTTGTTTTTGTCTTGTTCTGATTTTATTTTCCTAAAATCAAGCCTAGATTTGCCTCTTTGCAACTTCTGATAACTCCTGGTTCTCTGCTATGGGGCAAAACAAGACAAATCTAATTCTTCTTCTGTGGGACAGACCTTCAAATATATGACTATAGCTATCACGACACCTCTCCTAGTTTTCTCTTCTACAGATTAAATGTTCTTCTTATTCAGTCATTTTTTTGTCTGATGTCATGAACCCATTTGGGGTTTTCTTGCTAGAGATACTGGAATGGTTTGCCATTTCCTTCTCCAGTTAATTTTACAGATGAGGAAACTGAAGCAAACAGGGTTAAGCGACTTGCCCAAGCCACACAGCTAGTAAGCATTGGAGGCCAGATTTGAATTCAGGTCTTCCTGACTCCAGGTCCAGAGCTCTATCCACTGTGCCACCTAACTGCCCTAAACATTTCTACTTCTTTCAAATGATTTTTATATGGCATTAACTTGAGGGCCTCCACCATCTTGGCTGTCCTCCTCTGGATACTTTCCAGTGTATCAATGTTAAGCTGTGGCACTGAGAGTGGAGAACAACAGTTTAGATATGGTCTGATTAGTACAGAGTATCACTTCAAGAGATCTTTACCTTATCACTCTTCTCACTTAGGTACTTGCTGCCCTCCTTCTTTACAAAGCAAGCTCCTTTCTAATAGAGATTTCCTTGTTCTCTTACTTGTATCCCCAGCTCCTTGAACAGTTCCTGGCACATAGTAAGTGCTTCATAAATACTTGATGAGGCAGCTGGATGGCTCAGCGGATAGAACAGTGGGCAAGGAGTCAAGAAAAACTGCATTCAAATCTGGCCTCAGACACTTATTAGCTATATCACGGTGGGTAAGTCACTTACTCCTGTTTGCCTCAGTTTCTTCATCTGTAAAATGGGCTGGAGAAGGAAATGGCAAACCACTCCAATATTTTTGCTAAGATAATTCCAAATGGGGTCACCAAAAGTCAGAGATAATGAATCGGCTAACCAAAAACAATTGGGGTAGCAAGTAGGCCTGTTTATGTGAACATAGAATACAAAAGGGGGAATGAAATAAAAATGTTGAAAGGTAGATAGAAGGCAGATTTTGGATGGCTTGAAATTCCTAGGTGAGAAGTTTGTGTAGTGGGGATATTTGACAACTGTGTATAGAGTTTGCAGAGCCTGGATGTCTAATTCAGAAGGTGTTGCAATAGTCCAGGTAAGAGGTGATGAGAAATGGGGCTAGTTTGGGGTTGTGAGAATAGAGAGAATCAAATACAAGTCCTTGTTTGTGCAGCTAGATGGCTTGGTTGATAGAGCACTGGGCCTGGAGTCAGGAAGTCCTGATCAATTCAGATCCAGTCTCAGACACTAGCTATGTGACTTGGGCAAGTCACTTAACCCTGTTTGCCTCAGTTCCTCATCTATAAAATGAACTGGCCCCTAAGAAGTCATTTGTCACTATGCCCCAGAGTTATGACTATCCCCTAAGGGCTTTGAGGCTTCACTATAACACATGTCACATTGGCTTATCACAAAATTTAAATATCTCTGTGCCTTGCGGAAAGAGAATGTTTTGGTATCAAAATATATGCATCTTTTTAAAAAGTAGTATGAAAAGGTGGCCACTGCTGCTTACATTTGCTTCCTACTTTGCCTATTTAGCAATAGCGCTGCTTCTAGGAGCAGCAAGGTTGTATGGTAGAGAAAATGCTTCATCTGGACTCAGGAAATCATGAGTTCAAATCTCTCCTCAGTCAGTTGCTAGCCATGTCTTCCTGGGAGATTCATTCAACCTCTCTAAACCTCAGTTTCCTTATTTGTTAGATGGGACTCATAAATGCACTTCACAGGATTATTGTGAGAACCAAATGATATAATACATGGAAAGTGCTCAATTATTAGAAGGTATTTCTTATATTGGATTAAATCTACCTCCCTGTAACTTCCACCTGTTCTAGTTCTGCCCTTGCCCCCAGAAACAAAGTCAGCTTAGTCCCTCATGGACTGTCTTTCGAATTTTTTAACATAATAATCTTCCCCACATCTCTCTTCTCCCTTCTACTCCAAGTACATGTACAGAAAAGCACCCAGTGCAATGAGATCCCTAAGCTAAGCAAGGCAGAAGACAATACAAACATTAGATACACACATTATAAACATGATTAGATTTCTAAGGGCCCAGTTCCCCAGACTTTGTATTTCTTCTTTTCCATTTAGGAAAAAACAATTGGGGTAGCCCCAGGCTGAAGACTTTGATTTAGAAGATCCTGAAAGAAGGCTTTACGGGAACCTTGAAGGTCAAGGATTTTGAGTTTTGATCAGAGGAAATAGAAACTGCACCTCAGGCAGAGAGGGAATCCCTGGAGGAAAAACATAGGGACAAATCAGGAAGGAGAAAGGAAGGTTATGGCAAGGTAAGGGGGAGCACCCTACAGTCACTGAATCAATATTTGCAAGGATCTCAGTGTATTGTGTTAAGCAGGCTTTACTATTATTTTAAAACAATAACATTAACAATTCATAAGGCTTTACTTGTGCATGCTTGCCCTATACCCAGAAAATTTTAGCAAAGGATTTTTGTAATGTTTTTAGCCAGCAGGGCATGCACTATAAGAAAGTTCCTAGACTCTTCTGATCTACTGAAAAAAAGTAAGTGCAACAGATATTATTGACCCTCAATAATATAATATTGTGAATTTTAATGAAACTATTATTTTTGCTTCTGGAAAGATTTAAGTGGTCCTGTTCAAAATGAGTCGAGTCAGTGCAGATGAAAGTCTGCAAAAATGAAAGTCTTCCCCCCTCCAAGTAGAAGTGGATATAATTAGAAAGGAAGAATATACTTTTTTTTTAAAACAAGTATTAATTAAGCACCTATTAAGGGCCCAGGCACTGTGTTAAGCACCTTGTAATTTTTTTTTCATTTTAGACTCAAAACAGCTCTGGGAGGTAAGTGCCACTTCTATCTGCATTTTACAGATGTGGGATTTCAGGCAGGCAGAGATTAAGTTACTTGTCGAGGTTAATACAGCTAGTAAGGATCTGAGATTAGACTTGAATTCAGGATTAACCTGACTCCAAGCTGAGGACTCTGCCCTCTGTGTCATCTAGCTGCTTCACTGCAATAAAAAGAAATAGGTTACAAGTCTTAGAAACAGCAGGGCACTTTCCTTTTGCTCCACTATGAATAATTTTTACTGCTTTCATACTTAGGGCCAGGCCCCAGGTCTGCTCTAAGACTATCCAAGTCTTCCACTGACAAATTCAAAGCAAATATATCAAAGTGCTCTGATGGGCTACAAGCTGGCTTTCTTCTCGAGTTTAAAGAGAAGCTATAATTAATAACAGAGATGAAATACTTCCTAACAGGAGACTTTACATCTTTCTAGGAGGTGTCATTGGGAAGCGGATACACCTGCAACATATTTACAGCACTTCAGTATCCTATGCAGCAAAAATCTTGATTAACTGAAATGCTAGGAAAGGGAACATTCTTGTTAATTTGATTTTCTGGTAAACTGAGAATTAATGTGAAATCCTTTGCTGTTGAAAATCTTTCCAAAAGGGGCTAGGCTACTTTCCTGTCTTGCTTTTCTCTATGTAAGTTAATCATGGAGGACACGAATTCTCATTGTACAATAGAGACAAGGAAGAGTAGATGGGTGAAGTGACTAAGGATCAACCTTAAGACATGCTCTTGAAAATGGGTTGTTTTGAAGAGATCCATGGTAATGATATTTTCTTAACATTTACTCTCCTCTACCAAATGAAAGTGAGGGGAAAGAGAAAAATCTCAGTTTCTTAAGGGTCTGCTGAGTGGGGTTTGGGTTGAAGGAGGTTTTATGGTGGCATAATTCCTTTCTATTAGATTTAATGTACTGTACTTGTCTCAAAACTAAGCTAGGAAGAATATCAGAGCAGTGAGCGGAACAATTACTTTCCTATGACCCAAGGAAGACTCCAGGACTTCTCTTCTGCCTGCAAACTAGGGCACCTGTATGGAGCCTGAACCTCCCCCACACCACATTTGATAGCATGGCATACTCTACTGTGTAGCTCTTTGTATTCTATCATTCAGGATCCTCCTTCCACAGGGCATTTTTTTTGAATAATCAGTCGATAAACATTTATCGACTATTTCTAAGCACTGGGGTTACCAAAAAACCCCAGTCAAATATGTAAGAATAAGAGCCATTCCCCAATCAATAAATGGCCAAAAGATATGAATAAACAGTTTTCAGAGGAAATAAAAATCAAAGCTATCAATAGCCAAATGCTCTAAATAACTAATAGTAAGAAAAATAAGACTAAAGCAACTCTGAGGTTCTGATTCTACTTCACATCCTTCAGATTGGCAAAGTTTCCAAAAGAGGAAAATGATAAATGCTATAGGTGTTGTGGAAAAACAGAAACATTAATTCACTCAGTAGAATTGTAAACTGCTCTGGAAATTCTAGAAAGCAATTTGGAACTGTGTCTAAAAAAAACTATTAAACTGTGTATACTCTTTGACTCAAAAATGATACTACTAGGTATGTATACCAAAGAGACCAAGAGAATAAGGAAACATACTAAAAAACCTTCCAGCAACAACTTAAAGCAGCCCTTTTCATGGTGGGAGGGATGCCCGTCAATTAGGGAATAGCTGAGCAAATTATGGTATATGAATGTAATGAATTACTATTGTGCTGCAAAAAGAAATGATGAAGGGAGTGGTTTTAGAGATACCTGGGAAGACTTGTAAGAATTGATACAGAGTGAAGTGAATAGAGCCAGGAGAATAATTTATGCAATAATAACAAGTTATGAAGATAAACAAGTTTGAAAGACTCAGGATCTCTACTCAATGCAATAACTAGCCACTATTCTAAAGGACTTATGATTCAATGGACTCAGAGTGCAGATTGAGACTTTTTTTTTTATATGGCCAAGACAAAAATGTGTTTTGCTTGACTACACATGTTTATAAGGGGATTTTGTGTTTCTTGCTTTCTCAAGGAGAAAAGGAGGTAAGAGACAAAAGGTAGACTTTAATAGATTGATTTTGTTTAAATATTAAGTTCTCCCCCAAAAAGCACAGTTTTTAAGGGTCGTATGTTCTAGTGGGGGACTCAACATACAAATGATTATTCACCTAGTATATATACATGCATATAAATACACACATTTTTTCTATAAGTCACTAGTAATCTCAGAAGGAAGGAAGTGAGGGCAAAGGAGAACTTTTTGGTAAAGTCCCACTAAAGTAGGTAAGATTTGGAGAGTCTTGAAAGGAACCAGGAAGACTAGGAGGTAAACTTAAGGAAGGAAAGCATTCTAGGCTTGAGGGACAGCTAGTGAGATAGAGTCAGCATTCTGTATAAGGCCAATGTCGCTAGATCACAAAGTATGTGGAGGGACATAAAAAATGAAAAGTTGAAGGGACTAGGTAAGGGTGGGGAACCTGTAGCCTCAAGGCCACGTGTGGCCATCTAGGCCCTTTGACTGAATCTAAACTTCACAGTGGCCTGGAGCCACAGATTCCCCACCCCTGGACTAGATTCTGAAGGGCTAAGAAATCCAAACAAATCCAAATCCAGTTTCTATTTAATGGCAAGGGTAATAGGGAAGCACCAGAGTTTATTGAATGGGAGTATGGCATGTTTAAACTTTAGGAAAATTACTTCGGCAAAAACATCTGCATGATCTTGGGCAAATAATTTAACTTCCCTGGGTCTCACTTTCCTCATCTGTAAACTGTAGGGTTTGGACTATATGATCTCTACGGTTACTTCTAGGCCTTGATTTATGAACCTACAGACTAGATCTCCTGGTTTCTAAGAGATCTTACTTCTACATTAGTTCCTTCTCTCTTTAGTATCTGCAATTGTTCATTGTTTTTCTCCTTTCTGCTTTCTAAAAAAATGTGTCTCCTACTGGGCAGGAAGAATTAACAAACTAGTCTAGACCCCTATCTACTATTGCCTAGAATATCATTAATAGCTTCTTAACTATTCTTCCTAAATCGAGACTTACCTTCTTCAATCCATTTTTTCACACTATGTAACCATGCTACTCAAAAATCTTCAATGGCTTCTTATCACCTCTAGAATATTGAATAGAATCTTTAACCTGGCATTTAAACCCAACATTGCTATTATTGCATAAATTGCTCTCCTGATCAACTTGAGGTTGATCCTCAGTCACTTTAACCCATCTATTCTTCCATGTCTATACTATTATACAATGAGAATTCATATCTTCAATGATCTGATGAAAAATGAAAGATTAAAGACAGACAGCTGTCTTCTGTCTAATTTTCCAGGCTTATTTCATGTCATTGTCTTCACACGCTCTCCATTACAATGCAAGTAGCCCACTTCTTTTCCCAAATGATGACAGCCTATCTCCTGCCTCCATGCTTTTTGCATAAACTAACTCCACTGCCTAGAATGCTCTACCTCCCTCCCTTTACTTCTGAAAATACCTGGCTTCTTTCAAAGCAGACCTCATTTACCATATCTTTCATGGATCATTCCTTTACTCCTCTACCATCACACCCATCAACACTCACTCTCTTAGTATTAAAATTACTTTGTATATAAACTGTATTTATTTATTTGTGTTTATGTTGTATCCCTTCAGTAAAATATAAAATCCTCAAAAGCACAGACTACCTTATGTTTTTTGGCTTTGTATCCCTAGCATTTGACATAGTTTTTCACACATTCTGAGTGATTAATAACATTTGTTGAACTGATTTGAATTAGAAATTAGGTGGAATAGTACATAAAGCATTGAACTCAGGAGTCAACAACTCTAAATCCTGCCTCAGAAACTTGCTAACTGTGTGACCCTGGGTGAGTCACTTGACCCTTCTCAGCCTACATTCCTCATCTATAAAATGAGGATAATAATGGTACCTCCCTCACAGCATAGCTGTAAAGATCCAATGAGATAACATATAAGGTGCTCTGCAACCTCCAAACACTATATAAAGATTAGTTATTACTATTTATTCCCCTGCTTTCTCTATCTACCATCCATCCTATTTTTCACCTTTTACAACCAAATTTCTCAAATGAGTAATCCTTTCCTTTCCCTGATCATTCATTCCCTCCTTATATCTTGCTATCTGTCTTCTGTCCCCACTACTTCACTATAATTTCCTCTTCAAGGATCCACAACAATATTTTTGACAAACGTTTCTCTGTCCTCCACACTGACATCTACTCATAGGTTTTGATCATGTTTGAGCACCCCCTTCCTTCTTGAAATGCTTCCTTCATTTGAGGATTAAAATACTACTGTTATCTGGTTTCTTCTGTCTTCTCACCATATCTCTCCTGTCTCTTTCGTTTCACCTTGTTCTTTTTACTCTACTTAACTGTGAATGTTCTCAAAAGTTTACTAGTATGCTCTTCTCTCCCAACAATCTTTCTCAGTGAAGTCATCTGTTATCAAATCTTCAGCTATTACCTTTATGCAGATTGCATCTAAATGTAGCTGTCTTTTTCTTATGTTATACCCCATGCCCCATACTAGTCACTTCCATTTAGCTCTACCACATTCTTCTAAGCTCGACATATGTAAAATCATATAACCTGCCCCCAACACACACACACACACACACACACACACACACACACACACATACACACACACAGAGGCTTCTCTGCATGATTATCTTATCTATTCTCATTTTTGCAGTTGCCGCAAAAAGGTGGGATAATCTTTGACTCAATCCCTTTCCTTGTTCCCGTGTATCCAGTCATAGAACCATAAAACCACAATTTTCAGAGTCATTTCAATTTCAATATTCATCTAGTCTGATTCAACTGGGATCATCATTTCTACCTCCTCCCCATTGGTCATGTAGACTGTAGACTCCTCCTCTCCTGGGTTCCTAGGCTCCAATAGTCTAGCTTCTTTCCCTTATCTTACTAAGGCCAAGTTTCCAAACCACTTCCAGGACTGTTCCAGTCCATGCTGTAGGTCTCCTCTCACCTGTTTTCCAGCTCCCTTTTATTTTGTCTTCCTCTCTTAAAATGAAAGCTCCTTGAAGGGAGGCACTGTTTTGATTGTATTTGTATCCCCAGCACTTACCACACCACTGGTCATATAGTCAGTTATTAATAAATGCCTCTTCTCAATCTATCTAACCATCCATCTATCTGTTTATCTCTCCCTAGTTAGACATCCCAATCTGAATATAAAGTGACATCTTAAACTCATCATGTCCAAAACTGAACTCATTATCTTCCTCCTCTCCCCAAATCTGTCTCTTGTCCTAATTTCCTGTTACTATCCAGAGCACTACCATTGTTCTAGTCATTAGACTCTCATAATAGGTGTTGTTCTTAACTTTCTGATCTGATACTTCCCATATCCAATCTATTGACAAGTCCAGTCAGCACTGATTTACACAAGAGTTTGAATTATATATTTTCTCCCTATTTCTACCCTTCTCACACTTCAAGATGGCATATATTCTGATTGCCCCATTCCCATGTCAGCCCATCCTTCTGTCACCCCACTCCCCTCCATCCTCTTTTCCCTTACTTTCTTGTAGGGCAAGATAGATGTCTATGCCCCATTGCCTGTACAACCAATTTTTTTTTGAATATCTGCTTTTAAAACTTTGAGTTCCAAATTCTCTCCCCTCTTCACTCCCCACCCACCTCCCTAAGGTGGGCAAGCAATTCAACATAGGTTACATGTGTATCATTATGCAAAACCCTTCTACAATACTCATGTTGTGAGAGACTATGTTTTGCTCCCTCCTATCCTTTCCCCTTTTATTCAATTTTCTCCCTTGACCCTGTCCCTTTTCAAAAGTGTTTGCTTTTGATTACCTCCTCTCCCTATCTGCCCTCCTTTCTATCATCCCCTCTTTTTTATCCCCTTCCTCCTTCTTTCCTGTGATGTAAGATACCCAATTGAGTGTGTATGTTATTCACTCCTCGACGCAAATATGATGAGAGGAAGATTCACTCATTCTCCCTCACCTAGCCCCTATTTCCTTACAATGAACTGCTTTTTCTTGCCACTTTTATGTGAGATAACCGACCCAATTTTATCTCTCCCTTTCTCTCTCTCTCTCAATATATTCCTCTCTCATCTCTTAATTTGATTTTTTTTAGATATCATCCCTTCATATTCAACTCACCCTGTGCCTTCTGTCTCTCTCTCTCTATATATATATATGTATATATATATATATATGTGTATATATATATATATATATATATATATATATATATATATATATATATGAATGTATATTCCCTTCAGCTACCCTAATACTGAGGTCTCATGAATTATACACATCATCTTTCCATGTAGGAATGTAACAAAACAGTTCAGTTTTAGTAGATCCCTTGTGATTTCTCTTTCTTGTTTACTTTTTCATGCTTCTCTTGACTCTTGTGTTTGAAAGTCAAATTTTCTATTCAGCTCTGGTCTTTTCACTGAGAAAGCT
>CM053622.1:667870845-667939550 GCA_028646595.1 Phalanger gymnotis
AAGAAAGAAAGAAAGAAAGAAAGAAAGAAAGAAAGAAAGAAAGAAAGAAAGAAAGAAAGAAAGAAAGAAAGAAAGAAAGAAAGAAAGAAAGAAAGAAGGAAGGAAGGAAGGCAGGCTTTTCTATATTGATCATTATTGTCACCTGAGAGTAGCTGGTACGACTTTCATTGAAGTCTGTCATTTATATATGTATGTATGTATGTATGTATATATATATATTATATATTTGTAATAGCACTCATCAGATGTCTCAAATTAGCATTCTTATAAAAAAAACCATTTTGAGTCCAAAACACCAATTCTCTGGTGTTTTGGCAAATAAAAAAATTAATTTGAAACCTCTCCCAGAAGTGGGTCATTACCTATGGATGAATAAAGACCCCAAAATACCCCAAACTGTGGAGCCTGCTAGACTTGGTAGCAAAGATAAATTTCAAACCAGATGCAAGATTTTATGCATTTTTCACCAGATTTTACAATGGGCTGCGGTGCTACAAGTCATTATTTCCACTGGAATTGATGGCTTATGTCCAGGACTCAATGTGATATTTTTTCCAGCAGTAGCTGAGGACCAACCATTCTCCTTTCTTAAGAATGCTCTTCTCTGCAAGAAAGAAATTAAGAACTTGAAATCTGACTGGAGAATGAAAGAAAAGAATTGGTGAAGGGATGAGCAGACTTGATCCTCAAGTTGCCTGTTCCATATTCCTGGCCTATCATTCCCAGCCACTTACTACCTCACACCTGTACCATATTGCCCTGTGAGTTTAATGAGAGTCATGCAGAAATTATAACTCAAGGGGTTCCAGAACTCAGGTTTTCTTATGTTTGGGGGCTTTTTGTTTTGTTTTGTTTTAGAAATTAGACTCCTAACTACATGACTTTAGAAAAACTGGCTCAAGTCAATAAGCACTGGGCACTGCCAATATGCCAGCCATCATGCTAACATCTAAACCAGAACCAAAAGGACTCCTGACTTTCTAGGAGTCCTCTTAGAGTAGAACAAATGAAGATACTCAAGATTTCTGCCAAACCTATATGTTAGAGATGACTAGGCCTCGGTTATTTACCACATGGGCTATTACAACACTTGTCAAGAGGAATGAAGGCAGCCTCTAGTGGTGGATAGGGGACTGCATTTAGAGTCAGGAAGATCACAGTTCAATCTTGCCTCAGACTCTGTGATCCAAAGTGAGTCCTGTAACTTCTCTGAGTATTGCTTTCCTAATCTGTACAATGAGGAGGTTGGATACCTTGACCTTTAAGGTCTCTTCCAGCTTTCAATCTATGATCCTAAAACTAGAGGAGAAAACCCAGTACCATCATCCCCTGAGAGCCTGGGGCAAGGCAATTCAAAAGGTTCATTCCACAACTACTGACCGACCAAGGAGGAGAGAGAAAGATTTCAAGCTAGAATCTTCCAGTAATGAGTCACGATATGGTCAGGAGACACTTTCAAGGGACACAACCTTGCCTTTGACTCTTCACTCAGAAACCAGATCATGGAGGCAATATGGCAAATAAGTCTATTGTTGGAGGTGTTTCAGGTTCACTGGGTGGTAGGTGTCAGGAAGGAATTAGAGTCATGAGAAGAAATTTTCCCTTTGAGCTAATTTTTTCATTGCTTTCTTCTGAGGCAGAGTGAAAATCTTGAGTTCCCAATTTCATATTCGTCTCATTGGCTTTGCTGTTGCTCAGTCATTTCATTCATGTCCAACTTTTTGTGACCCCATTTGGGTTTTCTTAGCAAAGATACTGGAGTGGTTTGCCATTTCCTTCTCCAGCTCACTTTCCAGATGAGAAAACTGAGGTAAACAAGGTTAAATGACTTGCCCAGGGTCACACAGCTAGTACGTGTCTAAGGTCAGATTTGAACTCAGGAAGATAGGCTTTCCTGATTCCAGGCACAGCACTCTACGTACTGGGCCACCTAGCTGCCTGTCTCATTGGCTAATGAAGCTTATTCCCTCAAGTCTCCCTCCTAACCTGTCTGGGTACCTAGGTGGTACAGTGGATAGAGGGTTAGGCCAGGAGTCAAGAGGAGCTGAATTTAAATCTGGCCACAGATACTTGTTAGCTGTGTGACCCTGGGCAAATCACTCAGCTTCAGTTTCCTCAGCTGTGAAATAGGGATAATAGTAATAATATCACCTACCCTGCAGGGCTGTCATGAGGACCAAAGAAGATAATATTTGTAAAGTGCTTACCACAGTGCCTGACACATAATAGATGCTATATAAATCTTTATTGCCTTCCTCCCTTTTTCCTTCCCTTTCTCTTTTCCTCCAATACAATTTGTCCCCTATTGACTGGCTAATTTACTATATCACTGCTTTTTTTTTCTATACTGTCCCTCTGCTCTATATCTCCTACAAAATGAAATCAATTTGTCAGTCGAGAAACATATGTAGGACATACACAAACAATATATGCATGTCTATACATACACACTATATGTGTGTGTATGCAGACACATATGATATAGATCAAGGGTTTTGTGAGGCAGATAATAGCAGATAGGAAGTGGTGGGGCTGGACAAGAAATGCTTCATTGTTAACAAAAACAAAGCATGGGCATTTTTGTCTTTCTTGTGTGTATGTTCTTTGCTCCCATTCCACATTGTAAGGTCTTTGGTTCAGAGATTATGACATCTTTCTTTTTATCTTCCACAACACTTAGCACTAAACAGGGCTATTGATTAGGCTGCAACAAATAGAGCCAACTTTATTTTTCATCCTGGTATAACTTGCCCACAGCCACATGGGCCCAGATCCAGGCCGGCCGCCTGAGAGCCATGAACCTATTGACTTTCCTTGAGAAGAAGAAGCCAAGCTTGCCTGTGAAAAGAACAGTGCTCACTTCACGGGTCCTGATGGACATCTGCGGAATCTCTAAAAGCAAACTGAACTAGGAAAGGAATTTTCAAGAGGAATCCAAGTCTCAGAGGGAAGGTTTGGGAAGGTGAACTTGGGTAAATGGATCCCAAAAGGTCTGCCAAAAATCCTCATGAACCAAAGGTATCAGGTTCTGTGCTACTCCAGTTCCAAGCTCTTATTTCCACTGTGGGTGCTTATCAGAGCAATGGCCATCTTTGCCCTTTCCATGTCAGACAGCTATGATTCTCTGGCCTGATGACAGGTATTCTGTGACAAGAATTAGCTTAATTTGTTATGCTGAGGATGACAGAAGGAAATCCCAGAACAGTGAGAGGCATGTGCTGAGCTAGTCAGAAATGCATTTGTAGGGGATATTTCAATTTATTCTATGTTCCCTTCTTCTCCCTAAGCAAAAGACTAAGCCCCACATAGGACAAGGGGATGATGAGACACAGAGAGAGACAGAGACAAACAAACAGAGACAGACAGGCAGACCTTCCTTTGGCTCCAAAGAGAACTGAACATAAAAACATAAATCTTCCCAGACAAATATGTGTTTTCTGAATGGTCTCCAAAGAAGAGTCCAAAATGTCAGAGAGTAGCTAAATACCATTGGAAATTTCCACTGTTACAAAATTCTTTTCTATATCAAATAACTTGCTTTTCTCCATGAATCATGTCACTCTCTTTCATGTACCCTTCATCTTACCCTTGCAATATTTTCCTACTGAGACTTGAAAATCATAGATCTAAAGCTGGAAGAGATCTTTGAGGCCATTGAGTCCAACTCCCTCAATTTACAGATCAGGAAACTGAACCCCATAGAAGTCAAGTATTGCACCCTTAAGAAAGTCACATGGGTATTAAGCACAAGAGGTGGAGTTTGAACCCTGTTCTCTGATTCTGAAAAAAAAGTGCTCTTTCCACTGTACCATACTAATTGTCACCATCTGTCTTAAAGCCCTGCACAAGATCCCCAAGTTAACCTAACTTACTTATCTCCTTAAGCTCTGCTCACCTTCTCTTTGCCACTTCTGGGAACTCATCTCTTCCTCTGATCAACCCACTTGTTTCAGTATCACAGAATGTCAGGTGCCATCTAGACCAACCCATACCTAAATGAGAAATCTATGTACCACTTACCTGACAAGGTTAGAATGAGGGAGAATGTACTACCTACTGAGGCAGTACACTCCATTTTGTACAGCTCTGATTGTTAGCAATATTGTTAGAAAATCATTCCCTGCCCTTGAACCAAAAGTTACCTCTTTATAATTTGCCCTCGTTGCTTCCAGTAGTATCCTCTGGGGCCAAGTAGAATAATTTTAATCACTCTTCAATTTGACAGCCGTTCAAATTGTTAGTCTTTCATTACCAAAGTCACCCTAAACCCCAGACCCACTCCCACATGCAACTCCTCATTTCTCCATTCTATACATTGTCAGTTTCTCTTCTGACATGATCTCCAGGTTCTGTACTAGGCTCATCATTCCTCTCTAGATGTTGCAGAATCTAGACCTAAGTAATATCCTCCATTCAGTTTTGTACTCAGAATTAATATAATATATGAAATGTGGTAGGACCATGGTAGAGTACAGTGGGATTATCACTTCTTTAGTCTTGGACACTATGCTTATAGGACAATACAAGTTAACTTAGGTTTTTTTGTCTGTCATATCATACCGGTTAACCATATTGAGCTTGCAGACTCTCCATATCTTTTTATATGAACTGCTATCTAGCCATGCCTCCCTCATCTTGTAAAGTTGACTTTTTTTTCTTTTTAATTTAACATTTTATTTTTTCTCAATTACATGTAAAGACAATTTTAAGGGGCAGCTAGGTGGTGCAGTGAATAGAGCACCGGCCCTGGAGTCAGGAGGACCTGAGTTCAAATCCAGCCTCAGACACTTGACACACTACTGTATGACCTTGGGCAGGTCACTTAATCCCAATTGCCCTGCCTTCCCCCCTCAAAAAAAATTTTAAAAAAAGAAAAAAACAATTTTAACATTCTTTTTTCTCAACTTGAGTTCCAAATTCCTCCCCGCCCCACCTTCATTGAGAAGGCAAGCAATTTGACATAGGTTATACATGTGTAGTCAGGCAAAACACATTTCCACATTGTCATGCTATGAAAGAAAACACAAACAATAACAACAAAAAAAGAAAAAATTTAAAAAGTAAAGAAAATTTATCTTCAGTCTACATTCAGGCTCCATCAGTTTTTTCTCTGGAAATGGACAGCAGCTTTCTTTATAAGTTCTTCAGAATCATCTTTGATCATTGGATTGCTGAGAATAGCTAATTTATTCACAGTAGATCATCATATAATATTGCTATTACTGTGTACAATGTTCTCTTTGTTCTATTCATTTCCCTTTGCATCAGTTCACATAAGTCTTTCCATGTTTTTCTGAGAGCATCCTGTTTGTCATTTTTTATAGCACCATAGTATTCCTTGTGAAGTTGACTTTTAAACCAAGTATAAGTTTTCATTTTCATCTCTATTAGATTTATTTTATTAGAATCAGCTCAACATTCTCAACTGTCAGAAAATTTTTCATCCCATCTGTCTTCAGCAAAACAGTTATCTCTCCCTCCCAGCTTTGTCATTTGAAAAGGTGATAAGTATATCATCTATGCCTTTAACCAAATTGCTAAAAACAAACAAAAATTATGAAGCAGAATAGATCCTTGGGGTGTTCCAATGGAAATCACTTTCCAATTTGACATTGAATTAATCACTTATTTTGAGATATGACCATATATTCAAAACTAGGTGACCAAAATTCACCTAAGTATACTTTCACCTAGTCTATATCTTTCCATATAATTCAAAGAATAGAATGATAGCCTTTTAAATACTTTGCTATTTGGTCTGTTTTTTTTTTTCAGTAGCCTGGGATATAGTTCATCTGACCCATTTCTGTTCTATCTTTCCTAACATAAAGATAATACTCCATGTCAGAGAAAAAAAGCAGCAAATGAAAGTTGGACAATTACACCATTTCTCCAATTTTATAAAAGTATTCATTTCAAGACAAATGAAAGAAAATATTGTTCTACTCATCCTGAGTCTTATCCCTCTCTTTGATCCCCTTCAATATTTAAATACCTTGATTGATCTATGATCTCTTTGCTATATAGCTACTCCCCACAAGGTGCAGGTTATAGACCATCCATGCCTTTTTATCCTGTGAAAATCTTATCCATGTCCTTCTATGTATACTTCATAGAAGACCTACCCAATATGTTGAAGTCATTCCTTGATATATTTTAACATTTCATAGATACTATTGCTACCATAGATACTGATCATCCATTTAATTATCTTTAATTCTTTCTACATGAATAATCCACCTTTATTTGAGGCCATAAATTCCTAGATATTACCTATTACAATAGTAGTGTTTATTGCAGAAGTCATTATTGGTAATATGTTATAGACTATACTCACTGTACACCTACCTATTGCCTTTTAGGTCATTTGCTATTTTGATTCTTCAGAGATAATATTATCTATGATTTGTAGTATTATAAGAATGTTACTGTGAACAATATTGTATATGTATGTATGTCTATGTATATATGCAAAGGACAAGCTTAATATTACTGAAAATACAAAATAATTATACAATGGAATCCACTTCATTCAACTCCGTACCATAATCTGAGCAATACATATTCTTCATCTACTTGATGTTTTTTCCCCATGTGGATAACTATGTTTATCTCTTTTGAGTGATCATGGATCACAATGAGAAGTCCCTGTAATATTCAGAGGCTTGAGACAATCAGACCAACATTATCCAGACAGGAGCTTCTGGAGTACTTCATGATCTATAGGGAATCTCTTTTTCATTAAATATCTCTTCCAGATATCCTTCATAACACTGAAAAAACCTTTAGGTTAGTATATGCATCATTGTTTAATGTTTTCTAATAACAAGAGATTTTTCAACAATGTCATCTCAGTGGATTCACTTATTAAAGGAATCTTATAATCTTTACATATACATAGGAGACATCTTGTTGGAGAAGACCCTTTAAGGCAACTGTTCTACTAATTCAGATGCATTTGGGGAATCAACAATCAAGAAACCTTGTAGGTTATTGTATTCTTTTTTATCTCTTACTCAATTGTGTGCCTGTAAAGATATGGTCTGCTGTAGAAGATGATCTGTGAAAGCTTCCTTATTCCTTTATATTTTCTTCATGGATGTCCTAGGTATATGCATAGATTAGTCTCAGAAAGATTTTATAAAGATGAGAAAAAAGTTAATGATATTTCCTTGGTTATCTTTAACTATATACATATATGTATATATATATATGCATGTGCATATATATTATAAATACATACATACATTGTGTGTGTGTGAGTCCTTTGACTTTTTCTACTCTTTTGGAATCTTTTCCTCTTTGGATTATTTTGAAAATTAATTTCCAAGTGCTTTTACCGTATGTTAGGTCCAACATGGATTTCTTCTGTGAGTATTGGTGTGGTCCAAACAGTTTTCCCAAATATATCCCCTTAAGTACCATCTATTACTTCCTCATTTGGTAACTTAAAGTCCACATGTGCTGGTTCCTCTATTATTGATAATGAGAGAATGTTATTAAATCCTAGCTAGTTCCTATGTAAAACTAACACTACAATTGTCCTTTCTACTCTAACACATGAAGCTCTTGTCATATCATTCAAAAATCTAAATCCTTCCTCCTCTAAGGTTTTTAAACTTTTTTGGTGTCATAGACTCCTTTAGCCTGGCAAAACCTGTGGACCCTTTCTCAGAACAATGTTTTTCAATGCATAAAATACATAAGATTACAAACAAAACTAATAATATTCAAAATAACAATATAATTTATTTTCTATCCAATTCCATGGAACCCCCTCATGAAGTCTATCCACAGACCTCAAGTTAAGATATCTTGATCTTAGAATTCTTTTCTAGCTTTTGAAAAAGTAAAAATACCTATTTCTACAAAATAAAACTATAATATGTGCCAAAGGGAAGTATGACTATGGCATAGAACTGAATCCTAAACATGAGCTACACCTGTGTTGATGGCACTGTCTACACCTACCTAGCTGTCCATGTTTTAGGGTCACCATCCTCCCTGATCTAATCTGTTGAAAAAATTTCTTACGATCTCCATCCAATAGATAAGGAAACAAAATCATCTGGCCTATTTTCCTTGTGCTACATGCATTCACTGAGTTCTGCATCTTTAATATAGTTGCTATTGTCAGGCTCTTTACTTAGAATTTTAAAATCATGAAATTCCACAGTAAAGGAGTTAAAGTTTCTAGCATTTTAGTTCCATAATAAATTGTTTGCAAGGGGAATTTTGTTGTCTCCTTTTCAGTATTCTGGTGTGTGGCAATTGTAAAGATGCCATGCTGTTAGGCAGAGTTTTCAGAGAGGACAGACAACTCTTGTTCACTCCTCCATGTCTACCTAGGAATAGATGCGGTCTACCTAGGAAAGTTCAAAGGACAATTATTTCTGAAGGCAAATGTCTAATTGCCTTTTGTGACAGGGGAGCCATATTTTCAAGTTATTAATAAGTATTATTTTTAAAATAATAAGATGCATTAACAGAAGAAATTTTCTCCATGGGATTTTCTGGGTTTATTTTTTGAGGCAAGTGGGACTGTGATTCATCCAGGGTCACACTAGTAACTGCTTGAGTCTGGATTGGAACTCAGGTCCTCCTGATGCCAAGGCTGGTGCTAGCTGCCCCAGATTTTTTAACACCGAAGAAATTAGATCAAAGAAAAAAATTAAGAAATGAAACATCGTTTATATTTATCTCCTGTATTTTCAGTGTGCAGGTAACCCTCGCTGTTCCAGAAAGCTTTTTATCATCCCACAGCAAAAGTAAAAATCTCTCCTCCAATCTAATTGGAACAGCTTAGAGGAATACAAGCAGGTAATACTTAATTACCTCAACTGCACCTGGGCCAGAATGTCAGCCCAGCTCCAGAGGAAGGTGGCCTCCTCACTTTGGATGCTATGCTTTTTTTTAGGTAAGTTTGCACCAGAGAGGCTAATTAAATTAATCATGGGAAATATAAATGTTATATTAAATGCTGCATTTTCCTGGCTTTTGCTTTTTTTATTAAAAGAAGCCTTCCACACTTTGACACAGGCATATGCGTTCCCTACATTCAGAGAAATAATATTATTCTTTTCCTGGAAGCCAAGTATAGACCTGAAATGAATGCCCTGTGTCGAGGAAATCCATATGGTATGGGAACTTTGGCATGGAATCAGAGGGCCTCTCTGGTTTGATCTCCAGGTCCTCTTGTGCCTATTAAATAACTGTTAAATTTTCTTCCTCTTCTGTTAAATTCTTACATTAGGTCCCGGTTGCTATTTCTTGCCGGCTAGTAAAGGATCTGTTCTAGTATCTCATGGGTGATCCTGACACACCAACCATCACATAGCCACACCAACATGATAACCAATAAAAGATGAAAATGCTGAAAACACATGGGAAAAGAATTCCCTAGAAAAGTACCACCTATAGTGAAGGAAACTGTATCACCTGCTTCCATTCCCATTCCCAGATTAAATAATGCACTAGGAAAGATAAAGTCTAGGGTGAAAAGCCAGGGGAGGAGGTTTCAGAGACCATCCTGAAGTCTGACATTTGGAAGTAACCATGGTTTCAGAGGATAAGGTAGAGGGAGGATTGTTCAACCAAGCCAAATACACGGGATTGTAATAAAAATAATTGTTTAAGTATAGCCGTTAAAAAATGAAGGATACATTTTAATTAAATAAAATTAGGTTCCTTATGAGGTTGGCTCAGATCTAGTGAACAGTCAAAATTAAATATAATTCCAGAAGGTATGCAGCATGATTAACATGTTACTGGAACCTGGAAGACTCTTCAGTCTTAGTATATTATATTTCTAGTTTTATCACCAATTCTCTAGGTCACCTTACACATATCAATGAAACTTTTTGTATCTCAGTTTCCCCATCAGTAACATGGGGAAGGAAGACCTTCTCCTTTAACTACCTCATATAATAGATATGATATTTGAATTAATGATGAATGAATGAATGAAAAACACTTAATAAGCTATTGTCAAGCATTGTGCTCTATACTGGATCTAAGCTCTGCACTCACATACATAAGTGAGTTAGTCCCTGACCTCAAGGAGTTTATATTCTAATGGGGGAAATAATATCTATAGGGGAGTTATGGTCAAGGGAGAAGCCCATGATATTCAGAAAAATATCATAATGTATAAACTCCACTTTGAATTCATGAATGATATAGAAATCGGAGCTTGTAGGAACCTTAGCACTTATCAAAGCCAATTGACTCATTTTGGAAATGACAAAAGTCAGGCCCAGAGAACTGAAATAACATATCTAAGGTCACACAGCTAGGTTGTAGAGGAGATAGGTCTCCTTATTCTGGAGCCTGTGTTTTATCAGCATACTATATTGTTCTTTTCTCAGAGAAAGATACTCTAAAGGACTCTCAAACTCAGATAGGTGATTTCATCACAAGTATTTCCTCCTATAACGCAGATAACAAACCATGCATGCTCACCCATCTTTTATGACACTAGTTCAAATCCTCTTATAAATATAACTGGAGTGAACCCAATGGGCATAGAGCCTTTCTCACTTTCCCTTGATATCTCAAGGATATCAATGGAGCACATAGTATTTTCATCAGTTATTTTTCCTTACTCTTGCCATGTCCTAGGATCATAGAATTAGAGCAGGAAAGAATATTCAAGGTGCTTGAGTCCACCCCTCCCCATTTTACAGTTGAGGAAACTGTGGTCCAGAGATGTGGAGTGACTGAGTTTACACAAGTAATAAGTGACAGAGGCTAGGATTTGACCTTAGGTCCTCTGACTTAAACCCAGCTCCTTTCCCACTGTACTAAGCTGCCCAGATCTTCTTTTCTCATGAATTTCTTGGATAAGATCTTTTATTCTGCATCTCTTTCATAACTCTGTTTACAATATGTTGCAGCCTCCTGACTCCTAGCATGGAGCTTGTCATCACTCTCTGGATAATATTCCTTTTCAATACTTTAGAGACTGTGGTGTTTCACATCTCTCCGTTATACAACAATGCCAGAAGAATAGCATAATAAGTGCTTATTGATTGATTAATTCCATATTAGTATTAAGAAAAAGATGTTCCTTTGTTCAGAGTTAAATTTTAGATCATTAAAAGAACATTGCAATTTTCCATAGACAATTCAGCCACTACCTTCCTCATGTGCAGCCCAATTCATTGTCCATTTGTAATGCCTCTGCTTGTTATATGAACATACTCACGGTGAAGACCCATAAATTATCAATCCAACTGTATATCGTTGTCTTCATTGTAAAGAAAGAAACAATGACTTGTGATTTTGCTATGCTTGCACTAGCTGTCTCACAAATTAGCTGTGGAGAAAGGCTGTTAGAATTATCCATAAGATAACTGTTTTCCAGAGAGCAAACTCATGATATCATTCCATTACCCCCTTTACATTTCATAGGCATTTGGCAAATATTTATTGTTTGACTGAATCACTAAGAGCCTTCCTCAGGTGTTTGAAATACAAAAACAGAAATAAAGCTGAAAAACAGACCCTCCTTGAGAGCAGGATCTGTTTTAGCATTTTTACCACCCTATCTCCCATATTATATAGTATATATTTTAAAATTATTTGTCTACTGAATGGACCAGGAAGGAGAAAGGGGCTACAGATATAGACAAGCAATTGTAAAACATAATTGAAGTAATATGGGGGATAGGATGCTAACAACTAGGAGGATTAGGAAAATTCTCAGGTAATAGAAATACCCTTGAAAGTGTATTGGTAATTAAGGTGGAACTTTTTTTTTTTACTGTTTTAGAATGTTAAATTAATTGTCTTTGATTAAGTCTTACTAGGTGCAAAGCTCCAGGCACATACCCTTTGGCTAAGTATAAAGCTCCAGGCTCATGCCCTTTTCCTGATTAGGTGTGAATCCTTTGAGCCCTGAATAGAGTATAAAATCTCAAAGGTTAGCATTCTGTCTGGGGCTCTCAGTCACTGTAAGAGTGGCATGGGACTCTGGGCAGCTGCTTTAAGAGCCTCCTGGCTTGTGAACCCAGATATTGATGCTTTCCTGGTAACTATGATTTGTATTTGGTCTGTTTATAATATATGTTTGTAATTTGTTTGTATTTGCTCTGAAGTTCAGGTTGATGGCTTTTCCTCCTGAACTAAGTGAATGATATTTGCATGTTGGATTAAAGTAAGATGGTTAACCCCTTAACATTGCTTTCCTTAGTAAAGCAGATCAAAAGAACCCATGTTAACAGCCTTCTGTGTGCTGGTTGTTGTTGGTTTTACACAGCCACAGTAGCTGCTAGCCAAATTGTTGCTACAGAAGGAAGTCTGGGATTCTAAGAGGAGGAAGAGTGTTCCAGAAATGGAGGAAAATTTGTGCAAAGGTTCAGAGAGGGAAGATTGAACATCATGTAGTTGTAGCAAGTAGGACAGTTTGACTAGAACCTAGATTGCATAGAAAGTTATATAGGGCTGTCCTGAAAAGGCAGGCTGAAGCTCTGGATCTTGAGCCTTAATGTTTATATTTTATACAAGAGGCAACAGGGAACCACTAGAGCTTTTAGAGCAAGATTATGTATAGTTACACCTATGGTTTAGGATCATGTTTACAGGATACAGGAAACGAAGTTATAGAGAATGTAAGTAAGCAGTAAGGCAGCTTGGTGCAAAAGAAAGAACATGGGACTTCCAGTCAAAAGCCTTGAACTGGAGTCTCAGTTCTGCCACTGACTATCTAGACGGCTTCTGGCAAGTCAACTGACCTCCTCAAGTTTCCATTTTCTTATTTGTCATATAAGGAAACTACTACATGACCCGTCAAACTTTCTGATAAGGATATTGTGATAAACAGCTGAAATAATGTATGTGAAACTGTTTCGTGCTTTATAAATGTAAGGTATTATTATTATTTGAACAACTTCACTACTATAGAGCTGTCCAACAGTGCAATAGGCTGACTCAGTTGGGAATGAAACAGAGATATTCAAGCAAAGTGTGAAAGACCACTTGTTTTAAGGAAATTACTCTTCACATCCGGGATAGACTCTTGCTGTTGTTGTTTGTCCTTTGTACTCAAAGCAGACCAATGACATCACAATATTGGGGTCAAGATATAGTGTGTTCAACTGTGGCTGATCTGTCCAATATGAGCTCAGAAGGTTCTACCATAGGTGGGACACAAATAGTCCATTTGAACATTTGGAATTAAGATATCTCTAGATTTGAACAGCTCACATTACCTTTGTGCTACAGTGCCTTCTTTGTTGTGGCAACATCTCACAATTGATACTAAAGTTCTTCAGAAAAACCTTAAGAGTGTTTTTATATTGCTTCTTCTGACCTCCATGTGAGCACTTGCTTTATGCTAGTTCTCTGTAAAAGGGTCTTTTAGGTAAACTTATGTTTGACTTGGCCAGACCTTTGGGCTCTCTGCAGTTGAGTTTGAGTGTTTGGCAGTTCAGTTCAAGTGAAGACCTCAGTGTCTGGTACCTTGTCTTGCCAAATGATCTTTAGAATCTTTAGACAATTCAAATGGAAGGAATTCAGTTTCCTTGTATGACAATGGTAGACTGTTCCTGTTTCACAGGCACACAACAATGAAGTCAGCACAGCTACTCGGTAGATCTTCAGTTTGGTATGCAGCCCGATACTTCTTCTCTTCCACATTTTCTTTTGGAGCCTCCCAAATACTGAACCAGCTCTGGCAATGCATTCATTAGTTTCATCACCTATGTGGACATTCCTAGAGAGCGTATTGCCAGGGTAAGTTAGCTTATCCACAATATTCAAAATTTCTTCTTTTGCTATAACCAGTGGTTCCACTATGAATGGTGTGGTGCTGGCTGGGGAACAATCTCTGTTCTCTTGGTCTTGACCGTCATGTCAAAATTAGCACAACACTAAAGAACTGTAATATTGGGGGGGTGGCGGTTTGTCTTGTCTCCACCATTAAAATGTGAGTTCTTCAAAGGCAGGGACTGTCTTTTGCCTTTTTGTATTCCAGTACTTAGCCAGGCATATAATAGATGCTAAATAAATGCTTGTTGATTTAACTGTGATTCTATGTTAATATGTTTTAAATACATATTGATATTATGATATTGGAAAATCTGACCATTAGCCAATTAAAGTGATTAGTGGCATTTGAAACCCTTAGGAAATTGCTTTTAGGGGGGATGGGAAATCTCTCCTGACTTTACAGTATTATAACTGCATTCTCCTCAGACCAGAGAAATTCTGACACACACAGTCCACATGGAATATCAGTAAAATAGTGAGGCAGATTTTTATGGGTTTATGAGTATTGGTATGATTACCTCATATGCCCACCTGAAAGAAACTTAGTGAATCATAGTGCTTAGGATATTCTGGTCAAATGAATGTTCTAGTCACTTGAGCATTACAGAGTAACTTCTTAATGTTTTAGCCCTTGTTCATTAAAATTATCCTTGCCTTAAGAAATATCTTTCAGTGGAAACTGAGGGGATGCCCATTATTTGGGGAATGGCTGAACAATTTGTGATATGCGATTGTGATAGAATACTACTGTGCTATAAGAAATGATGAGCAGGATGTTTTGAGAGAAACCTGGGAATGAACTGATGTAAAGTGAAGTGAGCAGAACCAGGCGAAAACTGTACACAGTAAGAGAAATATTGTAAGTGGATGATCAAGTGTAAAAGATTTAGCTACTCTTATCAAGACAATGATCCAAGATAATTCTAAAGGACCCATGATGAAAAATGCTATCCACCTCCACAGAGAAAACTAATGAACTTTGAGTTCAGATTGAAGTGTACTTTATTCACTTTCTTTATGTGTCTTGGTGTTTTTTTTTTCTTTTTGCAACATGAATATTATGGAAATATGTTTTGGATGACTCCACATGTACAACTGATTTCATATTATTTGCCTTCTCAGTGGGTGGGGAAGGGACTGGATGGAAGAAGATAATTTGGAATTTGACTTTTTAAAATGAATATTAAAAATAAATTAATTTTTAAAAGAAATATATTTCAGTATTGCAACTGTTCTTTAATTTCATTGATGTGGATACTCCCCCACAATAATACAGAATGCAACCCATCCATACTTTCTCAACCTGTGCTACTCTTCAAGGTCACACCCTCCCATAAATCCTCCCCAAGTTCTCTACCCTATGTGATGAGTTTGTTAACATGAGGTAGGTGATTATTCAGCACAGAAGCTATCCATTTAGTCTTACAATATGAGTTCCCTACCTTTTTCTGGTGATATAACCCTTTGTATCTTCTATAATATTTCTTGTATGCAAGTCATTGTTGGTAATCTGTTACAGCCTATGTATCGCAAATGTGTGTTTCTCCTTTGCTTATTGAGTGACATACAGTCTTTGGAGATTTTAGTATTTCATGTCTGACAATCATATTAGAGGGGGATGGGAGGAAGAGGGACAGAGACAGAGAGAGGGAGAGAGGGAAAGAAAGAGAGAGGGAGAGGAAAAAGGGAGACAGGGAGAGGGATAGGGAGAGAGACACAGAGAGAGAGAGACAGAGAGAGACACAGAGAGACACAGAGAGAGACAGAGAGAGACAGAGAGAGAGAGAGAGAGAGAGAGATCATCCTAATTGCATCAAACTGGGGAAGACTACAGAAGCATCCTGTTAAATGAGATTCATAATCTCTCAAAAGATTTTGATTTAACATTACAGTCAAGGAAAAAAAATACCAAGGGAAAAAAGAATGCTTGTTATATGCATAGATAGCCTATTTACTCATTCCACTAAAGCATGGGCCTTAGACACTACTGGTGAACTGGAATACCAATCTTTCTTTTATATTTCAGACTCTTGCAGTGCCCCAGTCAGGATGACCATGCTTGTGGACCTGCAGAGCTGAAAGGAAACTTGTAGAATCACCTTGTCCAACCTACTCAAATGACAGGTCAGAAAGCTAAGGCCCAGAAAGGTAAAGTGATATGTCCCAGGTCACAGAGCACTCATGTCACAGAGCATGCTGTCAAATCCAAGTTTTCTGTATCTCAGTGCAAAGCTCACTTCATTACATGCCCCAGAGGTCATACAGGGTATCACATTTTGGGTTGAATCTGTACTGTCTCTCGGATGTGGCTCACAAGTTACTGTTTGGAATGAATATGTGGAATCAGAGATTTAGAACTGGTAAGAGACCTCACAGTCAGTCAGCTAGCAATTATTTAGCACCAATTATAAAGCAAGTACTGTGCTAGGTGCTAGGGATTTTTTTTTTAAAAAAGGCAAAAGTCAGTTCCTGTCCTTGAGGATATTACTACCTCATTAGAAGGAGACAATGAGCAAATAGGTAAATACAAACAAGCTATATACAGGATAAACAGGAAATAATTAACAGAAGAAAGGCACTATATTTAAGAGAGATTGCAAAGCTCTCCTGTAGAAGGTGGGATTTTAGCCAGAACTTGAAGGAATCTAGGAAAGGCAGTAGGCAAAACTAAGGATGGAGAGCATTCCAGGCATGAGGGACAGTCAGAGAATATACCTGGAATCTGGAGATGGAGTGTCTTGTTCATGGAACAGCCAGGAGGTTAATGTCACTGGATTGAAGAGTAACCAGGGTGAGGAAGTCTATAACATACCAGAAGACTGGATGACCTAGAATACCTTAGAGGTAATCTAGTTCAACCCCTTAATTTTATAGATAAGTAAGTAAAATGAGACATTATGAGATGAAGTGATTTCTTCAAGGTCAGCAGCAGGTAATAAGTAGCAGAGCCGTCATCTGAATCCTGTACCTCTGACTATACATCTTTCACTTGATTCACTGTCCTATAGGGCATCATACTATGAACTTTGGGATTTTCTTGATCTTTCTTCTAAATTCAGCAGCGGAAACTCCAGTTATTTGAATGGTACAGTCATTCAAAGTGTATATATGTGTGTATATACACACACACACACACACACACATATATATATATATATATATATATATATATATGCATAAACAGACATAAATGTGCAGCGAAAGTAATTTAAATGATCAACCGCATCTAGCACTTGTCTTATGACCAAAGAGCAGCTAGAACCAGTTTTGCTATCTGGTTACCCCTGGCACAGAACACTGTACATGGTAAATGCTTAATCAACTTCTGTTGAATTGAATTGAATCATTGCCAACATTTACATATCAGAAAGCTCTGATTCTCTGATCTGATGACAAATACCTTGTGACCAGGCTGTTCTGAAGCACATATGCAACCCTCAGACCAAGAGATATAATAGAGAAGTAGCCCTGCTCCCTCAATTATGATTTCACCCTCAGTTATAGTTCCCTTATAAGTTTTAGGAAACTCTACCTCTGAGCATTATGACAAAATGACAGAAAAGATATATTTTTAAAGAGATTGGCCTCTGAGCTGAGCCCTAGTGCTTGGGAAGAAACATAATGGATAGAGTTCTGAACCTGGGGTCAGAAAGATAGATTCAAATTTGACTTTAGACATTTACAGTGTGACTATGGGTAAGTCACTTAATTTCTTTGGGCCTCGGTTCTTCAAGTGAAAAAAAGCATTTGAAGGAAGTGGCCTCCAAAGTCCTTTTTAGGTTTAGTTCTATGATGCCATGACCCCAAGCTTCTGCTGGGTTTCCATATCTCCCAAGTCATCAAAAGGACAATGCCAAAAAAAAAAAGTCATGATGGTGAACTCAGCTTCTATATCATATCTGTAAAGACAGATTACAGGGCTTAGGCTTAAGAAATGGGGACAAGATTGATAGGATGATCTCATAGCTCCTTATCGGCATCAACTGAAATAAGGGCACATGCCTCAATAAGCCATCTGCGAAGTAAAGACAGCCCATATGTACAAACTCTTTGTCTATTCAATCAGTTTAGTTGCATACCATAAAAACTTCATGGGATGACATTGAGACAATACAGGAAAGGAAGAAAACACTTATCTTGCATAGAAAAGGTCCTACCAAATTCTACCAGATCTACAGGATTCATAATCATTCTATATAACTGGAAGTTTAAAGGTCTCTTTTGGAAAAAACTACTTGGTGCTAAATTTCCCCACCTCAAACGTCTGAGTCAAACTTATCGGCATTTGAACATGTTGTTCCAGAGTCTGAGTATGCCAAATCTGATTCCTAGACCACTAAACTCTTGCCTCTGGCTAAATAGTGGTTTGTCTGATATCCATTCCAGTTAGATATCCATCACTTACTATGGGCACCAAGGGAAAAAGCATACTTGTGTGCTGACTGCATAACCTATAATGATAAATGTTCAGTGTTTTCTTTGATGTCCCAGTGTTCTGCATTTTAACATTTGAGAGGCTATTCAAAACTGTAAACCATGTACTTAAAAGGTAAAACTTTTAAAAATCAATTTCAAACATACCACAATTTTTCACATTTTAAGACTGTATCAATACTGCCCTCTGAATGGTATGAAACTATATGCTTTTAATCTCAACAAAAGATACTTTCACTTACACAAATCAGTTCATCCTCATGAGGCCCATGTGTGCTGGCAAACAGGATATCTGGTCATAACCAAACTGTAAATAGCTTGGGATTTATAATGATCCATTGGCACAGTCAGAATTAATATGACAGTTCAGTAATTGAGGAGGAAATTTCATCATGACATCCTATCCACAAGTAAGGGATGTCCTATAGAGAGTATGCATATTATTGTTTGTTCTAGTTGTCTTTTCTGCTCGTTGCTGCAAGGACACTACTTCTCAACACTGTGAAAAGTGTCCCAAAGGGAGGTTTGGACAATGAACATAATCCTTGTCATTAAAGTATTCACATATAACTGCTGTAGGTAGTGTGGACAACAGTTGTATGCTCTCTTCCCCTGCCCACCAATCCAGCTGATATTCAGTGGGGCAAGTGTTAAGAGTTTAAGAAGGGAGACTGGTGGAGTGATGGGTATTGAAGCTTCCCACTTTGATTCTCGGCCCAACTACTTTTTTGCTAACTCCCAGGATAGTATCCTAAAAAGACAACTTCCTTTTGGGTATAGAGTTTCATGTCACTTCTCTGCAGTTATTTTTACAAAATATTACTGACTAGGATAATATTTGTGTTTTTTTCCTTGAATATAGTGCAGCAAAGAAGTGAGTGCTTCTGAGTTTTTATAATCTTGAATAATCCAAAAAACCAAATGCAAAAGAAGATATACCTGGGTCAAGAAAGAATCTTCCTCTTTCATTTTCTGTGTAAGAAGAAAGTAGTGACTAATAAAACCAAGTCACACCTACTTAGCACTTCGCAGCTTGCAAAGCAGTTTCTTCACACAACCATAGGAGGTAAGTAGTGTATTATCTCCATTTTACAAAGAAAAAAAATGAAATTTTTTTGCCTTCAAATACCTTAACATTTGTTTTTAAAACTTTGAGTTCCAAATTCTCTCCCTTCCTCTCTTCCCACCCACTCTCATTGAGAAGGCCAGCAATTCGATATAGGTTATACATATGTAGTCATGCAACACACTTCCATAACAGTCATGTTGTGAAAAACTAACTATATTTCTCTCCATCCTACCCAGCTCCCCATTTATTCTATTCTTTACTTTGACCCTGTCCTTACTCAAAATTGTTTGCTTCTAATTAACCCCTCCTCCCATTTGCCCTCCCTTCTATCATCCCTCCTCTCTTATCCCCTTCCCCCTTACTTTCCTGTAGGGTAAGAGACTTTCATACTGAATTGAGTCTATATGTTATTCCCTCCTTAAGCCAAATCTGATGAGAGTAAGGTTCACTCATTCCCTCTCCCCTCCACACTCTTCCCCTACATCGTAAAAGTTTTTCTTGCCTCTTTTATGTGAGATAATTTACCCCATTCTACCTCTCCCTTTCACCTTCTCCCAGTGCATTCCTCTCTCACCCCTTATTTTATTTTTTAGGTATCCCTTCATATTCAACCCACCCTGTGCCCTCTATCTATCTATCTATCTATCTATCTATCTATCTATCTATCTATCTATCTATAGACATAGATATAGGTATATAGATATATGCATATATATTCCCTCCAACTATCCTAATACTGAGAAAAATCTCATGAGTTACAAATATCATCCTTCCATGTAGGAATGTAAACAGTTCAGCTTTAATAAGTGCCTTATGATTTCTCCTTCCTGCTTACCTTTTCATGCTTCTCTTGATTCTTGTATTTGAAAGTCAAATTTTCTATTCAGCTCTGGTCTTTTCATCAAGAATGCTTGAAAGTCCTCTAATTCATTAAATACCAATTTTTCCCCTGAAGTATTATGCTTAGTTTTGCTGGGTAGGTGATTGTTGGTTTTAATTCTAGCTCCTTTGACCTCCAGAATATCATATTCCAAGCCCTCAATCCCTTAATGTAAATGTTGCTAAATCATGTGTTACCCTGATTGTGTTTCCACAATACTTGAATTTTTTTCTTTCTGACTGCTTGTAATATTTTCTCCTTGACCTGGGAACTCTGGAATTTGGCTACAATATTTATAGGAGTTTTCCTTTTGGGATCTCTTTCAGGAGGTGATCAGTGTACTCTTCAATATCTAATTTCCCTTCTGGTTCTAGGATATCAGAGCAGTTTTCCTTAAAATTTCTTGAAAGATGATGTCCAGGCTCTTTTTTTTTATCATGGCTTTCAGGTAGTCCAATAATTTTTAAATTATCTTTCCTGGATCAATTGTCAGTTATTTTTCCAATGAGATATTTCACACTGTCATCTATTTTTTCATTCATTTGGTTTTGTTTTATAATTTCTTGATTTCTCATAAAGTCATTAGCTTCCATTTGCTCCATTCTAATTTTTAAGGAATCATTTTCTTCAGTGAGCTTTTGGATGTCCTTGTCCATTTGGCCAATTCTTCTTTTTAAGGTATTCTTCTCCTCATTGCCTTTTTAGACCTCTTTTGCCATTCGAGTTGGTCTATTTTTTAAGGTGCTATTTTCTTCAGCAATTTTTGGGGTCTCCTTTAGTAAGCTGTTGACTCATTTTCATGATTTTCTTGCATCACTCTCATTTCTCTTCCCAATTCTTCCTCGACTTCTCTTACTTGATTTTCATACTCCTTTTTCAGCTCTTCCATGGCCTGTGATCAATTCATATTTTCTTGGAGGCTTTGGATGTAGGAGCTTTGATTTTGTTTTCTTCTGATTGTATGTTTTGATCTTCCTTGTCACCAAAGTAAGATTCTATAGTCTGATTTTTTTCCCTGCTGTTTGCTCATTTTCTCAGACAATTACTTGACTTTTTATCTCTTCGTTAAGGTAGGTCTCTGCTTCCTTTGTGGAAAGTGTACTGTTCCAAGCTTCAGGGGTTTTGTGCAGCTATTTTCAGAGATATTTTCAAGGACCTGTAAATTTTCAGTTCTTCCACAGTTGTATGATCAAGGAACAGGTGTTTACTCCTCTCCCAGTCTGTGCTCTGGTCTATGAGTGACCACAAGCACTCTTTTCTGCCTTGGAACTGTGACGATTTACTCTCCACAGCCACCACAAGCTCTGCCACACCAACACTTCTCCCCACCCCAGGACCGCCACCCAGGATTGTGACCCAGATCCAAGCACCAGCAAAACAAGATAATCCTGCCTCAGCACCAGCAAAGAGATCCCTGCAATCTTCCTCTGATCAGCTGCTCAATTCTCCCACTGTCTATGGGCCCAGAGCTCCATAAGTAGCCACTGTTGCCCTTGCTGCCACCATCACACTGGTGGCACTTGTTTCTCTCTCACCTGGGTCCAATAGACCTTCCTACTGACCTTCTAAGTTGTCTTTAGCATTTTTGGGTTGAGAAGTCTAAAAACTACTACAACTGCCAATGATTCAGTCCCGGTGCACTGCATGCTCAACTGTGCTCCTCTCTCAGACTGGCGCAACAGACCTTTCCTGTCTACCTTTCAGGTTGTCTTGAACTGGAAATTTGTTTTGCCCTGTCATTTTGGGGGTTCTGATGCTTTAGATTTTGTTTAGAGTCATCTAGGGGTTTATAGAGAGGTTTGGGGGAGAGTCCAAGCAAGTCCCTGCTTTTCCTCTGCCATCTTGGCTCCACTCCCCGAAAGAAATGAAGTAAAAGGACTTGCCCAATGTTATTCAACAAATAACACAGCTGAGACTTTAGCCCACATCTTCTGCTTTCATTCCCAGTGACCTTTATACTGCATCTTTTTGTCTCATTCCAAACCAATTGATAGAGCAACATTAAGGAAAATTGGCAGAAGACATGAATTAGGAGAAGAGTAGTAAATAAAAATGAGACACTGACTCCATAGATAAAACAGAAAGTGAAATCATCCATTCAATCAACAAGCATGAATTAAGTACCAACCATGTACACTGTAAGAGGTACAGAAAAATAAGATTCAATTCTAAATCAAGTCAATACGCATTTATTATGCACCTAATATGAGTCAGGCATTTTGCTAGTGATACAAAGAAAAACAAAAAATAGTCCCTGCTTTCAAGGAGCTTATGATGGAGGTGATAACATGTAAACTATGTAGAAGCAAAATATGTACAGAATAAATTGGAAATAATCTCAGAGGAAAAGCCCTAGCATCAAAGGGTACTAGGAAGGGCTTCTTGCAGATGGTGGGTTTTTTAACTGGGACTTGAGGAAAGCCATGAGGCAGAGACAATGGGAGAAAGCATTCCCAGCATGGGGAACAACCAGTAAAAATGCCCAGAGTCAGGATTTGGGGTACTGTATAAAAAGAATAGCAATGAACCCAGCAAAGAAGTCAGAGTCTAGTGAGTATAGAAGACTGGAAAGGTAGAAAGGGGTCAAGTTATGAAGGGCTTTAAAAGACAGAGGATTTGTATTTGATCCTGGAGGCAATAAAGAGTGACTGGAGTTTATTAAATAGGGAGGTAACATGGTCAAAAGTGGGCTTTAAAAAAATCACTTTGACACCAAAGTGGAGAATGTACTGGAGGGGGAAAGATTTGAGGCAGGGAGGCTAATGAGAGGCTATCACAATAATCAGGCATGAAGCAATTAGAGCCTGTTCCAGGGTAGTGGCTTACAAGAAGCTTGCAGTCTAATAGGACCAAGATGATGTGTAAGGTGTCAACTTTAGAAGTATGTAGTTAAGGGCAGAGATAACTAAGCAAGAGATGAAGAATGTCTAATAGATTTCTTGTCCAAGTTCTTGAGGAAAAATGAAATAAGATGGGGAAAGAGCATAAGAAATTGTCTGCATTATTCCTAAATATTCTTTCTCCATCTTTTCCACATTCACATTCATTTTTGCTATTTTAAAAAAATTGGAAATGAGTTGCTCCATTTCATAGGCTTTGAGCATTTATAGCAACAATAAATGTGTGGTAAAAGTAACTGCAAAAAGAGTAAAAATACAAAAAGTTATATTTATTTTCTTTTTTTTTAAGTGGATCTCCCTATCTCACCTAGACCCTCAGTGGCTCAGTTTCACTGTTCATTGGCTTTGATCCCTCCTTCCAGTCTTGGTCAGTTCACCCTTCCTTGGGCAAACTGATGCACCACTACCACACCCATTCCCCTGAGGCTCAAGATATTGGTGCTTGATATAGTGTGGACACTGAGGATCTTTTTCACACTGCAGCTCAGAACTCTTCAAACTCAAGTGATCCATTAGCCTCAGCCATCAGTAGTAGCAGGAATTACAAGTATATACCACCATGCCTGGCCTAGAAGCTATATTTCTTGCAGGAACCCTTAGAGGCCCATTTTGTACACATGGATACTTTCAGACAACCTTTCTAGGTACAGCACTGACATGGAATTATAACTCTAAGAATTTTATTATTTGCACTTACCAACTTTGGCATTCATTGCCTTGTTTAGAGGGATTCCATTTTATTTGATAAGTTTTTATTAGAAAGGGAACCCTGGAATGATGGAGTAGGATCATTACATTCTTACCCACATTTTAGGCTATAAGTGCTCCTGCTACAAGAAACCATAAAATATAATCCACAAGGTTTCTGTACGATATATACTCCTTGAAGTGCTCAGTTAATAAATTCCAACTCAGAGAATGGGACTATTAACTCACTTTTAAAGGTGCAATATGGCTTTCCACTGCTTCCATTTATATTGTTGATAACCAAAAGCCCTTTCAGTTGTTAACATCCATACCTATTGCAGTCTGATTTTACCTATGGGGAAGAACAGTCCTTTTTCAGTGTATTTACCAAACACCACTAAAAGGTGGAGATTTGATTTATACCAGCATTTCTTCCCTTATCTCAACAGTAGAGAGTAAGGGCAAATCTTAGTTTTACATCTAGTCTTTTGCAGGTTTCTGTTCTGTATGCCCCTCAATTACCACAGCAAAAGAATCTATATTCTTTGTGGGAACTCCAAAAACTAAGGCCACTGATGGCTGAGATTTTCCTAGCAGTTTCTCAATGATCTGTAGTTGACATGACACTTTTATCACAAATATGGAAATTATTCCCAGTGTGAATAGTTTTTAGAAAGAACAGAAACATCATTTAGTGAATCTCCATCAGCCTTAACAAGAGTTCTAACATAACTAGAGTAAATGTTATGAAGCAATATATCCAGGGATGTGTGAAAGTATATATGGAGCATGATAAATTTAGAAACTCAAGGGGACCTTAGATATCCATCTAATACAAGGGGGTCTTAACCATTTTCTTGCATGTTACAGACCCCTTCGGTGGTCTGGTGAAGCCAATGGACCCCTTTTCAGGAAAATATTTTTAGGTGCACAAAATAATATGCACAGGATTCCAAGATATGTTCAAATATGTTTTATATTGTATTATGTTATTTTATACTTATCGAATTTAATTTTAAAAGTTCATGGATCCCAGGTTAAGGATTCTTGATCTAATCCCACAATCACCTCTTCTATGAATGGGGAAAATGAAGCTTTAGGGGTTAAATGATTCTCCTAAAATCACACAAATACCAAATGGAAGATCCATGATTTGAACCCAGGTCATCTGACTTTAAATCCAGAACTGTTTCCACTATACCGTGCAGCTAACACATGATAAATGCATAAATATATAGAGATAGATAGATAGATAGATAGATAGATAGATAGATAGATAGATAGATAGGCAAGACTATGGAGAGGGATGGCCTCGGATAAGAAATAACCCAAGTTTAAATCTGGCCTTAGATACTTACCCTGTGAAAGCCACTTAACGATTGTCTGACCGAACAATTGTCTGCAGTTTAGTTTCCTCAACTACAAAATCAGGATAATAATAGGAACTACCTCCCAGAGTTGTGAGGATTAAATGAGATAATATCTATAAAGCACTATAAAGTTGCCTGGCACATATTAGGCGCTTTAAAATGCTTGTTTCTTTCCTTTCTTCCTTTAGAAAAATCAACATTTTCCAGATATGGAAGAAAATGAATAGGATCTAAATGTTATTTTCCCCTTCAGAGCCCTTTAAACAACAAAAATGAAAAGATGCTATAAAAATGTTTTTGACATTTCCCATTTTTAAACATAAACACATTGATGTATTTTTTAATACTACAAAACAGATAAAAGAGAGAGTAATATTTTAAAGGGTGGAATACTTTATATTAAACAAAACAAAAGAGCTGTCCAGGAAGTCAAAAGTTATTATCCATGAAAAGAAGCATGTTCTTTTCATTATAGCAGCAAGTAACTCCAAATGCATCAGACATGATTTCTAAACTCTGTACAGAGCTCATGGCTATTTATCCTTACATTAATCACTCAACCAAATGCTCCCCCAACTCTGGTGAAAGCAGCCATTCTAAAGATAGAGAAGGATATCCTCTACAGATTTATATTGATGGCAGTGGAGAATTCCTTCAGCTCACTCCCCACCCCACCCTCTTTTCTCCTTCCCACTTAATTCTGCCCTTCTAGAATACTGAACAAAGAAGTCTGAAAATCTGAATGAAAATTTGGACAAAGAGTTCCGAAGAAGTCCATGATTAGTGAAGCAAGCCCTGACCTGGGAGTCTGAAGACCTGAGTTGAAATACCAACTAACTACTAGCAAACCAAATGACCACAAAGAAGTCATTTAAGCTCTTTGAGCCTTGATGTCTTCATTTGCAAAATTGGATGATACCCACCTTGGTTACCTGAGAATTATGTTTTCAGGACAGCATTTGAAATAAAATTCTTTGGATAAGAAGCAACCTCAGAATCAGGCAAACCTGGATTTGCATCTTTCCTGTCATAGGTACTGACTCAGTAAAGGAGGGCACATCATTAATATCTCTACCTCCATGATACTCTCTAAGATTAAAACTTAAAGAGAAGTTTGCTCACCACAAGCTCTATTTACCAACGAAATCATAGGTCTGGTTCCTCCCACACACAAAAAGAAGATATAGATTCGATACAAACAGAGATAGAGAGATAACAGATATAGATAAACAGCATGATTCATTGGAGAGAACATTGGCTTTGGAATTAAAGCATCTAAGTTCAAAAGATCATAGATTTGAAGCTGGAAGGGACCTTTGAAGACATAGCGTCCCATACCCTCATTTTACAAATGACAACTTAAGTACAAATAGTTTAAATGATTTGTCCAGAGTCATCTAGCTAGTAAGAGACTGGAGTATTATTTGAACCCATTTTTTCCTGCCTCCAAGTCTCACACCTTATCCACTGCATCAATTCCTTCACAGCTACTTACTCTACCTTTGTGATCTTAGCAAGTCATTTAATTTCCCTGGGCCTCAGTTCCTGCACCTCTGGAGGTTAGTTTAGATAACCTCTAGGGTCCCTTTCAATTCTATAGCTGCAATTTAATTTTGATCATGAAGAGGGTCATAACTTTTTACTCAGTAGAGTAGAGACCGTCCCCATCATGCCATGAAGCCATATGTATACTCTCCCTAGCAACACTTCTGTTGCAAGGGAAACTACTTTCCACTCCAACTAAAATTAATTCAAAAGGAAGAAAGTGGAGAAAAGGATATCAGCATAAAGGGTGACCCAAAAGTCTTGACAAAGCTTTAATCTTTAATAGCTTAATTTTTCATAGGAAGAACTGAATTCAAATAAAACCGCAGCCTCTTACTAGCTATATGACTCTGGGCAAGTTGCTTAAACTCTCTGTGCCTCAGTTATCTCACCTGTAAAATTAGGGGGTTGGACTGCATAACTTCTAAGATTTCTTCTTGCCCTAAATCTATGATCTTATTAAGTGTTAATAGCTTAAGATTGCACTAAAACTTTGGGGATACCTTATTGCTTGGGCACTCCCAAAAATAGAAAGTAAACTATTTGCTATAGCTTAGTTTCCTTGGCTTCTTTTAAGACTCAGCCAAAATGCCACCTACTGCAAGAGGCCTTTTCCAGTCTTCCTAAATATTAGTGCCTTCATCTCTGAGGTTACCTTCAATCACTTTTGCATACATTTTGTGTGTGTGAGTGTGTGTGTGTGTGTATACATATATATAGCGTGTATATGTATATTATATATATATAGTTATTTATAGGTTGTCTCTCCCATTAGATAGGGAGCTCCTTGAGGGCAGGGACTGCTTTTGCCTTTCTTTTTACCCATAGTGCTTAGTACATAGTAAGTGTTTAATAAATACTCTTTGATAGATTGATGACTGCTTGATTGATTGATTGTTTGATGATACCTGCCTTCCCATCTCTATAATTATCTACATAGGGACCCTTAAGTAATGTCCAACTACACACTCAGGCCCACTCTTGGCCCTAGAAGCAGTCTTGACATTGTGCAGGTAGGAAGAAAGTTTGATGGATCTTTTTCTCAGAATTAAGTTCATTTTGTTATTAGCTCAGCTATTGGCTGCTCCTGTATCATGATTCTAGTAACTGGGTTTTGCCTTATCCATTATAACTCAACTTTAATAAATTAGGTCCCTGTCCTATTCTGCTGTAATTTAGTCCTTACTCTGGTACCAATGTTAGGCTATTATTATTATAGCTTAACATGTGTTATAGTTAAACTGGGATTAGAGATTCTTCTGGGATTACATCCAGTCTTGCTCTCACTATTCCTTCCAGGGACTGGATAGAATTCTGCTCCTGACCCACAGCCTTTGTGGCTGGCTACCTCATTCATTTTGATGCCATCCACCCGTCTGCCTGCAACTCCACCTACTTCCTGCCAACAGATTGCCCCGACATCAGACTCTGTTCACCTGCCAAGATGCACACCCTGCCTCCACTGCCCAACGCCTTACTTCCCCGACACCAGATGATGCCTTGGCTAGACCTCCTCTCCATACTGTCCTGTTGCTCCCCCTACCAATCCAGATTTCCTCCTAGTGCCCCATGCTGGGACCTTCCCAGACTGCCTGCCCCATTCCTAGCAGAGCTGTCTGGTCACTATGCCCTAACTATTCCCCATCTGGTTTGGCCTGCCACCCACCAAGCCCTAGTGCTGACAGTAGAGAGAATTATGCTCATTAATATTAGCATCATTTCAACACTGAACTGCATGAATGAGATTCCTTCATACATATATTTAACCAACCCATGGCCACACCACACATAACAAATTTCAGGGGAAAACAAATCCTGACATTTGAACCATGGAAGATGGTAATTTTTGTGATGCAGCTTATGCTGCTATTTATTTATTTTTCCTGAGGCATATAATGTATATCCACAGAAACAGTTAATTAAAACAGGACATGTTGTGGAGTGGGGATACGTGGGGAATGCTAGTTCACTTGATATCAACCAGCATTCAAACAAAATCCAGACAAAATTTCTGTATGTTTCTAAAGAGTCACAAGTGTCTGTTGGCACTATACTTTATTGTTAAATTTATCCATATTTTATTTCCATATTTTGTAAATACTTCTCTAAAAATGTTGAAATAGTCAACATAATTTAATGATCCCTCCTTCCATAGATACCATGGAAATCACAGACGGATATATAGAAAGGATTACAGATTTAGAAATGGAAGGAATGTTAAAGATCATCTAGCCCAAACTCTGCATTTTACGTGTGAGAAAATTAAACCCAAACAAGGAAAATGACTGACCTAAGGTCATCTAAGTAGTAAGTGGAAGATCCAGGGCTCAGACTCTCAAACTGTTCCAAAACTAGTGTTCTATAGTACACCACAGTTACATAATGCCATGCATTGTGGGACATTCTTTTAAAAGTATTGGGAAATAAGGAAGTGGACATTACTTGGGGGAGGGCAGGAATTCAGTGTTTTTTTGGCTTCTTATACATCAGACAATTCTGGCTGAATTTTGAGTGCTGTGCTTATTACATTTGAGCTGGACTGAAATTTGGAAATTATTTAGGAAAGATATGCTTAGTGAAAAAATGCCTGGGCTAAGAATTAAACTTCAATACTTGTTTACACACATGAGGGACAGATGAATCCTACTTTGTACCATGAGAACTTATTCAAATAGTTTATGTTTGAGAAAATCCATAAAGTCAAAATTTTATTTAATGAAGCATTTTAACACCAATATGATTCAACAAACCTTAATAAGGACATACTCTGGGAGTTGGCGCAACATGAGAGGTTACACTATATCAGAAACTTCTGATAAGAAGATTGGTCACTCAATCAAGCAATTGACAAGCATTCATTGAGTGCTTCCTATGTGCCAAGCACTATGCTAAGTGCTAGAGAAAAAGGAAATTCAATCCCTTCCCTCAAATGGTTTACATTTTAAGGTGGAGGTAACATGAACATGAATGGGCATATATGCATAGGGTAATGCAAAGTAACCTTAGAAGGGAAGACACTAATTAAATCCATCTCTAATGACCTTCACCTAACCTGGGAGATCAGCAGGTACAAACACATCTATTACCTTCATGGCTAGAGAGAGAACCAGCCTCACAATCAGGAAGAACTGAGTTGAAATTCTGCCTCGCATACTAATTTTTGTACCCCGGGTGAGTCATTTAACTTCTTAGGGACCTAGACAACCCCCTGAGACTGTAAATTGAAGGATAATTGTCAATATGCGTTGGTTAAAGAAGTTTCTGCTCTACATACTTTCTTAGGGTGGGTAAGGTTATCATTAGCCAGGGAAATAATTGCCCCTTAAATCTAGTGGTCAACAAGAGCAGTCAATAAGTCATGAAAGCATCTGCTGATCTCCCAGGCTACCTGAAGTTCATTAGGATAGATTTAAAGAGTGACTTCCCTTCAAAGGTTACCTTGCATTACACTGTGCATATATACTTGTTTATGTTCATGTTGCCTCCACTTCAGAATGTACACCCATTGAGAGAAGGGGATGATCTTCCCTTTTTTATATCCCTAGCACTTAGTATAGTGCCTGGCACACAGGAAGCACTCAATGAATACTTGTCAAGTGCTTGACTGACCAGTTTCTTTATCAGAAGTTTCCAATATCCTGTACCCTTGAAATCACAGTTCCCCCTCAAAAAATGCTAAGCACCTAGAATTCCTACCCTCAAAGAAATTATAATGAAATAAGAGAGATATGGAATATACAAAAAATGAGATAGCTCCAGGCAGATTATCAAGGACAGAGAAGAGGTTCAAAGTGTTATAGGAAAGTTTAAGGAGGGAAGAGATCCACTTATGGTAGAAGAGATCAGAGCCATCTTCCTAGAAGAGTTGGCACCTCATCCAGGCCAGGACGGAAGGGTAATAGATTGAGTCTGCCCAACAGTAGCAAAAGTAAACCCACCCAAAAAATCAAGATAAAGGATTTGATACAGTTTGTGAAGACTATACTACAAATAGTTGGGGCTGGCATCAATCTTACCAATGTACCATTTTTTGAAAATTATGGCTGTCTCTTACTTAGAAACTTCAGCAGATCTCTATTGTCTACACAATTATTAATATTAAATATTAATTAATATTAATATTAATATTGAAGCTGGACTGAGCATGAGAGATGATCCAGTCCAAATCCTTTATAAAATCAGAGAAACTCAAAGTGGGGAAAGACCTCAGAAGTTAATCTGGTGAGGAACCTAAATGAGAATCTCCTCTTCAAATTCATTCACATGTGATCATCAAGTCTCCATTTGAAGGTCCCCAATTGTTGGAGAATTCACTTCTTCTCCTCCTCATTCCATTTTGGGACAACCATAACTATTAAGACTTTTTTCTTCTTTACAGTGAGTCTAAACTTGCCTCTGTTGTTTCTATTGTTTTAACTCTGTCTTCTGTTGGCAGAAATCTCATCCCTTTCCCTTATGATGTAGTTTCAAAAGCTGGAGGACAATTATTATTACAGCCACGCTTAAGTTTCCTCAAACCCAGGATAAATTTCTACAATTCCTTGCTGCTCCTTACTTGAAAATGTCTGTAGTTCTCTAAGCATCCTGGTTGCCTCACTGAGGCAGTGTTTACTCTCCACTATGTTCATGTCCTCCCTAACTAAAAACAATTCTCTACATATAATCCTGGTCTGACCAGGAGAGAGTATAGGTAAGACTATTGCCTGCATTACCTAGGAACTACAGCTTTTTTCTTCTGATTTTAAAGTATCCTCAACGTTTTGAGATGAATAAATTTTAAGTTGAATCATTAAATGTCACTCAAACTATATACCAACTCAAATTAAGGTCCAATTCACTTAAGTAACTGGCAAGTGCTTTGGCTCTCAGTATTTCAGGAAATTGTTAACACATTCTCAATTTGAACAACTACAAAGAACACTGATGTGTTTTTGCTGGATGCAAATAATTTGAATCTTGATCATTCCTGGGGAGCATTTTAGTTTAGTTTTTATACATATTACTCATTTTAACATATACCCTTACTCCTCTCCTACCCAAAGAGCCTTCTCATGTAATGGGGAAACAAATTAAGCAAAATCCACTGAAACCTCTACCATGTTTGATAATGTATTTAACATTCCACACCACAGTGGCTCACATCTCCATTTAAAGGAAGGAAATACATTTCCTTAATTTTTCTCCATATAGCAATATGTGTAGGTGTTGCCATCTTCTATACAATATAAGTTTCTTTATGACACAGACTTTTTTATGTCTTTGTATCCCTAATACCTAGCACAGTGTCTGGAACACAGAAAGTGCTTAATAAATATTGATGGATTGGTTGATTTTGACAGTTGTTAGACTAGTAGATAAGAGCAAATGCTAGAAAATATATTCTACTTCATTTCATGAAGGAATTTTACAGTTTTTCGTGCTATACGAACAAGATAGATATATGTAGAATATATGGTAGGTAGATTGACTGGGTTTGGAATTGGTTGACCGATCAGACTCAAGGAAAGAGTAGTGATTAATAAATTGATGAATATCAACCTCGTGGGAAGTATATATGGAATGTCATAGTCTTTGTTGCTATTCAAGTCACCCTTTTTCAAAGATTTGAAAATTAACATATATGGCATATTCACCATATCTACATATATACTGATGGGCTAGAAGGGTAGGCTGAGGCTAAAGTGAAATTTATGGGAATAAATATAGATTTTTGCATGAGTTCAAAAGCTCATTGGTACAGGTACAAGATGAGGGAGCTATGATTAGAAAGTCATTTATTTGGAAAAGGCCTATAGATTTAAGTGGATGGTAAACTCAATATAAGTATGACATGGCCATTTTTAAACATGAGCCTGGTGTCATTCCATTGTAGATTGATAACTAACTTGGAAGTCAAAATTATATTCTGGAAAATGATTATGAATTTTTAAAAACCCTAAAATCATATTAATCTGCATTAATAGGAATGTAGTGTCCTGAGTGAGTCCTACTGTACTCTTCCTTGGTCAAATCACCTCTGAAGTAGCGTATCCATTTCTTGAAATCACATTTTATGAGGGATAGTGACAAATGAAAATATATCTAAAAGAGGGTGGCCAAGCTGGTAAAGAGACTTACAACCATGCTATACAATGACTGGTTAAAAAGTGGGGGGACATTTAGCCTGGAGTATAGATTTAGAAGGGACAGGATGATTATCTCCAAATATTTGAAAGATTGTTATGTGGAAGAAAGATTAGACTTGTTTTACTTGGGCCCTGGGGGCACAGGGGGGTGTTCAAGAAGGACTAGCACCTCTGGTTTGTGTTTGTGAGTTCTTTTAAAGCTGCTCATCCACCTTTGATATCCATTATCACCCAACTCCCACCTGTGGCTCCAAAAAGCTGTCACATGCACAGCACCCACACCCCAGTAAAACCATGTCAACAGATGGATTAAATCAGGTTGGGGGTAACAGATAGGCCTGAAACCTCTCAGTGAGTTAGGGCGATGTTTGCTCCAAGCTCCAAGATACACACACACACACGCACACACACACACCCTAGCCAGATGAGAACAATTTGTTTCAAGGACCATGAAGGTGGATAAAGCAGGCACTATGGAATGCTTAGAGCTTAGTTAGCCATTGAAGACACCAAGGTCATCCACTGCATCCCAGGCCATCATCCAGTCATCCTGACTTTTGTCTTCCCACTGGACTTTGACGACTCAGGAAGAGAGAGTGAGGCTGATGACTTTGTGTATCTGCCTCACTTAAATCCAAATCAAAACATCACCCAAAACATGACCCATGATGTCATTGGTCCTCTTTGGATGAGGACAAACAATAACTTGGGCCCTGGGACATAACTAGAACTAAGGGATAGGAATTCTGAGGAGGCAAGCTTCAGCTCAATAGAAGGAAAATCTTTCCTAATAATTAGAATAGCCCTGAATAAAACAACTTGCTTTGAGAAATAATGAGTTACTCACCAGTTGAGGCCCTCACATTGGAGCATTGTATGAATATTGTAGAAGGGATTAATGTGTTGCCTGAGGATTGGATAAAATAACCTCTAAAATCCATGCTAATTCAGATTCTGTGATTCTAGAATAATCTGAGGATACATACATCTAACACAATTTTTTCTTTCTCCTTTGAATTTCTACAGTGCTTTATTTGTACTATTCTTATGGTATTTGTGCTGTCTATATTATGTCTTAGCTTTGTTGCTCCAGATCTTCCCTCTGTTGTAACTTCAAAGGGTAAGGAACAACACAGAGGAGACCCGGATTTATCTAAGTGCTTTATTGGCATACATAGCTCTGGCTCACAACTACAGTGAATAAATTTATAGTACAAATTGTCCCTAAGATCACCCTTCTCCCAGAAGGAGAAGTGAGAAAGGGAATAAGCATCTATTAAGCCCCTTCTCTGTGCCAGGCACTGTGCTAAATCCTTTACAAATATTAAGCGCAGAATAGCATTCTACCTTCCTTGAATTAAGCAATACCTTCTTCTCATTTGCATAACATTCAGAGGAGATATTCTTCCATACCCTTTCACTAAATGTAATGTAAACAATGGACGAAGATGCTCTCTATTTCTGCTGTTGCCTCCCTTTTCCTCCTTTACATCACTGGCATATTCTTAGACATGTCCAGCCCAAGCTTTGGAGAAAAGACTCCTTTATCATCATGGTTCTAATCTTACTGATCCAGCATTTTTGGCCCCTCAGTTCATCATCAGATTATCCTGACCAGAGCCCCTCTAGTTTAGCATTCCTGTAGGCTGCTGTGGGATAACCCCCTTCTGCTGATGCCCAGCAAGGCTTCAGTATCTCTGCTCCAAGGATCCTTGTTGTCAGTACCTATATTTCTAGAGATAAAAGCTTGCAAAAATAATAAGATTAGACAGGCCTAAAGATAAGCTGCAGCTACCAAGGTTATTTCTAAAACTATAGAGTATCATCCTTGGTCCTGAGCCAGCTGCTGCCCCAATCCTCAGATCCTGTATTTTTCTGGCTAAAGGCTTCAGAAGCTTTTCCAGAAAGTTAACCTCTTGGCTACCATTATATTCTCTCACTTTTTATGTCATTAAAGTATAACAAATGGGAAAGTTAATACTTGATCCAGGATCCTTGATTAATTTGTGCTATATTTTTCATTTCTTGTCCCCTATAATGCTGATGCCAAAACATCTTCCTCCAATCTTTGAAAAAGTGGTTTTTTGTTTGCTGGTTTGAATCAAGATGAGTTTCCAGAATAGAACTTTGTCTTCCAAGATATTAGAATATTCATCCACAATGGAATGACAACAGGTTTTACTTAAGCATGCTTTACTAATACCAACAATAGTCTTGAATGAATGAACATTTATCAAATGCTTAACTATGCTACAGGCACAGTGCTAAACTCTGACATCAAGGAATTAACATTCTAATGGAGGAAGACTACATAAAGGGGCTTTGAGGGGAAGGCATCTTCCTTCTAATCATGCCAGTATAATATTGGTTCATGTTTATTGGGCAGATTTATAAAATATAAGTCTGCTGTTGGAAGTGTAGTTATGAAATGATCAAAACTTTCTAACAGGATAGGGTAAAGCTCCTCCCTATACTCAGAAAGGTCCTTTTCTCTTGTGCAGCTTCCATTATGCCCTCATGCCACAAAGAAAGGGGCACCAACCAATACAAGGACAGAATTGACCACAAGAGTTTATGAGAAATATTAAATGTAGCAAATGTATTAACTAACAGAATGCAAAAAACCCCACACAATTAAGCAGAAGTAAAACAGGTTCGAGATAGAGAGCCCTCTCTCATTCCTCTAGCTGGTTTGCTTCTCTCAGGATTCTATTCTCAAGACTCAAGACTTTACTAAAGCAAGTGCTCCCCATAAAAACCCTACCTTTCTCTTGCACTTTTCAAGTCATTTCTCATGGTCTTCAAGAATGGAGCTTCAGATATGGCAGACATTGGCTGTAGCCATTGTGCTGTTGCTGTCATGGATTGATTGCCATGTATCTCTTCTCCTCACTTCATTATCCTTGAGAGTCCCCAAAGTCCTTGCAGTAGGCCATACATGAAAAACTCAGACATCTCAATGAAGGGCTGATTGAGTGTAAGTTTCTTCTCTTCCCAAACTGAAAAGAACTACAAATCCCAGGGTTATTATTTTGGGGCCAGTCAACCCCTTACCACAGGTTGTTACACCAGCATAGTTAGGCATGGATGGCTGGGAAGTGACATAGAGAACTGGTTCTGGGCAAGATAAGGTTAAAACTCAAAACCCAGAAACTGTAAGATAGAATCCAAGATCTAGTGGGATAGCGTTGAAGAAGATGACCCCAGTACAGGTTCGAAGAATGAGGACATATTCCTGTGCAACTGTCTATAACCTGCAGGATCCCAGAGGCATCCATAAATCCTTGTACCTCTAAGTACTTCTCTTTAAAAAAAAAGTATCATTGATGCCTTTTGTCATTATACTATAGTCATTTCACATACCACTTCCAGGTAGAATGTTCCTTGGGTAGGGGTGGGGCAGCCAGGAAACATGCTTTCTTCAGTAGCCTTCTACTTCTTGCTGTGAGGGGCGAGATAGGCTTCATTGTTCATTGCCAGGCAGTTTCAGTGGTTTTTCAAGTACTCAGAGATCAATTTCCTGTTCATCATTTGCATTGTTGTAGTCATGTCTTTCAAGTACTTTTGCTGTGCATCCAAGTGATCCACCTAGCTGTAAGTTGGATCCTCTTGACATTCATTTGTCCATGTACCAGTTTGAGGATAAGTTATCCTCTGTAAATAAAGTTTATCCTTCTGGATACAGCACCCAACTTCCCAACAGGGTAGAAAATATGAAGCAATTCACTGATTTCTGGAATCTCTCAAGGCTATTTGTAACCTTCAAGGTGAAATCCAGGCTTTGGTCCAATTCACTGATATAATGGAGTCTTTACCAACAGAAGAGAGTAGCTAATACTCAAGTAGCAGGGGCCCCATCCCTTCCACTGGGTTAGGAATCTACTACTACCAATTAAAACAACTTCCTGTCTTGGGTGTGCAGAACCAGACTAGTACAATTTACTTGAGCTTAGTTGAAGGCTTGCCCTGCTGTTTGCCTACCCAAGGGTCCAAAGAAATACAGACTTGGGGTCATATTTACCCTGAGTAGTGAGCCACAAAGTCCTTAAAACTCTTCTTAAAATCTTGTCATCAAGATTGTTCATGGGTTCTGGGACACATTTCTTATGTATTGCTGGTCATCTAATCCATAGATCAGTATCAATCAATCCTATTTCCTTGTGTTTTTTCCATGGAAATAGGGTATAGGGTGTATTTCCATAGGAAATAGAGGTAGGATCCTTCCAATTTACGCCAACTAATTTGTCACTACAATGGCTTCCAACACATCATCAGTCTATGTCAGCTATTCCTCCCATCCATTGAATATAAACTTTGGGGAGACTACCATTGTGGTTATGTGTCTTTACCACTATGTTCCAAGTTCCTTGAGATCAGAAACCTCCTAAGATAGTATCTTAAAAAGGAGAATTAACAGAGAAACAAGAAGAATCAATCAACAGAGAATAACCACACACACACACACACACACACACACACACACACATACATATATACCAACTAAGAGATATTAAACTAAAACTAAGAAAAACCAGAAATAGCTCAGCAAGTACAATTCTGACCCGATGTGTTTACAATCTGAAAACAGATAGGCAGTAAGATGATGTGGTATAATACGATATGATACGATACAATACAATATAATACAATACACCTGAATACTCTGATATAATAGGGTAATGTTTTAGCTTTCCCTCTCTATGTAGAGTCTCATCAAATACTAACCTGAAAGGGACATTAGAGATCACTAACCTTATATAACCCCTTGATTTTACTGGGGAAAAATAGAAACACTAAGGGGAGGTTGGATGAGATTTCTAACAGCTTTAAAATGCTATGACATTCATATCAAAAAATTAGTCAAAAAGTCCAATTCAATTCAAAAAGGATTATTAAACACCTACAGTACATCAGGTACCAGGTGCTAGGCCCCAGGAATACAAAGACAAAAATAGGACTACTCTCAAGGAGTTTACATTCTAATGAAAGATTAATTGAAAAATTTGTTTCATGCTAACTGATAGTAAGTAAACTGAGAGCAAGAGCATGATTTCTTTCTTTAATGTATTTATCTGTTTGAACTATATATTTAAATTAAATTGAGGGGCTATTTCTAGTTTGTTTGATTTTAGATATCTAAGGAAACTTTGATAGTCCCAACCTCTAAAAGTTTTTTGAAAGATAATAAATGCAAACATAAGTTAAACATTATGATCTGTCCATTTTCTGTTCATAAGTTTTACCATTTAAAGTCTGAGTAGGCATTTGAGTAAATGTAGCAACATATTGTATCTTAAATGAATTCATATATGTTATTGGTCAGTTGTTTCAATCACATCAAACTCTTTGTGACCTCATTTGAGGTTTTCTTTGCAAAGACACTGGAATAGTTTGCCATTTTCTCCAGCTCATTTTACATATGAGGAAACTGAGACAAACAGGGTTAAGTGAATTGCCAAGGGTCACAGAGCTGGTAAGTATCTGAGGCCAGATTTGAACTCATAAAGATGAGTCTTCCTGATTACAGACCTGGAACTTTATCTTCTGTGCCACCTAGGTGCCCTGCAATGCATATCTTTAGAAGATGAATTGAAGGAACTGGTGTTGGTTAACCTGGAAAAGAAAAAAAAACTTGTGTGCTATATTAGTCTATCCCTTTAATGACATCAAAGGGAGGCTGAGAGTTCAATTTCCCAAAGTCCCAGAAATGCCCCAAGCCTGAAACCCCCAAACCTGATGGAACTGTAATGGGTAGATTAAAGCTTCAACAATTTCAGAGCTTTAGCTTCGTAGATTATTATCTTATACCTCATCAGCTTGGGATAGGAAGATCTTTAGACTTGGCCCTAGAAAAAATGAATTTCTAGGAAATCTGGGCTCACCCACTTCCTGTTTCTAGTTCCCTGTTGACCAAGACACAAAACCAAGCACAGACTATCTGTTCTCACCATTCTTACTCTTAATTCTATAGATCCATGGCCTTTCCTGACTCTCTTCATCCTCTCCCAATTATTGTATCCATTACTATTATGACCATTGTTGGAGGCAATTGAAGTGTGAGGTAGGAATAGGAAGACATTCTGTTAAAAATTATCCTCACACAGAAAGGATGATGAAGACAAAAATAAGGTATGGAAGAAGGCTGTTAGTAGATAAGAAGATATATCCCAAGATGACTTGGAGATCCCCTTTCTCTGGAACCAAGAAGCCAGGCTATTCTTGATTTAACTGCCTATGCCCATGGTCATATCTGACTGTTTATATCATCAATGCAATACCCACAGCAGCTGCTATGAATATGCCAATGTATTTGCAGGTTCGAATCGCAAGATATAACAAGACTCTCTAGCTCAAAGACAAAACCAAGATATTCAAACACCAGAAAGCCAAATTCATCACAGTATTAAAGAAGTCATATACATTGCCAATGCAGAGAGCACCACCACACCAAGCCTTCCCTCTGTTAGGCCTCCCCACAAACAAACTCCTTTAAGCAAAATCACTCTTTCTCTCACTCACACTAGCTGCTCTGCCTGCTCTCTCTCTCCTGGCTCTGATTGCTGTATCTCACGTCCTGCTTCACCCATTCAGCAAGCTCCTCCCACTACAGGTTCCATGTGACCCAGGCTCATGTGACTCAGGCTTCCATATGACTCTGGCTCAAATCAGGTCACATAGGCCTATTAACGGATGGGAAAGATCTTCCCATTCCCATTAGCATTACACTGTCTCAACCTCAGAATATCTCTCTGAAATCCTAGTAGTGGGAAAGATGGAGGTACATGATAGGGTAGAAGGAACATTAGATTTGGAATCAGATGACCTGAGTTCAAATTCCAGTCCTTTCATTTATTATCTGTATCACTTTAGGCAAGTCATTTCAATTGGCAGGGGAAGTGGGAGGGAAAGGAGGAAGGGTGCTGTAGTATTAATGCGATCAAAGATCTTCCCCCCTCATTCAGTAGGTCTCAGGTGGGGCCAGGTGGGAAAGCTTGATTATATCTTTGTTTGTAAGTAGGCCTAAAGCCTCTACTAACTAGTTACTAAGCCTATTTGGGCATGAAGCCCTCAGGGCTCTAAGGGGAGTTGCTAAGACCAGAGCCAATGGTATATGCACTGAGTTCTAGTCAATCATGAATTCAGCCAATCAGAGACCTAAGTTCTAGCCAATCAGATGCCCCAAGTAGGACTGTATATAAGGACAGCCCAGAGTGTGAGGGAACCAGAATGGAAGAGAGACAGAACTGAAGAGAAGCAGAATTGAGAAGCAGACATCAAGAAGACATTGAGACAGCAGACATCGAGGGCACTGAAGAGCAGACATTGAGAGAGCCAGCATCGATAGAACTGCAGAAGGGAGTGCTGAGGAGAGAGTTAGGATTCCTGTGTTATTGTTTATAGGAAGGCCCTAGCAAGGGGAAAGATTACAGCATGGCTTGATTCCTAGTTATAATGCTGTTTTATAATTTTCTTTGCCACATTGAGGTAGGCTTACTGGTTTTGGAATATAATTACTGCTATATCAAATTAGAGTAACTGGTCTTGGGATTGGATCCTCTGGTATCTAAATAAATGTTATACTTCCTCTGCCTTCTACTTAGAGAGTTTTTCATACTTTGCGATTCCAAACCATACAGTCATGTTCATGGTCATCATCAAGGTCATAGATCTTGCCTTACTGATATAGGTGCTGAATCTCTTCATTTGACAAATGCTGCAGTCTCTTCCAGATCTAAAATCCTATGTCTCTCTATCAGTCTTTGTGTACAATGACAGAAAAAATGGATGAATGAATGAATGAAAATGCATTTACTAAGCACTCATTAGGTTTCAAGCACTATTCTTAGGGTTATAGATACAAATACAAAATATACTTGCTCTCAAGGAACATGCATTCTTTTATTATTATTATTATCATTGTTGTTGTTGTTGTTGTTAGTTTTCACATTCACTTCCATAAGATTTTGAGTTCCAAATTTTCTCCCCATCCCTCCCCTACCTCTACCACAAGATGGCATACATCTTGTGATACAGGCTCTACATATATATTCATATTAAACATATTTTCACATTAGTAATGTTATAAAGATGAATTAGAACCAATTGGAGAAACCATGAGAAAGAAGAAAAAAGAGAGAGAACAAATAGTATGTTTCAATCTGCATTCAGACTTCCAAGTTCTTTTTCTGGATGTGGATAGCATTTTCCATCATGAGTTATTTGGAGTTGTCTTAGATCCATGCATTGCTAAGCAGAGATAAGTCTATCAAAGTTAGTCATCACTCATTATGGCTGTTACTGTATAAAATGTTCTTCTGGTTCTGCTCACTTCACTCAACAGCAGTTCATGTAAGTCTTTCCAGGTTTTTCTGAAGTCCACCTGCTCATCATTTATTATGGAACAATAGTATTCCATTACATTCATATACCATAACTTGTTTAGCCCTTCCCCAATTGATGGGCATTCTCTCAATTTCCAATTATTGGCCATCACAAAAAGAGCTTGTATATGTGGGTCCTTTTGTTGTTTTTATGACCTCTTTGGGATACAGACCTAGAAGTGGTATTGCTGGATCAACAGGTACACAGAGTTTCAGAGCCCCTTTGTGCACCGTTCCAAATTGCTCTCCAAAATGGTTGGATCAGTTTACAACTCCACCAATAATGTATTAGTGAGGAATATGCATTCTAATTAAAGGAGATGACATCTGTTGAAGAGAATGGCCAGGGAGGGCTATTTTTCTTTGGAAAGTTATTGAGATGGGAATTGATGTCATAAAGGAATTGATTTACATGCTTTTTCTCTTCTTAAATAATTCTTTCGCTAGCAATGTATTTGCTTTTTCATAAACCTGAATTTCCACCTTTAGAGAATGTTAGAAAACTCAATTTATTGTCAATTGAAAAACAAAATATCCCTCCTGAGAGGTGAATGGATTTCCACAAACATGATTTCATCAGTCTTCACACTGTTGCTTTGAAGTGAGTAGGGACAGATGTGTTCTCGTTTTATTGATAGGGACAAAAATCACATTTATCTTAAACCTTTTTTTAAGCATTCACACAGATGGGCAGTGGCAAATCTAGGATTTAAACTCTATTCTGTTTGCCCATTCACTCTCCTGTCCAGTAGGTGATATATCATCAAAATACATTCATTTTGAGAACCAGGAAAGATTATGTCTACATTCAGTTTTGGTAGAGATTGCCAAACTGGTAAAGTATTTTGATATGATAGGTTGGGACACCTAAAAAATGATTTCAATATGGAATATCCTTTAAATGGAGTCTGATTTTAAATGGTTTTGTTTGGAAAAAATAGGATATCTATTGCAAATAATTTTCCAAATTTAAAAAAAATAAGCATGTAAGGTAGGTTTTTTAAAAGAACTAGGAACAAAAACTATATAGGTTATTTTTTTAAAAAAAATACTAAGGTGTATGGAATGTGTTTAGTCATGAAATTTGAAAGATCACTGATGGCTATGATTAGGGTATTAGAGCTATAAACTGAATTGGACTTTACTTAATAGCTTTATGATCTCATTTTTGGACACTCACCATTACTATAGAACTCTATCTATTCCTTTTCATCTTGAGTAATAATAATAATAATAAACTTATATAGTTCTTACTATGTGCCAGGCACTAAGCTAAGTGCTTTATAATTATTATCTCATTTGATCTTCACAAGAATACTGCAGTGTATATACTATTATTATCCTTCTTTTACATAGGAGTAAAGTGAGACACACAGAGCTTAAGTGACTTGCTTGGGATTACACAGTTACTAAATATGTGAGGCAAGATTTGAACTCATCTTCCTGACTCTAAGCCAAGCACTCTATCAGCTGCCCCAAGGCAGACATAATGCTCACAATGAATGACAAAGGCAATCGTTTGGCAGTTAAAGCCTTTCCTAATTGGCCTTCATTTTATATTTCCAGATTGATTTCATATCCACATATTGCTTATGCCCATTCTACATTCCAGTGAGTCTAGCCTAGTTGCCGTTTTCCATGCATTATACTCCATCTTCTGTCTCCATCCCCAGGCCTAGAATGGTCTTCCTCTTTTTCCCCCTTTTTGGAAGTACTCATTTCTCTTCCAAGCTCAGTTCCCAAGCCACTTCCTATACATGCTTCTCTGGAGCACTGCCAGCTGTTAGTGACCTCCCATAATCCAAACTGATTTGTATGCATTTTGCATTTATATACTTAAGCGGTGATAGTATAAACTAGTAGAATGTAAATTCCTCCAGGGCATGGATGAGGTTTTTTTTTCTTCCTTTTTTCTTGGTACCACCCAGTATCTAGCACAATGACTGGAATACAGAACAATTGATGAATTCAATTAAATCTGGGCAGAAGAACTTTAGAAGCCAATCAATGAAGAGAAAAGGGTACTCACAAGGATCTTATAGGGCCTATGAATTTAATGGATTGGCAAAAGAGTAATAATGAAACTCATTAAAGTTTTTAAAGACTTTAGAAGGATTTTCAATAGTCCTATGGCTTTTATTGTGGTTATTGGCTATGATGCTTTCAGTTTAAAAGACTGATCTGCAGATTGAAAGTCATGAACCTACAGGGTCTTCTCCAGGACACAGTCATAAAATGTGATCCCAATATTTGCTCTCTGAACCCCTTTCCTGACACTGCAACCTCATTCAGGTGTTTGCTCCTATCTCCTACCATCCTTTCACAAGCACTGAGCTGTTTGAGGGAAAAGTTATTGTTTTCATTTGTGGTGACCAAAGTACTCTTCTATGATTTAGTCTTTATGACTGGCCAATCTGTTCTTGTCCCATTAGGCCCACGCTTTCTGAAATCTGATCTAACAAAACAAGTAATTATCAAATACCTACTATGTGCTGGGCAATGGAAAAAAAAAACAAAATTAAAAAAAGGGTTTCTCTCTCTCTCACACACACACGCACACGCACACGCACACGCACATGCACACGCACACAGGCAGGCAGTTCACATTTTACCAGCAAAGAATTTTTTAACTTCTTTTATAATTTACACTCTACTAAAAGATATTTTTTTTGAAGTATATGTTGCAGCCTACATTATATGCAACTTCTGGTGTCTCAGGTCAGCCAGTCAGCTATGGTCTGCACTTTTGTGATGTTCCTGTTGCTCAATACAGAATTACAGAGAAGGAGAAGAATGTGACCTTCTGTGCTCCAATGCTTAGTGAATATATCAATTATGCAAATTTTTGTAAAGGCTTAAGAATGGATTGTGTGCATTTTTTTTTAGTAGGCCCTGAAAAGCAGTCTTCCTAGAAATGATAGAAACCCTATAATTAACATGTTTCAAGTGATTTGAATGTAACATGGTGTTACCATGCCCTCTTTGTAGTTTCCAACTACAGTCTTAAAGGAAGCATTAGATTTGTATCCTTCTCAAGATTTGTGGATAGAGCTTCTTGTTGAAGAACAAAGGCAAGGCTGAACCCTTTATTAGAAACAAAGTTATAATTCAGTGCTCCTGTATTTCCTCCATTGCGTTTGGGACTAGCCTACACATCAGGAGCAGCCTCTCATCCTGGGGATTCAATAAAACCATCATTTTGGCAAAACAAAACAAAACAAAATTTTGGCATTAGCAAATCATGAGTCATCTCTGTGATCCTTACAGCTGTGCTTTGCACTGGGGGTAATAAATCATGTGTAAATAATAATCACTGAAATTAAATGTGTGGATGTTGGATAATTCTTTGTCATTGTTACCTACTAATAACAGTAATTTGGTTAAGTAAATTGTATTGATATCAAATGTTTCTAGTCTGCAGCTTTCAATTAGCAGGTCATACATTCCATCTTCAAATGACACAACATTTCAGCTGATATTTCCTCCTAGAAAATATTCAGCAGGATAGCTTACTCCTTTGTTTCCTGGACACTTTTCTTCTGTTTGTTTCTTTCATTTTTTTAAGAACTGACACCACTCTTTTTGTAGTATAAGGTCCTGGCTGTCTCACATTGAGACAGGAAGATATGCATTGGTTCTGATTTTACCTGTCTAAGAAGACCATGGCCTGTGGCCCTAATGTCCTCAAGGAAGTGATTCCTTTACCCAATGACCACTAGCAATCAATAATTCCTTTGCCTGACCTTTCCACAGAGGTCACATTCCCTTGGGCTTCTGATCTTTCTCCTCTACATTGTAAAAGGTAAGCGATGGCCTGAGTTATACAGCAAGGTACAGGCAACCAAGCAAAATTTAATTGATTGGAAAATAAAAATAATTGTGGAGGGAGCCTATGCAAATTCACAAAATAAATAAGCTTTAAAGAAACTTTAAAAAAATAACTAATTCGGACATGTCCTTTCATCTAATTTGCTTCCCTCTCTTCTTGCTTACTTCCTTTTCTTCCCCAGTCTACTCTGGTCTTGTGCTCAGCAGTCAGTACCTGATCTTCTGCTTGCCCCTCCAAAGTGCTAGACTAATGTTCCTGAGGGAACAGAGGGTCTCAGAAGAAGGTTAACCTCTAGGAATAGTGCCATTTCTTGATGGGGTCTTTGGGGACACACTGGCAGCTCTCTCTACCATCCCCAGAAACTTACAATAGAACTGAGGGCCCTACTAGTAAGAAAGGTCAGTTTTGTATTTAGCCATCCTCTGGTTTCTCCTGCTTGGCCCTAAGCACGGTCTAGTTGGTGAGAAATGTATGGGCTTCTCAGGGGGCCCCAACCTGTTCAGCTACGCTTAGCAGAACCTACACAGACTGGCCTTGTTCTTGAAAAGTACTGCTGGGCCCTTCCAAGTACACACCAGGAAGACTGTTTAAAATCAAGGGAGGAGGGTTTTTAAAGATAAATCACTTAACCACTCAAAGGTTGCAGTTCTCTTTCTGCAAAATGGAATAATAACCATTGCACTAACTTCCTCAAAGGGTTGTCATGAGGAAAAGATTTGGCCACTACATAGATATATAGATATAGATATATTTGCATATATTATATACTACCTAAATATGAGCCACCATTATAATTCTCATCTTTCTCATCTTACACTTCATGATATTCTGATAGAAATGGTATGGAGATAAGTTGCCATCCAACTATTATTCATTTTTATATGATATTTTATATTGAGGTGGATACATTATAAGTTTCATCAAAATAATGGAAGGTAGGCTTACCTTCTAAAGGCTCACTGAAAGCATCCTTGGGACAACTGCATTAGCAGACAAAGCAGCTAGATGTTATATACTTGATCTTATTCAGATATGGTATTGAAGTTTCTCGTTAGATCTTGACATTTTGAGAAGTTTTCATTCTACATAGTTTGGAGGTGTTATGTATTTGGTACAGCAATGCCTATTGATACTGTTGTTCCTAAATAAGGGGAAGGGGTCAGTATTATACATGGGTGATTTGGGAAGATATTCTTGTCCGTGATGATACTTATTCCAGTATAGTTTATTGCTTGAAAACGCAAAGATATTGGGGGGGTACATTATTTGTAGTATAAGGATTTGTCATCTGTTAGTTTACAAAAAGTTGAAAAGCTTCTCGTAAATATTTCTAGCTCCTTGAGCATATCTCTTCAAGAATTCAGTAGATGCTGAATTTTTACAACTTGCAACAACATATTACACAATTTCTAACACTTTAATGCATATATTACATTCATCCATATGTCTAGGCTTCTTTAGAATAACTTTTCTAGGGTCAATCACATCATGCAGCATCATTGGTATATACCTCTCCATTTTTGTAAATGGATTAGCCAGAAATTGTGGTTCTAGTTAAACCTACCGTATGTGAGACTTGTAGAGAAAAGCCACAGTATCAGTCACCTCCTTTTGCATAATAGTTTTGTGGTTCATTATATCAAATGATATGCAAGCTTTGTGTTTTGTGTGTAATCTAACTTTTACCTTGTCATTATCAGACTACTTTTAAATATTTATTTGAATGGTAGAAAAGTTTTCACATCTTCCTTTTGCAGAGGTTCCTTCATTTTTTTCTTCCTTGAGCCTCTGTAACAGGGGTTCTTAACTTGGAGTCAGCAATATTTGTTGGTGTGGTGGTGGTGGTAGTTGTGGTAGTTGTTGTGGTTGTTGTTTTAACATCTTGATAAATATTTAAATATAATTAGTTCATTTTGTAATTCTATATATTTTATTTTTATTCATTTAAAAACATCATCCAGAGCAGGCATCAATATGCTTCACCAGGCTGCCAAAGGTACACAGACACACACAGACACACACACACACACACACACACACACACACAAACACATACACTTAGGCTCTATGGTATAGTTTTTACTGGTGTTGAATTGTTTCTTGTATTATTAATGCTGCTTTAATTCCTTTTATGCTTAAACTTTTGGCTTCTGCTTTGAATTATTATAGATAAATCTCTTATGGTCCCTCAATTACTATTTTGTTGCTGTTGGATGTCTTCTTTCTGGTTTTGCTTTTCCTCTTTTTTTCTGTGTCAATTTAATACCATCATCAACTCCAGAAGATTCAGTTTTCATCTCTATGTAAATTATTCTCAAATCCACTTAAATCTACCTCACCCTAACCTCTCTCCTAACCTTCAGACTCCTATCTCCAACTTCATATTGGATACTTCAAAATGTAAGCACCTTAGAAATCTTAAATTCAACATGCCCATAAATGAACTAATTATCTTTCCACCCCATACCCAAGGTATTTCCCTTTCTATTGGAGAGAGACAGGTGAGCCTACTCAAATGAGCAACCAGACAAAACCAAACAGAGAATAACAACAATAAAAAATAATAACAGTAAGAGTACTAGTGGTAATTAAAATAATACATTTGAACCAAAATTTTCCTAATTCCAAATCCAGTGCCCTATCCACTGTACCATGTTGCATTTCACTATGCCCTCCTATTCAACCAATATTCAATTCAATAAAATAAGCATCTATTAAGCACCTACTATATGCCAAGGACTGTGTATATATTATATACTCATACTTTCTCATAATGTTTCTACCAACCTCAGAATAGACCCTGACCTGTTTGTTCACTCTCTAAATCATGCCCATGTCCTCCAATTTAACCCAACGCCATAAATTATGACCACAACCTCAAAGAATATTGAGTAGAATAATTTAGCTAGAGTACACAATTAAATTACAGGAATCAGGGGAACTAAAGCTAAAAGATAAAATGTGATCAATATTTTGTTTCACTTCGAATTCCAGTAAAGGAATTTATATTTGATTAGGTAGATAATGGAGAGTTATTAAAGATTTCAATAACTTGGGGGCAAATGAGTATCATGATTAGAGCTGAACTTTTAGAAGCATTTATTTAGAGATGATGTGAAGAAGAGAGTCCGGAAACACAAAGATCATTTCAGGGTGTCTAAGTCAAGAGGAAATAACCAATACTACCCCCACACCCCACCTCTCAGACTAGTGATCACAGGAATGGAAATAGAGATGTGAAAGAATTTGAGAAGGTAGAATTGATAGGCCTTAATGACTCTCAGAATATTGTGAGAAGTAGAAGAGAGGGAGGAACCCAAAATGATGCAAATATTTAAAACCTGGGTGATTCCTCCTATAAAAGATAAGCAACATGAAGGTAAGAATTGTGCCAGTTCAAATCTCTTTCTCTCTGTTCCCAACACCACTTCTGGTTTTGTTTAACATGAAGCCATGAACACAATGAGTGCTTAAAAATGATTGTTGCTACAACTGAATGTTCATATGATTAGCAGATATAGGCTAACCCAAAAGAGGAGGCACTTTGAGAGTGAAGGAAATGAATTCCATTTTAGACATGTTGGATTTAAACAGGTAGTAAGGTTCCTGGTATGACTGAGAAGGAGAAAATTGTAGGAAATGTGGCTACAATTTTCTTGATCCTACCTGAATCAAAAGGGAAGTTTCTCCACAGAATGAAAGGAACTCAGAAAATAGGGGTTTGCTTTATAAGAAACCCATAGAGATGTGTATAGAATGGAGTTGCCTGGACCCCTGAGACTGCAGCCATCAGGGTGGCTTCCTTATTAACTGGGAAACCCTGGCAGTAGTAGGTAGCATAACTGCCACTACTCTTGCTTCCTTCCTCTGTTAACCATTCACTTTGTCCATGAGGTTTAATTGCAAAAGGAAGGAGGATGCAGGTCCAATGACTGGTCTCTCTGTAGTTAGGGCCCCTCTATGCATCTCATTCAGGCTCTTTTTAAGAGCTACCTGTCATGTACCAGGGGCTCTTCTGCTGAGCAAAGCCTAGGCTGTCTGCCTTCCTCCGTTCATTTCCTAGCAAGCACTTGCTACTGGACTTGAGTGCTCTGGCCAGCAATAGTTAGGTCAGAGAAAAGAGATCATTGTTTCTCCTTTGACATTTTCTTTCTCCTGTGACTCCTCTAGCCACTTTCAGTCCATAGTACGTGGCCCTGGGGCTCTAGTTGTTATAGACAAGGCAAGAAAAAGGTTAAATTTTTATGTTATGTGCCTCTGGTAACCAGTCCTTAAACCCTACCGCCTGCTCTTGATGGCAAAGAGCAAGGCTAGGGAAACAAGGTCTAGTTGGAAATGTGCTTTTTTTAGCTGAGAAGATAAGGATGAAAAGGTTATTCTGTAGTCTAACACAAGAGAAAGGGCTTGATTAAAAGGAGCCTTTGGCACATCTCTATTTTTATTTTTTAAGTAACATGCTCTTGTTATTTTTTTTCAAAGTAAATTCATTTATGTTTTAGTTTCTTTGTTTGATGGATAAAAATGATGTCTTTCGTGATTGAGTATTCAATAAATATTTGCCTTTTAAAAAATAATAAATAAAATTCCCTGGCACAAACCCTAACGAAATGTGCTGCAAATACCTATGATAACAAACAGAAGACTGTTTCATTAGGGAGGTTACAGCTGGTGGTGGGAGGCTAAAGAAGGACTTGATCTCTGAGGACCCAACTATGAGGAATTGCTCTGTTTTCTGTTCCTTTACTACCTGTTCCAGCCAGAATTACAGATCTCCACTTTCAGACCTCAAGCTAATCAAGTTGCATGATAGGTTGGTCTTTTAAAGAAGCATTTTTAAAAAGTTACTAAGTGGAGATAAAGGGTTAGCTTTATGTGAAGTTTCTAGCTCACTTTGGTAACTGGTATCTTTTGTTCAGATTTCACCTATGTCCTTGATCTATCCCCTCTTCCTCTTCTATATAAACTCCCAACATTCTTCCTTTCTGAACCAGAGAGTCAGCCTTCTAGGAAGTTCTAACACAACCACAATGGGATACCCATAGCAGTAGATACACAGGTGCCATTGGGAAAATGTCAGACCTTCAGCCTTCCAGAATACCTACTCTGCCCTCAGATCACCTTGTGGTGATTCCAGGGGCCAGGCTCTGTTCTAGGGCCATGACAAGTAAATAAGAACCTTCCCCACTTCCCTTTTCATTTTGATCAAGACAGTAAATCACACAGGATGAACAGGAATGGATGAGTTGGGTTTTACATCAAAGATCTCCTAACATTGTCTTTCTCCCCTCAAAACATGCCTCTTCCAAGCTTGCCTATCACTGCCAAGAGCATTATTATCCTTCTCGACACCTCATTTTCAACCTGAGTGTCATCTCTGAACTCCCCAATCTCCTTTATCTCATATCTCAAATCAGTTGCCAAATAGGCATACACAACATCTCTCACATATGTTCTTTTCTCTACTCGAACAACTTTCCCTAAGACTCTTGTAAGAGCTTTCTGATTAGTTTCCCATCTCGAGGCATCCTATTCCCAGCCATCCTACACACAGCTGCTAAAATTATTTTCCTGCAGTGTAGGTCTGACCACATCATTGTCATTCAGTCATTTTCTATTGTGTTTGACTCTTATAACCCCATTTGGGGTTTTCTTGGAAAAGATTCTGGAGAAGTTTGCCATTTCCTTCTCTGGACCATGTCATACCCTACTTAGTAAACTTCAATACTTCCCCATTGACTCTAAGATCAAATACTATCTCATTTTTATCTCATTCTTTACAGCAGATTTCCAATTTGTCTAAATGTTAAAATATATGTACTAGTACAGCGGTATATACATATAATTTACTATTCATTATTCATGGGACATTCTCAAAAGATTTTCTATTAATAACGTGGCATACCATCAAAAAAGTTTAGAAGCCATTGATCTGGAACTCAATAGCATATGAATAATGATGGAACTCATTAATTTTCCCTCGTTCTCATTATATCATCAATGACCTTATTTTCTAGCTATTTATCCCTCTGTTGATATTTCTTATGCCACTTCTCTCACATAATTCTTTGTTGGATGTGTGTTGCAATCTAATAATGCACCGTACCCCTTATAGCCCACCATATACCACTCCTTTGCCACTTGGATAATACTCCCCTTTAATTCTTTGGCAACTCTGACTCATAGCCATCAAAGATCACCAGAAGAACATTGTTGTTCCTAAAAGAAAAAAAGATGAACCTCTTTTAAATCAATCCATCAGTTAATCATTTGGAGGACATCTCCAGTTTGGACCCAGATGGCCCTGGAGGAGAAAGAGAGGCTGGTAACTTTGCATAGCCCTCCATCACTTAAATCCAATTCACTTGCTAGTCATGGTATCATCTTCCTGATGTTATGGTCCTCTTCAAGAATGAAGGATGAACAACAATCAAAAATCAATCATCCACATTTATCATTATTTATGTACCATGTGTTAAGTGCTAAGTGCTAGAGCTACAGAAAAAGGCAAAAGACAGTCCCTTCACAATCACAGTCACATTCACTTTTTTTGGCTGCCATGCTATGCTGTTGATGCATATTGAGCTTGTGATCTACTAAAATTTCCAGATCTTCTCTAAGTTAACTATCACCTTAACTATGCCTCCTCTATCCTGTACTCACAGAGCTTATTTCTTTTAACTGAAATGTAGGAATTTACACTCTATTGAATTTCAACTAATTAAAGTTGGCCTATCTCTAATCCTCATTCTGTCATCCATCCAAAAGTTTCAGTATTCCTTCCAGCTTTCTGTCATTTGTAGTTTCTATGCGCATGTCATCCACATCATCATACAGCTGATACACTCAACTAGAAACCTCCCAGGAAGTTGAAATCATTCCACTAATCACTATTTTTCTGGTCAGTTGACAAATTCAGAAACCTCTAAACTCTGCTATTGCCCAGTAGGCAGTTTTCCATTTTGTCCATAAAGAGAGCAAAAGAGACTTTGTGGAGCGTCTTGTGAAATCTAAATATATCCAATAGGCAGCCTTCTCCAGACCTAGCAGGTGAGAACCCCTGCTCGTAAAAAGGAAACAAGATTAAGCTAGCATGAGCTGATCTGGAAAAAGACATGTTGGATCTTCATGAGCTCTGTGAGTCTTTTCTAAATGCTTGCAAATGATCAGTTTGGTAGAAATCAGAGTCAAGTTTTCCGGCTTAGGTCGAAGGATATGCCTTCTTTTCTTTCTGAAAAATCTTAACCTTTCAGCTTCTCCAGCCCTCAAACTTCTCTCCTACACTCTAGGATTTGTTCAAAGCTCAATGACAACTCCTCAGCCTTAGCCCATTGGCCAGTTCTTTTAGGACCCTGGGATGTAATAGACAATGGTGACAAATGTGTGAGGTGGTTCTTTCACCACCTCCTCTCTTAACCTTGTGCTGCACTTAACTATTTGCCATTTTTGTCTGATCATTTCCAGACTAAAAGTCATTCCCCTCATTAGAAGCAAACTGAGGAGTGAATAGCTCTATTTCTTCCTCTGTCTGCAGCAGTTAAGTAGCATAGTAGAGAATGTTGTCAGGAAAACCTTGCTATCCCCCAGGCCTGGAATGTTCTCCCTCCTCATCCCCATCTCCTGGATTCCTTGGCTTCCTTCAAATCTCAACTGAAGTTCCACCGTCTGCAAGGAGCCTTCCCAAGTCCTCCCTCATCTTAGCACTTTCTCTCCACTGAGATTACCCCCAACTTATTCTGTAACTAATTTGTTCATATGTAGTTGTTTGCATGTTGTCTTCCCATTAAATTGTGAGCCCCTTGAGAGCAGGGGATGTCTGTTGTCTTTCTTTGTATCTCAAGCTCCTAATGCAGTGCCTGCCAGAGAGTTCATAAATGCTAGTTGACTGATTGTTTGACTTGCTAATTTGAGTTTGAACCCTACCATAGACATTTACTAGGTATGTAACCCTGAGCAAGTCACTTAACATCTCTCAGGCTTGGTTCTTTATTTGTAAAAGGAGGAAATTAATAGCACCTGCCTCACAGAGTTGTTGTAAAAATCAAATGAGACAACACATGTAAATCACTTAGCAAAGTTCAGCAACATAATTCCTTGATAATGTTATTCTCCATCATCTATTATAATAATCCACTGAGCATCAGTGCTATTTCCTCTTGGCTACCACACTGATTAAGAGTCCTTTTGGTTTTGCCTTTTGGCTTTCATTTAGAATTCTGAGCATTCATTGCCAGCCTTAGATCACTCTGAACATAATGGTTTTTTCACCACTCATAGCATTGTGCCATCTCTTTCTATTTATTTCAACCATTTGCCCTTCTTTCCATGTTCTTTATGTCTTTATAAAATCTAAATTAATCTATGAGTTCGCTGTGTACCCATATATTTCTCTCTTCAGAATATTCTTCCTTTCCTTCTTCATCAGAATTATTTGTACTTTTGTCATCAACATCTTGTCCAGAAATACATTCTTAGAAAAATTTCCCTTAGACAAATTACAACTTTAGACTATGAAATCCTCTTTAACCTTTATCTGAATTCTAAAATCTGCTCTCCTAAATTCAAGGTTGTATGCCTGGCATTCCCTCCACCATAAACTCGAAGATAAAGGAGTCACCTCCACTCACCAATCTTATCGTTTCTTCTTAAGCAACCATTGCCTCCTTTTTAGTCAGTCAACAGGCTTGATGCTAAACACTAGAGATACAAAGAAAAACAAAAACATGGGACCCAACCTCAAGGAGCATATATTCTATTGGAGAAAACAACATATAAATAAATGGAAGATAATTATGAGGCAAGAGACTGGGGTGAGGGCAAGAGAGATTTACTATTTATATAATTCCTACTATATGCCAGGTAATGTGCTAAGCACTTTTTAAAAATATCTCATTTGATCCTCACAATACCTCTTCAAAGTAGGTGCTATTATTATCCCCATTTTACAGTTGAGGAAAGTAAGACAGAGGTTAAATGACTTGCTCATACGGCTAGCAAGTGTCAGAGGCCAGCTTTTAATTTAGGCCTCGCTGATTCCAGATCCAGAGCTCTATCTTCAGAAGCCAGGTGGATGCCTGCAGTATGGAAACAAACATAGCTATCAACCCTGACAGACAGTCAGGAGCTGGGAGTGTGATCCCACACTCACTGCGATCACAGTTCGAGACAAGTGACATCAAGCAGAGAAGAAACAAGAGAAATATATTTAAAATAATGCAAGGTAGCAGGTGAATTTAATTCAGGTGATTATTACATATACTGTGGGCAAGAATCCCTTAGAAGAAATGGAGCAACTCTCATAGTCAATAAAATGTTGAGGAAAGCAATACTGGAGTATACACTCAAAAATGACAGAATGATATTTATTTGAATCCTGGGTAAATTGTTCATCATCACAGTAATACAAGTCTATGCTCCAACCACTTAGGCCAAAGAGGCCAAAATTGATCATTTATGTGAAGACCTACAATATCTTCCAGAAATAACATTTAAAAAGGTGTCATATTCATCATAGGCGATAGGAATGCTAAAGTAGGAAATCAAAAGATAACTGGAATAAGAGGAAAGTTTGACTTAGACAACAAAATGAAGTGAGAATTGCCTCATGTCTATCCAGGGCCAATTCTATAAACACCTTTTTATATTTGAGCTATCTCCAAATAACTCATCTCCTTATTGAAATTGCTCACTAACCAGTTTTTGGGAAATGGAGGAGAAAGGGGTGGGGGAAAGAGAGTAAAGACAGTACATGCCTAAATCACAAAGAAAAGGCAACTCATGTGTCCAGTTACTCAAACATTCTTCCTCCATAAAGGGTTACATATTTTACCCAGAGAAGCTGCCCCCCCCACTCCCGGTCACTGACCTAAAGCATTTTTAGTCCTTCCATCTATTCCATAAATAGCTGGTAGATAGTTTAGGCTCAAATTAGATTGCCAGCATATTTGGTACTATTTGCTACAAGTTCATTAGCTCTTGATGTCACCCAACAGCTGTTCGACTTGGCCTATTAACATTAAATGGGTAGGAGAAAAGGACTAGTATTCCATATTGCCAAGGATTGTCTTCATCCTCCGACAGCTTGAATAATACTAAGATAACACAGTTGTAGTCACAAATGTCTCTGACATCTAAGGTTTAAATGGCTATGACATTTGTTATTATGTGTTTGTATTTTAAAGTACTTGATCTTTCACATCCATACACACACACACACAATTCTACATGTCACCAGTGACTATGATGGATAGGATGAGGTGGAGCAAAAAATAAAACAAAGACCATCCTGCCTTCAAAGAGCTGTACCTTCTTTCCTTCTGAGCTGCCTCCTTCACTCATAGAAATCTTTCCCTGGATCACCAAACAAAAGCTTTGGCTTAAAAATGATCAATGACCCCCCTGAATTAAGCCTTAGAATTTTAGCATATTAAGGCTAGAAGAAAGTTTCAAGGTCATCTAGTTCTACCAACTGTGTGGGGAACCCATAACCTTGTTATGACGATCAAGTAACATCCCAATCAACTGAACAGTGTGGGCCAAGTTGTTCCTCTTTGTGCTTTTTGGGTGAGGGATGTTACCATCTGCAACACTGCAGAACCAACCAGTCACTAGAAGCGGTACCAGTCATGTGCCCTTCAGACTTACCTTGTTTTGAAGGCCAAAAAGATCATAGATTTTGAGCTAGAAGGGATGTCAGAGGCTGTCTAAGCTAACCCCTTAATTTTTAAGAATGAGAAAATCAAGGCTGAGAAAAATGAAGCAATTCACCCAATGTCACACAGGTAGGAAGGGGCTGAACCAGGACTACAACCCACAATTTGAAGTTCAGGGTCCTTTTCCCTCTGCCACACAGAATTAGAAAAATGAGCCTTTTGTATCATAAGACTTTATTCTCATGCTCATGTTTTTGTGGGAGATGAGACTAGAAATCAAGTGTTTTCTGCATAATGCACACAGAATAAAGTTTCTTCCTACCCACAATAAAAAGAAAAATCTATCTCATTTAATGGTCATATATCCCATATGCTAGCAAGTATGTGCTTGGTTCGACCTTGTATAGCTCAATGTGGAAACTGATGCTTTGCTTTCAAGATGAAAAGTCAGTTGACTTAAAACCAACAAACAAAAAATCACAGCCAATACAGACTGGCATCATAAGAGTCTTAAGTTCTAAGAACCCTACTGCAGAAATGTCGAATGAATCTTCATCTTACCTGAAACAAAAAGGACTTCCTTCCATGTGAAGGCACTTTTTTAAACTTGTATATTTCTTACCCTTTCCAAAGATATCCATTTTAGGTAAGATATTGTGGAAATCCAAGCAGTGAAACTGAAATTCTAAGGAATGAGTGCCCAAATAACACCAACAGAACCACAGAGACCTAGAAAACTGCAGTTTCAAAGATGCCCTAAAAGAAATGTTTATTTTATCATTAACTTTTTAAATGTTGTTGATTTTGTGGGATGCTGGAGGGAATTGTAAAAAACATTGAACAAAATCTGCCTGCCATCTTGGGCACTGGAAATACACAGTTTGTTTGGTCCAGTTAATACCAAATGGGGCTTTTTTGTAGTTCTAGTTATCTAAGATCACTCACTTGTGAATACATAGCATAGTACAAGTGGAAAAAGCATTTCAATTCTATATTTGTTTCCACATCTGTGACCTTAGATAAGTCACTTTCTCTCTGATCCCTTTTCTACGAAATGAAGGAATTAAGCTAGCTAGTCTCAGGGGGTCCCTTCCAACTCTAAAGTTATAATTCCTATGATCCTAGAGGATATAGCTAAGGTGGAGGGAGACAAATGTGGAATGAATAGCTGGATTTCTGAAAAAAAAAAACCATGTTAGTTTGGGTGTGAAGAACCTAAAGAAGTCAAAAGACACCATGGACTACTACTGGCAAATGCCCTGGGCTGGATGCCCAAAGACCTGGGTTGACACACCAATTTTGCCACTAAGTAGCTATGGGACCTTCCTCATATATGAAGTGGGAGGATGAATGTAGAAGATCATAAAGGTCCCTTTTCACTCTAAATCTTATAAGTCATAATCATCTGTCTGGGCCTTAACTTCCTCACTCATAATACGAAGGAGATAGACTCTTTAGACGATCACAAAGATTCCCATTGCATTCTAACATTCTATGCGTTTATACAAAAAGCTTTTAAACTTGCTTTATATTTACATTTATTTGTATTCATTTGTACCTCGTGAAACAGTGAATTAACTATTTTTTTAAACATATAAGATGTCTTAGGTCTTCATTTAAAAAACAAGCTCAATGTAATGAGAAAGGTAGCAGACTAAGAAACAAGACACCTGAATTCTAGGCTGCTCTGACAGTGAGAAGTTGTGTGACCTTGGTCAAATTGCCTCGCCCTTCTAAGCCTCAGTTCTTCATCTGTAAAATAGGGAAGAGAGGAAGCATGGCATAGATGATCATAGAATTACAGATTTGGAACTGGAAGAGATTATACAGTCCAACCTGATGAGGAACTGAGGCCTGGAGAGGCTAAGTAAGTTTGTCAAGTTCATACAAGTATTAAGAGATAGAGAACAGAGTATCAGACTCAAGAGTCCAGAACCCAGCAGATACAGTACTGAACATGGAATCAGAAGACTTGAGTTTGAGTTAGGTCTCAATCACTGACTAGCTGTGTGACTCTGAGTCACTGAACCTCTGTTCTGTTGTAGGTAAAATGAAAGTAAAAATAGCAACCATCTCTCAGAGTTTCTGTGAGGATCAAATGAAATATATATAAAGTGCTTTGCAAATCTTAAAAAATACTCTTATTACGATTAAAGTCCATCATTTTACGCATACTAGCTACGTGGCTCTGGACAAATCACTTAACTACTTAATGCTCCAAGGAAATTCTCCAAGGCTATATACTCCAGAGTGGCTGTCAATGTGCTTTGAAACAGGGTGTTTGCACACCGGGAGCTTCCTACATCAAAGAAATCACAAAGAAATTTACTCCTTTACCCCCCAAAAGTTAAACAAATGAGGATATCTAGATGACCTTCAAGCTCCCTTCTAACTCTAGTGCTTCCTAATTCTATAGAGAGTTCATTCCCTCCTGATAAGGAGTATGCATTACAAAATGATGAAGTCTTTGCTGTCTCATAAGCCCCTTTATTATGCTACATGATGCCTCCATTCTCAGGGCTTTAGTGACTTTGTGATCTCTCTGTGATCATATAAAACCCACCTTCAGCAAAGAAACCCATTCTCAGTGTCAAATTGCTGGTTTTACCTCTTCTAGGGAATTTATTCTTAATATGAGAAAACTTTTAGCCAAAGGAATGAATCTCTAGCAGTGGAATTCCAGCTATCAGCAAACTAAAGGAGAGATTTGGGGAGGGTGGGTGATAGGGAGAACCTTCCTGGTACTCCTAAGATCAAGCTACATGAGTGGCAGTCTGCCTGTAAAGCCAGCCTTCCAGACATGTTCTCTTCTCAACCCTAACTCCTCTGCTATGGCATTGAAAAGTAACACTAACTTTTCTAACTCCTTAAAAATAAACTGAATCCATTGTCATCATGAAACAACTGTATCATCTTCAACCCCTTGTGGAACAGCTTGCAAACCCACACACTACCTAATTTCAAGTAGCTTTGACGTCCAAGGAAGCAAAGGGTGACAGCAGCATGAAATATGCTCAACCCTTCACACAGGACACCTCAGTGAGATGCAAGGGTTTCTACACTTGTCACATAATTTTTCTACATTAAGAAGATCTTATATTTGTATAAGTAGTGCTTTCAACAGTTCTTAATTGCTTACTGCTAGAGAAGTTTAACTCTTTAACATCATTTTTTCCTTCCTAATGATACATCATGAAAAAGCGAAGAGAGCGATAGACTTGAGGTACTAGACTGGTTTCAAATTCTGCCTCAGACCTTTTCTAACTTTGTGACTCTGGGCAAGGCACTTAGCCTCTCTGTGCCTGTTTCCTTAACTACAAAAATGAAGGAGTTGAACTCAATGGCCTCTAAGGCCCCTTTTAGCTTTAAATCTGTGATCCCAGGGCCCATGATCCTGGAGGAAATCAAATGATGAGTACACTCCAGGGAAATGGGAACATGTATGGTGGGTACAAGTAGGGTGAAATATATTACCTGCAATGGCCTGTGTATGAAATGTAAGATAAACTATATTACCGAGGCAAATCTATAACCAGAAAAAAGATACAGGCTGGTCATGGAGTAAGAATTATAGACAACAGATGGGCAGCCCAAATGCCACATTGGTATAGTTGAAATATCAAAGGAATCAGAGAAAAGGCTTCCAGCCTGCTCATGGTAGATCTTCCATAGAGTTCTATGAAAAGACATTAACAAGAATCACACAGAAGATGTGGAAAATTTGTAATCTGCATTAGTAGGAGGAGTAAATAAACTGTTGATATCATGGTTCCATCCCAAGTGTTTATTTGCTTCATTTTTAGCACTTCATGCTCAAACAACCTAGGGAAAGAAGGCCCCCAGTAAAAATGACAGTGGGAGAAGCAGGACAGTTAGAAAATGAAGCATCCCTGGGAGCTCTTGTCTGTTTTGCCACTACCACACAGTGCCCTAGCATGTTATCTCAAGCTTTTGTTAATTGTCCCCTGGACTATATTACATTAGTCTCCCGGTTTGTCTTTCTGCCTCCAATTTGCCTGTTCCCCTGGTTGATCCAGCATCATACTACCACATTCATCTTCCTAAGGCACAGGTCTTTCTGATTGCATCACTCTCCTCAAACCCATCAATGGCTCTCAATTCCCCATAAAATATATTCCTTAGCCTAGGCATTCTTGACTTATTTTTCACTGTCTCCTACAAATATCAAACACTACAACCAAACTGTACTGCTCCCTGGTCCTGAATCTGTTGCCCATGCTTTCCAGTTAGTGTACATTTTCTTACACAAAGCAAAGAGCAATTGATTTCTCCATCTAAAATGTTCTATCTCAATTTTGACTAGTCAAAATCCTAACCATTGGAGATCTAACTCAAATGTTTTATCTCCACTGCCCTCCTCCTCCATGAAACTTTCCTTGAAAGACCATCTCAATCAACTCTTCCTTGATGCCTACAGCTATTCTAACCTAGTGATGGCCCAAGCCAAAACACCCCTCTTTGGCTTCCACTCTCCTATATGTATTATCTCTCCCTACTAAGATGAAAACTCCTTAGAAATAGATCCTGTCTCCTTTGGATTTGTATCCACAGTGCCTTGCATAGTGCCTAGCATGTATTAAGCTCTTTATAACTTTTTTCATTCATTAATGCATTCTTCATTCATTCATTTACCCCCATCCTCAGCAGGGAGTGATATCTCTCTCCTCTATATTCTATAGCAGATGTGTCAAGCATGCCAGCCTAGGGCCTTTTGCATCCCACAACACTTGGGAGTGTGGAACAAGCCAAATTAAAATGTAATTGGGAAATATTTAATAAAATAAATAAAAATAAAACAAAATATAATGTCACATTTTAAAACTAAGTTAGTATGTTACTCACAGGGATCGTTATGTATGGAAATAGTGACCCTCATTTCTATTTGAGTTTAACACCACTGCATTATAGCATTTTCTCCATACCTGTATTAGAGTGATTATTCCATAATGACTCATATTATAATTCGGGTACAGATTTTCTCATCCTTGCCAGATTACAAACTCCTTGAGGGCAGGGACTTTGTTTTATTCATTTCTGATTATCCAACAACAAATATCCTATTCCAATCCCCAAAACAACCTGCTGAAAGTGCATCCTTGCTTGGCAAAACTCCCCTAAGGTTTAACACCATTGGATTAGCATTTGGAAGTTTCTGGGTACTAGAGCAATAATAGTAAAGCTGTGCAAATATTCCTCCGCTAGTAAGTTCATCAGAATTCTCCTTTGAGAAAACAGACTGCATAATGGTTAAAAATAGATGGTTCTAAAGGTTGGGTAAATGTGGAAATGTGTATATTTCTGGGCTGGCTCCCTTTCAAGGCTTCTGCGGGCTTCTGAAAAGAAGCCAATGTTCTAATCCGTCTGGATAAAATTCTGCCGGTGGCAAGAGGTCATCGAGTTAAGCAGAAATACTGAAAAACAACAACAATGGTGAGAGAGGGAGAATCAGTTTTGTATTTGCAGACCTTTTCTTCCAGGAGCCCCAAAGAATCCTAATAGTCATCCCCGAATTGCTTCATATAGTTTTTATAAGTCAGTCTTTGATTACCAAAGCTAGGAATTTGCTAAAGTTTTGCTTCTTTTTTTCCCCTGACACCACCTATTTTGTTTGGGTGACCTGTAATTATAAACTATCGAAGATTTAGTTGATTTAGAGCAAAATGAGATCTCATAAGGTCCTAGATGATCTAAAGTTTTCTTCACTCTAGGTACATGCAGTCAGGAAGGGTGGAGTTCAAATTTGGCCTCAGACACTGACTACCTCTGTGACTCCAGACAAGTCCCTTAACCTCTGTCTGGCTCAGTTCCTTCATCTATAAAATATGGATAATAATAACACCTACTTCTCAAGGTTATACTGAATATAAAATTAAGGTAATATTTGTAAAGTGCCATGCAAATTTGAAAGTGCTATTAGACGCATCTTATTATTATTGTTGTTGTAATTAATGTTATTACCTTTAGTTCCTTCAATGAGTAGTTGATGAGATTATGAAGCAGACATGATTTGCCCAAGGTCACACAGGGTAGTAGTAACAAAGGTTAGACCGGAGCTTAACTATATTCCAACCTTACTCATTGACTCACTAACCATGTTCTCCTCCTGCTGTATCTCCCAGAACTTTAAATCAAAGAAATGCCCCAAAAGTAGAAATTTCAGATATCTAGGGAAATAAGATTAGTGGATCACAGGATATAAAGTTGAAAGGCCCTTACAAACCACATTGTCATGAGGACAATTGGATCCTGAGAAGTTAAGAAATCTTCTCAAGGTCATACTGGTAGTTATTTCAGTAGCAGAATTTTACCCTACTTCTTAGGTCAATATGTTCCATATATTCCAATGATTGTGTTTTGTGTATACTTATATGAATATTTCCCTAGAGGGAATATAATAAATTCCTTGAAGATAAGCGACTCTTTCAGTTGTGTCTTTTTAATCCTGAGCCTTTCTTATTATCTCCCACTCGGTATCCTCGGTGTAGTCAAGTGCCCAACATAGTAGGTAGTTGATAAATGCTTGTTGACCGACTGACCAATACCTAGCAAAGAGAACAGAACATAGTAGACAATCAATCACCAAACATTTATTAAGTGGTGGTGGGCCTGGAGTCAAGAGGACTCATCTTTCTGAGTTCAAATATGGCCTCAGACAACCCTGGGCAAGTCACTTAACCCTGTTTGCCTCAGTTTCCTCATCTATAAAATGAGCTGGAGAAGGAAATGGCGAACTACTCCAGTGCCTCTGCCAAGAAAACCCTGAACAGGGTCATGAAGAGTTGGATATGACTGAAATAACTCAACAACAACAGCAAATGCACTTTGCTAGGTGTTTGCCATAAAAAAAGAAAGAGGAAGAGGAGAAGGAGCAAGAGGAAGGAAGGAAATAAGGGAGGGAGAGATAGAAGGAGGGAAGGGAGGGAGGGAGGAAAGGAGGGAGGGAGGGAGGGAAGCAGGAAGGGAAGGAGGGAGGGAGGGAAGAAGGGAGGAAGGAAGGGAGGGAGGGAGGGAGGAAGGAAAGAAGGAAGGAAGGAAGGAAGGAAGGAAGGAAGGAAGGAAGGAAGGAAGGAAGGAAGGAAGGAAGGAAGGAGGGAAGGAAGGAAGGAAGGAAGGAAAGAAGAAAGGAAGGATGGAAGGAAGGAAGGAAGGAACTCCCTGCCTTCAAGGAGCATTCCATCCAAGGAGATAACATGAACATAAATAAGCATATACAAAATATATTCATCAGAATAATCCTCTAGCCAATAGCCTGAATCAGGACTTATCATTCTTACTCTTTCTACTTGTGTGCCATTACACAAATACATCTTGATAATTTATTGAAGCAAGGGTGTTCCTGAGGCACCCCCTGAGTCACCCAGTCTAGCCTATCACCTATCTTGTTTCCTAGAGGCTAGCCCTCCCCTGACACATAAAAAGCAGGTTGTATAGTTCCCACCCAGGGTTTATGTTAAGGTCACACAATGAATCAGAGCATGGGCATAGCAGCAGTTCCCAGCCTCCCAGTCCCTCAAATGATACTTCAAGGTGCTACATAATGGTGTTTTCAAGAGGCCCACTGATCTCTGCCAATGATTTTATTTCACAATACCAAGCACAGCAAAAAAAGAGATGAACACAAACAGCATTAATTATGCCTTTGGGCAACATGTAGCTGCCAAGAACAGTCCTAGGTCCAAACTTCCCTCCCATCTACACCCCCATGTCAGAAGAGATAGGCAGGGTGTGGTGGGGCATGGGACCTGGCCAGATGATTCTGGCAATGCCAATACCCAGGCAGACCAATCATCCCCAGGCATAACCTACCTCTGAAATAAGGCGTCAAATGCCAGAGTTTTAGATAACTCAAGGATGGTTTGTCCTTTGTCAGCTATATGATCTGGGACAAAATCCTTTCTGCCACACACTCTCAATCTATAAAATGTGAATAATCATACTCCAATGATCTCACACAGAGGGTTGTTGCAAACGAAATGATTTGCAAACCATTTAGTCCTCTACAAATGTGATCTATTTTAGCTTTGAAGTGGACATACTAATACTTAATTGAAGTAATGCATAAGCAAGTGCCCTGGAAAATACAAAATTTTATAAGAGAAAAAAAAGATAATTATTTCTTAAATACGTTTATTCACGGCAGCCTCATTATAGTAATTTTCATTTGAGATGTCCAAGCAAACCTCCACAGTATCTCTATAAGGCAGTACTTCACCTGTTTTATAGATTATAGATAGGAAAGAACAATCTATCTAGTTAAAAATAGGAAGAATTTTTAAATGGACAGTCTGTTCAAAGGTCGTTTCTGTTTTTCTTCTGTTTATTCTTTTTCTTTAGAACTTAAGAAAAAGAATAGAATTTTCATTCCTAGGTAAAGTACAGTTGGCCAGAGGTAAAAAATAAGCATAACTGGGCCAAGGGAGTCCATTATATAAATTTGGTTTGGAACTGTACTCCTGTTGACTCTTCAATCATCTCGTTTGTGACTCATGTTTCTCCTTGACTAGATTAGATAATCTCTCATCTGGTCTTTTTTTTTTTAATTACATTTTTCCCATAATGCCCTTCTGTATTGTTCTTATCACAGAAGGTACTCAATATATGTGAAACGGAAACCAGTTTGTTCAATTGTGTTTAAAGAAAGCATCTGTAAGACTTGGAGGGAAGTGGGTTTGCTTAAATAAACAATGCCAGTGAGCAGAGACAACATGCTAATGGGCCCAGCCAATGTTAGGGGAGAAATTGTCAGGGCTGGCCTCATTCTGAAACAATGACAAGCGGCCCTCTTAATGAGCCAAGCACAGAGGCCAGGATTCAATCAGGAGTGGGAAAGGGAGAACATTTGTTACACAGGAGATCACATGTTCCCCATACAATGGCTAGTCATGATTCAAGACGATGGCCACATAAAGGCTGCTCTTTCATGCTCAAGAGGAAGCCATTCATAAAGGAGATGTATTAAAATACAATAATTAGTTTGTTTTTATTGGAGAGGAATTGTAAGGGCTGTTCTAGTAATCCATTTTCCCTCACTAAGTCTGGTGCTAAGATGTATTTTTTTTGAGGAGGCAAGATTGCCAGCAATTTTCATGAACACTTTCAATTGGTCAGCTATATTATAAGAAGGAAGTCTTCACTCTCCACGAGAATGCCAAAAAGTTAGTATGTGCTCAGACAGTATATTCCAAAGAACTTGTCTAATAATACAATGCACAAAGGTTTTTGTCCATCGAGATTTTCTTTGTCTATTTTCTAATTTGTCAATTAAGATTGTAATTTTCTTCTTTCCAGGAATTCCATTTTGAATTCTGTCCTCTACACATTTTTTGCAGGGTTTTAAAGAATAATTTGGCCTCCTAGGCCTCAAAAGAATGGACTCCTTCCTTATCCAGTGAAGAGGCAGCATGGGATAGAAGAAAGAGTTCTATATTCAAGTGACCTGGCAGTGGGTCTAGAGTCAGGTAAGCTTGAGTTCAAATCCAACTTCAGATACTTACTAGTTATGTAACACTGGACAAGTCATTTAACTCTGGTTTGCCTCAGTTTCTTTAACTAAAAAATGAGGGTAATAATAGCACCCAGCATTGTTGTTAGTATCAAATGAGATAGTAATTGTTAAGTTCTTAGCACAGTACTCGGCACGAGGTCTTTTAATTCCATCAATCAAGGCAAAAACATTTATAAAATACATACTATGAGCTAATTACCTGGGTGAGAGATTGGTTTTGTCCTTCTTTCTCAAAGAGGAACAAAATGACGTCAAGGTACAGTGTGTCCAACTGTAGCTAATCACACCAATATGAGCTCAGAAGGCTCTACCACAGGTTGGGCACAAATAGCCCATATGAACACTCCTTGGGATGGAGAAATCTATAAATTTTCACATCTCACATTTCTTTTCATCTAATGTACTTCTGCTTTGCATGATCATAGAGCACAGTGCCATCTTTGATGTGGGCACACTGTGCCAGTGTCTCCCATGTCTCACAATTGAATCCAAAGTTCTTCAGAAAGACTTTGAGAGTGTCCTTGTATTGCTTCTTCTGACTTCCATGTGAGTGCTTGTCTTATGTAAGTTCTCTGTAAAATAGTCTTTTAAGCAAAGAAAGGTTTGTCATTCATGTAATATGGCCAAGCCATTGGAGTTGCACTCTCTACAGTAGAGTTTGAATGCTTGCCAGTTCATTTTAAGAAAGGACCACAATATCTGGCACCTTATCCTGCCAGGTGATCTTCAAAATCTTCCTAAGAAAATTCAAATAGAAACAATCCAGTTTCCTAGCATGGCACTGGTATACTGTCCAAGTTTTACAGGTATACAACAATGAGATCAGCACAATGGCACTGTAGAATTTCAGTTTGGTAGGCAGTCTAATACCTCTTCTTCCCCATACGTTCTTTTGGAGCCTCCAAAACACCAAACTAGCTTTGGCAATCTGGGCATCAACCTCATCATCTATGGATACATCCCTGGAAAGTATACTGCCAAGGTAAGTGAACTGATCCACAGCATTCAAAATTTTTCCACTTGCTGTAAGTAATGGTTCCATTTATGGATGGTGCAGTACTGGCTGGTGGAGAACCTCTGTTTTCTTGGTGTTAATTGTTAGTCCTAAATTAAACCAAGCAGCAGAGAATCGATCTATACTTTGTTGCATCTTAGCCACAGAAGTTGCGTTGAGTGCACGATCATCTGTGAACAAAAAGCCATGCAATCACTCTCTCTCTTTAGTTTTGGCTTGTAGCCTTTTCAAGTTAACTAATTTACCATCAATGCAGTACCTGACCTTGCTAGAAAGGGATAAAAGTCTTTACCCTCAAGGACAAACAGGTATAGATAAGATACAAAATACAAGATAGACTTGAAAGGGAAGGCAGCTAAGGAAGTCAGGAAAAGCCTCTTGCAGAGGATAGCATTTGGGCTGAGTCTTGAAAGAAGCCTGAAAATGGCAGAGAAGACAAAACATTTCAGGTGTAATGGATAGCCAGTGCAAAATCATGGAGACAAATGAAGGAGTGAAGGAATGTCATGTGTGAGGAACAGTGAGATGGCCAGGATGGCAAGACCATAGAGTATGTGGAGGTAAGTAATTTATAAGAAGACTGAAAAAGGAAGGGGCCAGGTTAAGGTCTTTAAATGTCACATAGATGGTTTCTAAGTTTACTGAGTAGTGGGAGAGAAGGGACAGCTGATGACATGGTCAGATCTACATTTAAAAAAAATCACTTTGACAGTTCAGGATAGAAATAAATGCTGTATATATACATCTGGGGATCAACTTCACAGAGATGATAATTGAAACTATGGGAGATGATGAGATCAAGAAATGATAGAGCATTGAGAGAAAATAGAAGAGGATTCCCCTCCGCTAAAGAACCTTAGAGGATACCCACAACCAGTGGTCATAAAATGGATAAAGATCAAGCCAAGTTGATTAAGAAAGAGTGGTCATATAGGCAGGAGGGCAACCAAGAGACAACAATGTCATACAAATCAGAAAGAAGAGTGTATCCATAATGAGAAGACAGACATCAAATGCTTTAGAGAGGTCAAGAAGGATAATGACTGGGGAAAGACCATTAGATTTGGCACTTAATAGATCATTGGCAACTTTGGAGACAACAATGGCAATTGAATGATAAGGTCAGAAGCCAAATGCACAGGGTTTATAAGAAAATGAGTGAAGAGCAGGTAGATGCATCAAATATAAATGACTTTTTCAAGGAATTTATCTGAAAAGAATGAGATATAGTATAATCTTTAGATGGGACGGTAAGGAATAGTAGGATCTATCAAGGTTTTTTTGTTATTTTGTTTGCAGAAACTTGTATCTGTGGTTAGCAGGGGAGATAGAGAGAGACTATAGATTAGAGACATAAGGATGATCTGCTGGGGAAGATAGGAGAGGTTGAGATCAAGGTTAACCCTAGGTTGGAGAAGGGCCAACATTTTATCAGAGAATAGAGTGAAGGAGAAAATAATGGAGATTAATGTCTAAGGGATGTGAGATGAGGAGAAGGGGGAAAGAGAGAGCTTTCAGCTAATGATTCCTATATTTTTAATGAAACGTGAGGCAAGTTCCTCACCAAAGGAGGTTGGAGAAGGCACGTCATTTGAAAGTATATTTGAAAAGAGAAAGTTTGGAACATCAGCTCCGGTATTTTGATGAGTGAAGTACAGAATCAATTGGGAAGGAGTATGAGGATTGTACTTGCTACCCTAGCACCGAGTTCAAATTAGATAACATAAATCTGTACTGGCCCCTGTCAACATGGTTTTGTGACTTCTTCCAGTTCCTTTTACCCTCACTTGAGTAGGAATGAAGGAGGAAAATGGTGGGAGCAATCCAGGTTTGGAGTTTAGCAAAGTGTCAGTGGTACTAAGATGGGATGAAAGGGATTCAAAAGTAAAGGATAGGGTAGAATTGGACTATTTCATCAAGTACTCAAGATTGTGAAGGAGAGAGAGTATGAGTCAACTAGTAATCATCAAGCACCTACTCTGTGCCAGGCACTGTGTTAAGTGCTGCATAGAGTATAGCCAACATTGGTGTGGTGGCTTAGCAAAGAAACAAGGGATTAGAGATCACAGTGAAAATGAAGAATAGGGAAGATGGCGGCTGGAAAGCAGTAACTGGCGTGAGCTCCCCACCAAGTCCCTCCAAAAATCTATAAAAAATGGCTCTGAACCAATTCTAGAACAGCAGAACCCACAAAGGCAGAGGGAACCAGGGCTCCAGCCCAGGAGAGCCTGGATGGTCTCGGGGTAAGGTCTGTCTTGCACGGAACTCCCAGCTCCCAGCTGAGGGGAGCGGAGCTGAGCCAAGCAGAGCCCAGCGAGCACAGCGCGAACATACCAGACGCAGACCTACCAGACCAGGAGATGAGCAGAGAGTGCCCTAGCGTGCTGAATTACTGAGCTGTGGCATGTACCAGACCTCACAACCCACAAACAGCAAAGACAACAGAGAAGGTTAGTGGGAAAAGCTACAGGACAGGACGGAGTTTGCGGTTCGGCCACCGCCCCTGGGGCAGCGGAGGCGGGGCA
>CM053622.1:667940050-667979746 GCA_028646595.1 Phalanger gymnotis
AGGGCAGACTGGGGAACAGGGCAACCAGAATATACGCCATCTTGGAATGGGGGGGAGGGGAGAAATGGGGAGAAAATTTGTAATTCAAACTCCTGTGAAAATCAATGCTGAAAACTAAATATATTAAATAAAATTTATTTTAAAAAAAAGCATTCTGACATTAAAGCATCACTGCCAAGCTCACAAGGGCTGTTGTACTATACTTACTCCTTTTCACTAAGGGGATCCAGAGCTCTGGACCTAAGCACTCAGTCTAGCACTTAGTCCTGGCCTCTAAAGAAAGGTGGTTAGGCCTCCTTTCCTCACACCCTTTAGTTCATTACATCCTCACCTAGATACTTGGAGGACAAATTAGTCATCTGAAAGTTCTTCAGCCTTCATTCAAATGTGGCCTATAGTAGATCCCAAAGCTCCTACATGGTCAACTGGAACCAAGAAGGGCAACACTCTCAGCATGGAACAACCCCTGCTACAGCACATAAACCCTTTTCAAATTTATGCCCCTGAAAACTCACTTTTATAAGCCTTCAGCTCCAATCCTTTCCCTGACACCTCTCCACTCCACTACCTGACCTCTTTGTGCTTTATCTAACTTCAATTTTCTAAGTCTTTATGAATTTACAGAGAAGGAAATAAGCGATGCCTAGAAAAGCATGTGGAATATCAAATGACTGGTCTTGGGGTAGGATGTACTGTGGAGGAAGATTTGGGTATTGGTCTTTTGTGTAAAACAAAATGAATCAATAAATTTAAAAGAAAAGAGGGTAAAAGAGGTTGAAAGTCAGGCAGAGTCACAACCACCATTTTGTAGATGTAGGGCATGCTTCAGAAGAATGGGGACCCCAAACAAGAAACATGATGTGTGCACTCAAATCAACTTCTTAAGATCAATTCAACTGAAGGGGAGGCAAGAAAGAGATGTCAAGTTGAAGAAGTAATAAAATGCCCTGTTGGTTTCTCACTCTGTGGGGTTAGGAAAGGGAGGCACAATGGATAGACTGCTAGGCCCAGAGTCAAGAAGATGTGAGTTCAACTCTGGCCTTTGACACTAGCTGTGTGACCAGGGCAAGTTACTTAACCATTGACTGCCTCAGTTTCTTCATCTATAAAATAGGGATAACAATAGCATCTACCCCACACACACCAGTTGTTCTGAGGATCAAATGAGAACATATTTATAAAGTGCTTTGCAAACTTTAAAGCACCATATAAATGCTAGCTATCACTATAAAGAACTCACCTGATGTGTGGCAGGAGAATGGAAAAGCAGGCCATTCCTTAGCTTCTTGTTTTAACTAATCTCACTAAGTAGGTGTTAAGCTCAGTTGTTTCTACCCTGTTGAAGGAATGTAAGCACTGTTGGTGTCCTCTAAATTTCAATTTCATGGGTCAAAGGTTCAGTTGTCTTGGCCCAGTTAAGGCTCTTCAGTCAGTTCCACACAAAATACCCATAAACCTCAGCTTGAAGGAGAAAAATAAGGTCAGAATTCTGTAGGTAAAGTTCTACATAAATACAAAGATTAGTATTATGCTCCTCAAAAAAGAGAGCTAAAGGTTACAGGGCTATTGAGCCTTTGAACATTTTTGAATACCCCATGTTGTCTAAAATAGTAATAAAAAAGTAAACGTATCATGCCATCTAGATATGCTGCTAAACCCAGTCTTTGACACCTGCCACCTCCCTTTTCTATGCCCTTCTCACTCCTACCCTTTGCTTTACCTAAAGTAATCCATTGCTCTCTCTGCCTCAATTTCAAGAATGATTTTTTAAATTCCTTCATGGAAAGGTACAAATAACTGATAAAGCATCATAGGTTACCTATCTGCAGATAGGAGTATATGTATTTCACCAGGACACTAAGCCTTCAACCAAAGGATTGAATGACCAATGGATTCATTGTCAGTAGTTGAGGTATTTGCAGAAGTTGGCATGGAAGTCTCTTGGCCTGTTGAAAATCACATCATATCAGTGGAGGTCAAACAGATAATTGTGAAGTCAAGTGCTCACTCCCATATAATGCCAGCTGCTATAGAAACCAAATGAAGTGATAGAAAACAAGGAAGCTGTCCTTCTTGCAGGACCCCAGGGCTAGCAACCAGCAATACTTATCCACTACAGCTGGAAATACTCTCAATAGCTTAAATCACACAAACACTTTAATCCTATTTTCAATAACAAAGCCTCTCACAGTCTTCACAAAGAGAGGAGAAACCAACACACATGGGAACATCACTGGCATTCAAGCCAGTATGGCCAGAACACAAAATATCTTTCCAAGAATGGAGAAAGCCTATGGAAGCCAACCCTGGAGCAGAGGGATTCACTTCTGATGGCCAGAGGAATACAGAGATCAAAAGGAAAAGACCTTTCAAAAATTAAAAACCATCCACAATTGTTAGAGCATGTAAGGTGTGACCACAAGGTAATGAGAATAATACCCAACATATCAGAATATCCCCAGGCACTGTCAGTCAGTTGGCAAACATTTATCAAGCATCTACTATGTGCCAGGTACTATGATACATGCTGGGGATACAAAGAAATGCAAAGGACAATTTTGAAAAGAAAATTCTCCCTTTGGGCTTTTATCATGATTAATGAGACAAAAGTCAGGACAAAGAGAACTAAGTAGAGTTTATTATAAGTACATCAAGGTAACATGTGGACAAGCTGATCTCTAAAGATCAGCAATGGTTTCAAGGTAGGGCCAGCTTTTACAGGTAACTTTAAGACAATTCGGATAGGTCCACTACCTGAGACTGCGCCCTTGCAAGAACACGACAATTTGCAGGTAGGAGTACAAAGGTGAGAGGTAGGGGGTGCATGACAAAAAGCAGGTAATACAAAAAGTTGTAGACTTGGTATCACTGTCCCCAAAACTGATTGGCAAGCAGGACTGGGATACTGAGTCAATATAACTTCCAATAACTTGGGTTCTCAAGGATCTCTCAGTCTAATGGGGGAGACAACACTCAAACAACTACACACAAAAATGCTATATGCAGGATAAATTGGAGATAAAAAAGGGAAGGCATTAACATTAAGGAAGATCAGAAAAGAGTTACTGTAGAAGGTGAGATTTTAGCCAAGATTAGAAGGAAGCCAAGGAGGCCAAGAGATAGAGATGAAGAGGGAGACAATTCCAGGCATGGGGGACAGCCAGTGAAAATGAAATCATCGTCATGGGAGACCAAACATAGTCCAAACTTGCCACCATTGTACAAAATATTTTTTATTTCTGTCACTTCTTTTAGAACTACTTGAAGATATGGCTTCCAAGTCACAATCAGAAAACCAGCCTCAGTGCCTGATCATTTTTCATAAAATCTTAAGTCTAGGAGAATTGTTACATACAACTTCAATTCTCATCTGATTAATGACTTAGTTCAAAATAACCATCTATAGCCTGCCTAACAAGGGGAAATTCAGTCTCTTTTTGAAGACCTCTACTGAGAGTGAATATGCCACCTCCAGAGGCACTCTCCTCAACCCATACTACTTTTAAATAGCTCCACCTATTAGCAATCCCAAAACTCTCCCCAACTTGCATCTCTTTCTTGTAGTTCTTCTCTGAGGAGCCTAGCCTAACACCTCTGACCTTTCCTCCTTATAAGAACACATGAAGCAAACTATGATGCTCTACTCATTTTCTTTTTCAATTTAATTATCCTCTGATCCTTAAATTGATCATGATGTGTCATCAGGCCTATCAACATTACGGTTGTCCTTCCATGGATTCGCCCTATCTATTTTGTCAATTTTCTTCCTAAAGTGTGGTACCTGGAACTAATATGCTGTCTTAGACTAGGTCCAATCATAGTGCAATGGGTCTGTGCTTATTCTCATTTGGACATTTATCTTTATTAATAAAGCTTGATGGGAAAATTGCTTTTTTTGAATGCCATATGTCATTATTGAATCATAGTAGCTTGTGGTCCACAACAGCCAACTGATATTTTTCACCAGAACTATTGCCTAGCCATGACTATCTAATACTAAATATGTGCAGGACATTCATTTGAACTAAAGTTTAGTATTGGATCTATAATCATACTTGTGTATAAAATTCCCCAAAAGGAAACTCTCTACCAATACAGATTGGCACTTCTGAAGTTTACATACTTAGTTCCCAAAGCACTACGAAGTTAAATGACTCTCCCAGAGTCACGCAAACAGTATGCTTCATAGGCAAGACTTGAGGTCAGGGTCAACTTTGGCAAAGTTTTAACCTGAGGTCAGGTTAAAGTTTTTAAAAAGCTTGAAAACTTTGCAAGCAGATATGTTCAAACTAGAAGACAGAGCTGGTACAGATAAACTGAAATTCATTAGATTACACAATTTTTAAGAAAGGAAGTCTAACCAACATTCTTCAGGAAATTACAAAAGATAATTTCCCAAAATTAACAAGATCAAAGAAGAAACTACAGATCAGTAAAATTTACTAGATGCCCAAAGAGAGAAACAAAAAGTTCAACTCAAACACACTGTAATCAAACTTCATAGACTGTTGAATTGAGGCACCTATGACTACTATGAAGAAGAAAAAATACTTATTGATGCATATTAAGTCAATTCCCACAAGATTATCCACCCGTATCAAGAAAACAAAGAAAAAGTTGGAATATGATTTAGAGAAAGCCAATCAGACTTAACCCCAGTATCATCTACCTGGCTAAATAATTCCAAACATTTAGCCTTACTGCATAACCTGCCCACCCATGTATAAATGAAGTCAAATGTATAGGTTTCCAATATGAATACTTTAAAGAAGACAACATTATTGGTGTGTTCAAGTATTCTTGTTTTAAAAGAAAATAGGTTCTGTCCTATTGTCATGAATCTTATTTTGATGTTATAATGGATCTGTTATTTTAGTAGGAAAAGGTCCTCCTGCCCCTTCATTGGACAATTTTTGTCCCTGTCCTACATATAGGAACCATCAAACATGCTGGAGGTCTTATTCTGATTCTTTAATATCTCAAGTGTCAGTGCAGAACTCAGATAATCCAGATATTGTTTTTAATTATAATGATAACCAATCCACATTCTTTTTTGATCACATATACCCTCTATATGTTTTTATTCATGTGCTGCATGTTCAATTACTTGTCATTATTAGAATTAACTTACATACAACTTACAGTTTCCAAGGTGGAAAGTATATTTTGAATTTTATCATATCTGCTTGTTTCCTCATCTGTCAGAGGTTTAAAAGATGAAGTTTTTATGAATCTACAGAAAAGAAAAAGTTCTGAGTAATCTATGAAGATATTAAAATTTCTGTACTTTCCATGATGATGAGATGCAGCATGGTTTAAGGAGAAGAAAATAAACTTAGAGTCAAAAAACCTTGGTTAAAGTCCCAGGTCCACCATTTATTATTGGTGTGACATTTTCAAATCACTTAACCGCTCTGAGCATCAGTTTACATATTCATAATATGTTAATAACAACACTTTCATTATGTGGCTTTGCAAGGAAAGTGTTACACTATTATTCAGCATAAAATTGTCTGAATGTAGACACAAAGCATGTACTATGCATGTATGTGTTGGTGTGTTTAACAAAAATGGAACTACAAAACCTCGCCATCCTTGATGTGGTATTAGGTGCCAGTTGTCTACCTAGGTGCCACTCTCCCACCTTTAATATGGCTTCATTTCAGAAATGATCTGCTTAGCTAGAGCTGCAAAGACCTGTGGGATAAGAAGTACTGCATAAAGGTAAGATATTATTATTTTATTTATTAGGTGTTGATGATATCATCATCCATGTGTGTTCCATGACACTTCATTGTTTAAAACTCACTCTTTACCACTTAAGGGAAAGAAGGCACATTTCCCATGATATGGACTAAGTTATAGCCATAATATCACCTGGAAAAAACAAACCCAAGATTCCCTAGGCTATGTTATTACTTCAAGGGCTGAGAACCTAAAAGAAAAGTCAAAAACAATGAACTCATCTAGCAAAAGGAGATGCCATCCAGACATGGGGGAAAAAAACAGAACCAATAGAATCCAGTTCCAATGTGGCTGTTAAAATGACTAGGGGGAAAAAAACAGTCATGAAGTATCTGCAGCATGTAAAGTCCAAATCTTTGGATAGTCCTAGTATTTAAAGCCTTTCTTAGCTTTAAAAGCCCATGATTTTTCAATTAACCATTGAAATCATTGCTTCCATCAACTCTGCCCTCTGTTCTCTGAGCTATTTGTGATGTATGAGAAAGGAGAAAGGAGATGAAAGGAGGCATGGATATTATAGTCTAAGGCCAGATCTCTTAAAGGGTTAACAACAGCTCTTACAAATTACCTACAAGAAAGTGTGATACCCTCAGGGCATGATTAGCAAGAGAAGGTTTGAGGAATGAATGGAAATCTTATTGGTTGAGTTCCATTGTCTGAGTATCTTATGAGTATTCAACCAAACCTGCAGTTTTCCCTGTTATTAGGAACACTGTAGAAAGAGCACTTGATTCAGTCAGAAGACCTGGGTTCAAATCTAGTACTGATACTAGCCACATATGGAGTTTGTGGCAAATCTTTTGGCCTCAGCTTCCTCATCTCTAAAATGAGGTTTGTTAGACTTAAGTACTTTTAAGCTCTAAAATTTATGACCCTAGAAACTGTGGATACATTTAAATAAAATTCTTCTAAATAATTTTATTTGTATCTTTGTCAATTAGATACAGGTAGTAAATTATCAAGTGTCAATCAGTCAGCATGGATTTATGGAACACCTATGATATTCCCAGTAATATCCCAGGTAGTATGGGAATGCAAAGTACAGAAACAATTGTCCCTACAATTGAGAAGCTTAGTCTAGTTGAAGAGACATGACGATCATACATATATAACAACTAACAAACAACTCAAATGTAACCAGTGTATCTTGATCCAAGTACCAGGTTAGGCTTTGCAGAATCTTTTTACTTCTCCTGGCTTATTGCTACCATTCAGTGGCAATGTATACATGGCACTTGCTTCCATTTTTTCTTCCCTCTGTCCCCCAAGATACCAAGGCAGAATCTCCACTTAGTATAAATTCATAACATTGTCAAATAAAACTATTTTTTTAAGGGTTGGGTTTCTTCCTTCTTTTTATCATATGATTCTGCCATATTTCGAATGGCATTTTGCGTGGAAAGCTGACCTAAGAAAAAATCTAGAGGAACTGGTACATTGGGTGGTCTCCTCATGGAGGATTAAGGGGAAGATGTGGATAAGAGTCCTCCAGATTGGGCAGACATAAATGGGTTGCTATCTACACTGTTAGACAGAGTACTCAAACCAGTGAAATTAGGAAGATATTAAAAATAGTCCAGGCACAAGCTAATAAGAGCCTGAACTAACATGCTGGACATCTGAGTGCAGAGGAGACAGATGTAAGAGGCAGAATCAGAGAGGGGAAGGTCTATTAGAGAGGGGAAGATCTGTTTTTGCTTTCTTTGTATCCTTAGCACTTGGCACGGTGTCTGGCACATAGTGAGTATTTAATAAATGCTTGTTCCCAGTTGTGTTATATGAATGTGATGGAGTCTTGTTGTGCTATAAGAAATGATGAGCGGGCAGATTTTGGAAGAACCTGGGGACTTATATTAACTGATGCTGAGTGAGCAGAACCGGGAGGGTGTTGTGCACAACAAGAGCAACATTGTGTGATGATTATCTATGATAGACTTAGCTCCTGTCAGCAATGCAGGGATCCGGGACAATTCCAGGGGACTCCTGATGAAAGGTGCTAACCACATCCAGAGAAAGAACTATGGAGTCTGAATGCAGATCAAAGCATACTATTTTCACTTGTGTTTTGTTTTTTTCTTTCCTGTGTTTTTCCCTTTTTGTTCTGATTCTTCTTTCACAACATTAATGTGAAAATATCTTTAACATGATTGTACATGTATAACCTATAACAGATTGCTTGCTGTCTTGGGGAGGTAGTAGATGGAGGGAGAAAAATTTGGAACTCAAAATTTCACAAAAATAAACATTAATGACTATCTTCACATGTAATTGAAAAAAATACTATTAAGGAATAAAAAAAGAGGCAGAATCAAAAAGGCTTCATACCTGGTTGGATATTTTGAGTGAGCTAAGATAAGGAACATGTGGAATTTCAGATGCTTACAGGCTATCTAGTGTGCAAGGTTCAGTAGACACCCGGTGATGCAGAATTAGACTAAGGAGATGGTAAAACTAGAAGCTGGTTTTATGAAAAAAAACAATAAAATAGATAAACCATTTAAAAAGGAAAGATGAAAAACAAATTACTAGTATCAAAACTGAAAGCGGTGAATTTACTACTAATGAAGAAGAAATTAAGACAATTGTTAGGAGCTATTTTGCCCAATTATATGCCAATAAATTTGACAATCTAAATGAAATGAATATCTACAAAAATATAAATTGCCCAGATTAATAGAAGAAATAAAATAAATAACCCAATAGAAAAAGAAATTGAACAAGCCATCAGTGAACATCCTAAGAAAAACAATTCCTAGGACCAGATGGATTCTCAAGTGAATTCTACCAAACATTTAACGAACAATTAATCCCGATACTATACTAACTATTTGGAAAAATAGGTGAAGAAGGAGCCCTAGCAAATTCCTTTTATGACACAGCTATGGTGCTGATACCCAAACCAGGAAAAGCCAATGGAGAGAAAGAAAATTATAAACCAACTTCCTTACCAAATGTTGATGCAAATTTTAATAAAATGATAGCAAAGAGATTACAGCAGTATATTACAAAGATCATATACTATGACCAGGTGAGATTTATACCAGAAATGCAAGACTGGTCCAATATAAAGAAAATTATCAGCATAATTGACCATATGTCAATAACAAAACCAAAAGAAATCATAGGAGTATCTCAAGAGATGCAGAAAAATCTTTGTCAAAATATAACTAAAAAACTACTTGAAATTATTAACAATTTTAGTAAAGTTGCAGGATACAAAATAAACCCACATAAATCATCAGCATTTCTATATATTACCAACTAAGTCCAGCAGCAAGAGATAGAGAAATTCCATTTTAAATAAACTATAAGCAATATAAAATAATTGGGAATCTACTTGCTAAGGCAAACCCAGAAATTATATGAACACAACTATAAAACACTTTTCACACAAATAAAGTCAGATCTAAATAATTTTGGGAGGAGGAGGAAACTAAGGAGACAGACCAAGCCTGAATATATACATGTGGGAGTCATCTGAAGAAAAAACATAACTAAACGCATGGGATGAGTTTGCTGAGAGAAAATAGAAAAAAGAAGAAGAAGAAGAAGAAGAAGAAGAAGAAGAAGAAGAAGAAGAAGAAGAAGAAGAGAAGATGCAAGACAGATTCTTGGGGAACATTCGAAAAAGTTTTTTTCCTGATATTTAGGAATTAAGGAAACCATCAATAATATCAATGGTGATGATCCAAAAAATTGGAATAGGCAGCAAGTTCTTTATAGGTGTTGCAATGAATGGAGTGTTGGGCCTACAGTCAGAAATCAGTCAAATATGGCCGCAGACATTGACCAGCTGTGTGACCCTGCGCAAGTCACTTAACCCTGTTTGCCTAATTTTCCTTATTTATAAAATGAACTAGAAAAGGAAATGGCAAATGACTCTAGTATCTCTGCCAAGAATCCCAAATGGGGTCATTAAGAATCAGACATGATTGAAAACGACTGAACAACAACAAATCTCGATAAGGAGGTTAATTATTATCAATCTCTTAAAAATAAGTCTATCCCTTAATAAATGTGATAAACTGATAAAAGCACCCCTTCCTATTAGCACAATCAGTTTATTAAAGAAATAATGTGGTATAAATACTAGACCTGGATTATGGAAATCTGAATTCTAGTCCTGGTTATATCAATAACTTTAGGAGAAACATTTGATCTCTCTGGCCATCAGTTTCCTTTTATCTATACACTGATAAGATTCAACTAAATGATCTCTGTAACTGCCTTGACTAGAGCCTCACACAGTGTCTAGTATTGAGGAGTCATTTAATAAATGCTTGTTGAATTGAATTGAATCTCTCAGTCTCTACCACTATGCTTTTATGAAAACAATGGCTACGCATATTTTTTTATTTGATTTGGATGAGGGAAAACTTCAAGGAAGCTGAATTCTATGAAGCATTTTTGTCACTAGTTCCTCTGTTTCCTGGTGTGACCCAGTCAATATCTTATCATTTGGACACCAATCTGAAAGGCTAGATCTGTTTGGTATCTCATGCTCTCATGGGTAATCCTCTAGGTTCTGCTGTTTCAGGTGGATTTCATTTCATTGCTGTGATTTTTCTTATGTCCCTGGGGCCCTGGGGCACCCAGTATATCTTAAATACATCAGACATAAAACACACAAAAATAAATTAGATTTCAATCTTTCCACATGATGGAAAGACAGCCATTACAATAGAACTCTGATGCACTTATCTGAAAGCTTCTTAATGGAGGTTCACAGAAAAATATCATCCACTGAAGAGCTTCAAGAGAAAAGCCTAAAGTCTTTCCTCTCAATTACTTTGCTGCATGTGGACTTCTAATAATTCTTGGTCCATTTCATTATAATGTCAAAGGCTAGCTATACTTCCATTGCGAAGCTATAAAATAAGAGACTTTATTTGGAGCAGTGTCTCATCTATGAAATCACAGGTGGGCAATTACAGTATACACCATACAACTTTCTTTGCTTTACTTTGCTTTTTCTTCCTATTGCTTGTTCTCAAAAAGATATAAGCAAATTAAAATATGAAAGTTAAAGTGAGAAAATTTTAAATAAAGTTGGGCAAATGCTGACTTGGGGGTTTACAGAGAGATAATCACTTGCCATCCATTTCACATGAAGTCATCAGAGAACTCCATGGTGCAAGCACTGGAAATAACCACTGTGGGAATCAAACAAACTCAACCCTAGCCTTAGATCTGTCTGTCCCTGGGCCTCTGTTTCTTTATCTATAAAATTAGAGTATCAGATTAGTCAATTGCTAATTTCCCTTCTACTCTGACTAAAGTTTATATAAGGATCAAGAGTAAAAGAAGGCAATTGTAGGACTTTGAAATCTGTCAGAGAAGTCTTTCCTGGGACTGGCCCTTCCCTTCCTCCTTGCTGCAACATAGAAAGATGCTTCCCTACCTTCTCTCTAGCTGGGGCCAAACAGAAACCTAACATGGTGGGGAGGGGTTGAGGAGGCACATAAACTGACCTGTCAGCTACACAAGTTGCTTAAGTATATCTATCCCTGAGTCACCTACCGGTCTTTAGGCTTTGATGACACCTGTCTTCCCTTTCAGGATGACTGATAAGATCCACTTTATTTATTTTTCTCCCTTCTCTCTTTTCCTCCTTTCCTTCCCTTTTTTCTTCTCTTTCCTTCTCTTCATTTTTCACATTGGGATTCCTTATCTTGCCCAGGTTCATGAGCACAATGTCATTCTGCTTGGCCATGATCTTTGATCTACCCCATTTCTGATCTGAGCTGGTTTGCCCCTTCTTAAGCATCCTGCTAGCTCCACTCCTAAGGGGCTTACCACATTAATGCCAAACTTATTGTAGACATCTGATTGCCTTAGTCCACTGCAGTTCAGAACTCCTGAGCCCAAGAGGTCCACTAGCCTCAGCTTCTTTGGCAGCAAGGATTACAGGCTGTTCCATTTTGTTTTCAACAGGAATTAGAGAGAGGTCTGTTTAACTGGTTTATTTCCTACCTAGTAGTTCCATGAAATGCTGTCTTAGATAGAAAATTTATGTCTGCTATTTCTAGAACTTTGCTTTATATGTTAACCTTCATATGGTAATATCTCTGAATTAAAAGAACTCCAGCATAGGAATTCCCTCCATCAACCTAAGGCTTTATGACTTAGTAGGGAAGCCCTAAGGAGTTTCCTCAGACACAGAGCAGCAGTTGAGTAACTAATGTAAGGTCAGAGTCAGAGACAATAAACATTATTAAGCACCTTCTCCATGCCACATACTCTGCCAGTTTGTGCAACTAGTAAATTATAGAGATGAGGTTTGAACAAAGGTCTTCCTGAATTGCTTCCCTGAAATCTATTCACCACCTTTCCTCTAAGCATCATACTAAGCACCAAGTTGTTTTCTCCTTTTTGTCACTGTTACATTTATTTCTTACTATTAAAACATATGATGTTTGTGTTTTTAAAAGTCTTTTATTAAATAATCTCTGGGTAGCATTATGAAATTTTGTGATTGCATGAAATAACACCTCAAACACATTTATGTAATATAAATATTCTTATGTGTGTGCAGTTGATTTGTTATGAGACAATATCCTCATAGTTGGGGAAATATGGTTCAAACAGATGGGGAAAGCACTAGATTTGGAGTCAGAAGACATGGGTTCAAATCCTGACCTTGACACTTTTTAGCTCTGTGACCTTGACCAAGTCACTTCACTTTACTGTGACTCATTTCTTTTTCTGAAAAATGGAGATAATATGTCTTCCACTATCTACATAACAGTGTTGTTAGAAGAGAGCACTCTGTAGGCCTTAAGGAACAATAGAAATGAATCACTATTATAATAATGGCGGTGATTATTATCCTCTATATAGCATCTCATTAAATGTTGTGCTCCCAACACTGGCTAACACTTCAGCTTTCAGTTTCCTGGCATTTTTTTTGCATAAAAACTGGTATGTCACGAATGCAACTTTCTGCATTTAATATTTGAATGGCTTCTCAAGCAGAATGAAAAAAAAAGATGAGAAAATCAAAAGGAAAAAATGCCCTTCATGGAAAAATGCTTCTATTATCTGAATCATGTTACTATTGTACAAGTTTCTTTTTTGAGGAAATGTCTATTCATTCTCTTCATAAACATTTCCTAAGGACAAAAGTATTTTCTGAACATATGGGCTATGTCTCTGTTTTGGATATAAAAACTTCTGGCATTTTGCTGACTTCATTTCGTTGTGAGTCACCCTGTAGTTTTCTATAAACATCAGGGTATTTTCATCAATTAGGAATAACTGAGATATTTTCAGCATAACATTGCTATCATGATGTCTTTTCTAGATTTGTAAATGATCATCCTTTGTTCCACATTCCTAATTATTTTTTAATTTATATTGTAGATTTATTCCCTGTTGCTGAACCAGATGGTTTCAATGGATCTTCTGTTGATCTCCAAATAACGTAGTGCCTGCTCTAAGGCTTAGCACAATTGAAACAAAAACTAACCATGTCTTTGGTATTACTAAACCATAGACTAGAAGCATGCATTTTCTCAGGTGCTTTCAACACAGAGAATCATAATAAATGGCATCTGTGCCTTAACATGTGACTCTTGTTGGTTGCAAGGGGCATGGATGTATCTAAATCTCCAAGCTTCCATGAAAAGAGGTGGCAAGTGATAATTTTAAACTTTCTACTTTAAAAAACATGTCATATGCTACCTAGCTAACTCATTCTGGCACCAGTCAATCAGTCAGTCAACTACCATTTATTAGGTAACTACTATGTGCCGAGAACTGTGCTACACACTGTGGATACAAAGAACACTTCCCCAAAAATAGTCTTTACTCTCGAGAAACTCATAGCCCGATGAGTGAAACAAGATGCAGACTTTGTACAAACAAGATATGTGCAAGATAAATTGGAGATAATCAACATGGGGAAGGCTCCAAGTTTAAAGAGGATTGAAAAAGGCTTTTTGCAGAAGGTGAGATTTTAGCAGACTTGAAAGAAGACAGGGAAGCCAGAAGGCAGAAATGAAGAGGGAGAATATTCCGGGTATGGGGCTGGTGTGGGGTAGGAAGTGAAAATACTTGGAGTCAGGAGATGAAATTCTTATTTGAGAAGCCACAAGGAGGCCAGTGTCACTGGTAGGTAGGATATTTGGAGGCAAGTAAGAAGACTGAAAGGTAGAAAGGGACGAGTTTACAAAGGGCTTCAAAAGCCAAAAATGATTTTATATTTGATCTGGAGGTAATAGGAGCCACTATAGTTTACTGAATAGGGAGGTGATGTGGTTAGATCTGCATTTTGTGGAGAAAATTTGACAGCTGAGTGGAAGGTAGATTAGAGTGGAGAGAGAATTGAAACAGAGAAATTAACCAGTTGGTTTCGGCAATTGTCCAGGCATGAGGTGGTGAGGACCTACACTTGGGTAGTTGCAGTATCAGAGGAGTTCGGGAGTATATACAAGAGGTATTGTAAAAGTACAAAAGACAGGAATTCACAACTGATTGAATATGGAGGGGGAGGCATGAGAGAGAGAGTGAAGAAGCAAGAATGATACCTAGGTTGGAAGCCCGGGTGACTGAAATCACTATGGTACTCTCAGTGGCAGTAAGGAAGTTAGGAAGAGGGGAGAATTTAGGGGAAAAGATATTGAGTTGAGTTTTAGACATGTTGAATTTAAGATGTTCATAGGACATCTGGTTCAAGATGCCTAACAGATAGTTGGAGCTATGAGACAGGAGGTCAGAAGAGAGGTTAGGGCTATAAAGGTAAGGCTTAAAGTCATCTGCATAAAATAGACATTGAATCATGGGAGCTGAGGAGTTCACCAAGGACAATAACGTAAAAGGTAAAGATAAAAGGGACAAGGATAGATGGAACTGTGGGGACCCTATGGTTAGCGGGTGTGGCATGGATGAAATTCTAGCAAAGACACAGAGAAAGGGCCAATAGGAGGAGAACAAGGAGAAAGCAGTGGCCTAAAAACCTAGAGAGAAGAAAGCCAGGTCTTCCTGACTCCACACCTCTTACTCTATCCACTAAGCTACATAGCTGACAAAATTTCCCACACTCAAGCAATCAGTGTATGGGGTAAGCCCATAGTCTGCCTTATCCACAACTCATTGAAAAGAATGATTGAGGGAGAGAAAAGAAGGGGAACATTTGGGTAGAATGTTCAAAAATGCTTGCCATGTGTGCATTACACATACTGGAAAGGCATCATGATAAAGTGATGGCCTTGAAATCAAGAAGACTCAGGTTCAAAGACGCTTTAGGCACTCATCAGCTGTGTGATTCTAGCCAAGTCACCTCATCTCTCCGAGCTTCCATTTCCTTATTTTTCAAATGAGAATAATAATAGCTGCAGGAGCCATCTTGCAAAGCCATTATTAGGCTAAAATGAGATGATGTCCATACAAGGCTTTGTAAACTTCAAAGCATTGTGGAAATGCCAGTTATCATCATCATCATCATTACATTTAGCCTATTAGTTCTTATGATATTTCTCCTGATTCGTTAATTTCTTCCCAACAGTCAGCCAACCATCATTTTAAAAATATATTTATTAAGGGCCTATTGTAAACTAGGCATACAAGAATGAAATTTAATTCAATAAATATCTATTCAGCATCTACAACTGCTAAACGTTTTACAGGGTACAAAAAAGGAAGAAGAAATAGTCCCAGACTTCAGCTGACCAATAAGTGTTTATTTAGGGCTTAATATGTGCCAGGCGCCATACTAAGATACAAATACAAAGGATGAAACAATCACTTCTCATAAAGTGCTTATACTGTTTTGGGTAGAAAAATCTGACAATAGTCAGTGTTAGGTGTTTCAAAATACAACTAAAGCTTTGTCAGGTTTTAGATGAGGAAATGATCATATCTACCTGGGAGAACAAGAGAAAACTTCATGGAGGAGGTAGCATTTGACCATGAAAGTTATCTATTTAAATTGAATTGAATTGAATTGAAAAGAGATGCAAGGAAATGGCAATCTGAGATTAGGAAACAGGATGAGTTTATGAGTCTATAAGTTTAAAGATATATATGAACTGATGCAAAGTAAAGTGAGCCAAACCAGAAAAATAATTTATGCCAATGAGCAATTTTGAGGACTTTTATAAACTGATGAAGAATGAAATCATCAGAATCAGGAGAGCAAATTTTACAACAACAACATCATAAAAACAATTTTAGATCTGTAAAAATCTATAAAACTTAAATCTGTAAAAATTATGATCAATACAATTACTACTCATTATTCCAGGGAATTGAAGAAACATTCTATCCATCGAAGAGAGGTAATAGACTTAAGGCAAAGAATGAGCCATAAATATACTTTTGTACATGGTCATTGAGGGAATTTGTTTTGCTTTAATATGTATATTTGTTATAAGAATTTTTTCTTTTTTTAATAGGGTGAACTAGGAAGAAAAATAGATTTCTGTTCATTTTTTAAAATTGAGAGGTAGGGGAGGGGCTATACAGTTGTGAAATGATACATGCTCTATCACATGAGGTAACCACATTTTTGTTTTATTTTGTTACAAGAAACATCTCACAAAGTATGAATAATTTGTAAATATATGTAATATAAAAACAAAACACATCAATAAAACTGAAGGAGGGCCAAAAATAAAGGAAATAACATAAGCAAAAACATAAAAGAGGAGAGGTATGTATGGTGTTGGAGGAGTAGTCTTGTGTTCTTTTGTATCCTGTAACCCAAATGTGGTGATACATCTCCTGAATGCATAATGTGAAAATATGACTACCCTGTTTTCCACTTTGTTAACCATAAAGATTGCCTGTCCGGATCCAGATGTCATTTACTCAAATTTACTTTATATCCTAAAGGAACTTAGTTGACTAGGCCCAGGGAAGAAAAATCAAAGATTACAGCTATTACTTAGTCTACTAAGCTCTCATTTTACAGCTAAAGCAATAAAGACTTAGAGAGAAAAAATTACTTACCCAAAGTTTCATTTTCAGTTAGTAGTTAACTTGGAATGAAAAAGTATCATTATTTCCAGCCCCATGTTCCAAAACTCAGTGGCTCCCTGAAATTTGGCTTTTGGGACAGGGTTTTCAATTTCTTCTTAGAGTGCCTCCTGCCTCAACCTGGTTCCCAATCCATCATGATCCTCGTTGATTAGAAGTAGCCAGGAGTCATTTTTTTTGTGGGTGGATGATCTGGACTTGTAGAGAGGACATGAAGAGAAAGTTGGGTAAATCCAAGAGAAGGTAATTCTATCTTTCCTTTGATTCCCTCTCATACGCACATTCATATAGTCAACCTCCACCCCACGGTGAAAAATAGAACTTGGGTCCTTTTTCACATGATGAAAAGAAATCTGAGGGAAAACCTTAATCTTCTCAAAGAAACATCACTGTTATACAGGTTTTCCTTCTTCAAGATAATCATATATCCAAATCAAGACTATACAGCATTTAAAAAGACCCAGCAAAAGAGATGAGGAGTAAAACTGTTACCATTTATTTTAGAAACATTTTGCAGCTCATCTCCTCCACCCATCAGATTTTCCCTTTGCCTTTCCTCTGACTATATTACAGGGGTAACATTCACTCAGCAATGTGTCATAGAAGGACTTTTGAGAGCCAATTGATTCTGCCACATTCTTTCGTTTTTTAAAGGAAAGAGTAGAGGAAAAAAATATGCCTTCTAAATATTCTCTTTGCCACAATCTAACATTGCCTCTCAAAGTTCCACTTACCAAGCATTCTTCCTCCCTCCTTTCCTTCCTTCTTTTCTTCTTTCCTTCCTCCCTTCCTCTTTTTCTTCCTCTCTCTATCCCTTCTTTCTTTCCTTCCTTTCTCTCTTCCTCCATTTCTTCTCTTCTCCCATATCTCCCTCTCACACTGTCTGTCTAATTCTGTCCCTTTGGCTCTATCTTTGCCTATGTGTCTATCTCTGTCTCTGTCTCTCTCCTTGCATCTGTTATCTCTCTGTTCCTCTCTCTGTGCACCTCTCCACATCCACCCCACTGTAGCTCCAAATATTACTCTCCCCCTTTCTGCCATTCTCTTTTCACTGAAACAGGAAGCCTCTAACTTCTAATGAAGAAAAGATCCCAGACAATGTAAACATATCTAATGCATTTCATTTTAAAATTAGGTACCTCGAAATTTAATCATTTTGGCAGTTCCTAAATATCATCAGACAATATCAGAAAAATTGCTATTGGTTGTCTCAATTCCTTTTTTTCTTTTTCAGTATGTTACTGAGACAATGTATCTTGCAGCTATGCTACATGCTGTCTTCCATAAACAATGATGTTATTAACCCACAAAAATCAGAATACATGTTTGGAGCAATTTTCCCCTAGAAGTAAATATGCATTGAGCCAAGTATACTCTTCATTTAATGTATAGCCACTTTTCTGAAATGACCAGTGATTATAGTACTTCATGGTTCACAGCCATATAGCATCACTGGAAGAAAATTGGTATTAAAAAAACAGGTTTTAATATACAACATGGGACGGTTGAAAGCATCATACAATATCACAATGCAATGTAAGCAACTTCTTTAAATCAGTTCAACTCTGGGACAAAAATCTTTGTCCCTATTCAGTATTTGTTCAAGATATATGCATTAATTGACTAACCAGACTATCCCTTCAACTACATGGAATAATCTGGGAAATAGCAATATTAATCATTTTTTTCTGTGTAGGTTATTGAGCTGATGCCTTTTGAACGAACACGCATCTTGTTTAGTGAGCAACTCCTTAAAGAATTCCAGGGTATGATGTGATCAGTAAAATGTCATCCACTGACATAAGCATCAGGAGGACCCCTGTGCTATTTTTAGAAAATCCCTCTTCCATCTGGAGCCTAACAGGACATCTTCCATGACAGTAGCAAATCTTTTTAGTGAAGATACATATCTCCTCTTTACTCTTTGATTTTGATCATCATAGCCTGCTGGCGGGTCTGCCTGTCTCAAGTCTCTCCCCACTCCAATCCATCCCCCATGCAGGCACCAAAGTGATTTTCCTAAAGCACAGGTCGAGCCATGTCACCCATCTATTCAATAAACTCCAGTGGCTCCCTATCATCTCTGTGATCAAATACAAACTCCTGTTCGGTTTTCAAAGCCCCTCATAACCTATCCCCCTCCTACCTTTCTGGTCTTCTTAATCCCTGACATGTACTCTTTGATCCAGTGACACTGGCCTCCTGGCTGCTCCATAAACAAGACACTCCATCCCTCAGCTTTGGACATTCTTTCTCGCTGTCCCCCATGCCTGGAATGCTATTCCTCTTCTGCTCTGACTACTAACCTCCCTGACTTCCTTTAAGTCCCAACTAAAATCCAGCCTTCTACAGGAAGCCTTCCCCAACCTCTCTTATATTCCATTACCTTCCCCTTGTTAGTTATTTCCTATTTGTTCTGTATGTAACATACATAAATACATGTTTGTTTGTATGTTGTCTCCCCCCATTCGATTGTAAGCTCATAGAAGGCAGGGAATTGTCTTTTCTCTCCTTTTGTAAATCTCAGCATTTAGTATAGTGCCTGGTACATAGTAGGTACCTAATAAATGTTGATTTATTGATTAAACAAAGTCTCTATCATTGACTATACCCAGGAATCTTGTATTATCTTACTGCAGTATTGCAAGGTGGTACCATATTGGAAGAAAGCCTTCAAGACTTCATTTTGTTCTATAAAGTCAATTTTTAAAATAGTAAAATAATCATAAACCCAGTGAATCATATACTTAGCACCTTTCATTCAAATATGTGATTAAAAAGATGTGGTTATCAGTGGATCGCTGTTAGTAAAAATCTTGCCTTTTTTCCTTTTATATTTTCTTCAAGAATGCACTTAATATGTCTGTAATCCTCATAATGATTTGTAAAAAAAAGGCAAACATATGAGAATGTAGTTGGGGATAGTCTCATGATTATCCTTTTTGTTTGATTTCATACAGAATGGGAAAGCATAAAATAGTAATAATCTGTACCAGTGGAGTAGTAGACAAGGAGAAGGGGAAAAAATAAGCATTAATTTAGCACCTATTATGTGTCAAGCATGGTGCTAAGTGCTTTCCAAATATTGTCAAAATAACGTAAACAAAAAATACACACAAAATTTTTGTGAAGATGATTCTATTCATTGGTACATGGAATGTGTGCATGCTTATGGACAATGCAAAATCCAGTAGACCTGAAAGATGAACAGCTCTTGTTACAAGAGAACTCAACAAGTGTAGTATCCAAATAGCAGCCCTAAGTGAAACAAAGCTGGCAAACAAAAGCCAGCTTACTGAAGTCGAAGCCAGATACACATTTTCTGGAGTGGCTGCTGTAAAACTGGCATAGGTTTCACAATCAAATCCAATCTAGTCAACAAGCTTGTATGCCTCACAAAAAGAGTGAATGACAGTCTTCTAACGATGCAACTGCCACTTGCAGGAAAGTGCTATGCAACCATCATCAGTATGTATGCTGCCACTATAACATATCCTGGTGAGGTAAAAGAAAAACTTTATGAAGATCTGGAGACCATCATCACCAATCTGCTATAAGAGGACAAGTTTGTGATTCTGAGTGATTTTAATGCCAGAGGCAGGTACAAACTATCAGACATGGCAGGTAGTCCTTGGGAGGAATGGAGTCGGAAACAGCAACGGTCACTTACTACTGAAGACATGTGTATCTCCTGACCTTCTCATCACCAACACTGTTTTCCATTTACCTAGATGAAATAAAACTTCATGGATACACCCTCAGAGAAAGCATTGGCTTTTAATAAATGGTGTCATTGTAAGGAGAAGAGACAGACAGGATGTGAAAGGGACAAAGATAATGTGTGGCACAGTGTGCTGGACAGATTGTAGACTTGTCATCTTCGAGCTAAACATCCATATGCAACAAAAGCATCATATCTAAGGCAAGATGACTATTAGAAGTCTTAAAGGCAACAGATTAAAGCACTTCTCTATGCCTGAACTCTGATGCTGACATGGAGGAAAAACTAAGCCAACACATGCTTGGCAAGAGTGGAATAGAGAAGAAGTAGGCAGCTTTCAAAGACTTATTGTACAGCACTGCATTCACTCTTCTAGGTCAGAACACTCACAAACATCAAATTGGTTTGATGAAAATGATAGGGAAATTCAGAAGCTATTAAATGAAAAAATGAGAACTCCACAGGGTTTACCAGCAGGACAATTCATCCCTCTCTAAGAAGGAAACATTTAACTCTATCAAAAGTAAAGTGCAAACTAAAAATAAAAAATCTTAATTAAAAAAAAGAAAGAAATGGGGAACACATGGACTTCATAATAACCCAGAAACACCTACATGATCTTATGCTGAGTGAGGGGAACAGAACCAGGAGAACATTGTACACAACCACAGACATATTGCTTCTGGGATGACTGACTTTGACAGACTTGGCTCTTCTCAGCAATACAAGGTTCAAAGACAGCTCCAAAGGACTCATGATGGAAAGAGCTATCTACAGCCAGAGAAAGAATTACGGAATCTGAATATAGGCTGAGGCAAACTATTTACTCTCTCTTTTTTTCTCTTCTTTTTTGCTTTTGTTTCTTCTTTCTCATGATTTCATTCGATCAGTCATAATTCTTCTTTACAACTTGACTATTGTGTAAATAAGTTTAATGTGAAGGTATATATAGAACATATATCGGATTTCATGCTCTCTTGGGAAGAGGGGGGAGGGGAGGAAAGAGGAGAAATTTTGGAACTCAAAACCTTGTAGAACTGAGTGTTATAAACTAAAAATGAAAAATGAAAAAAATTAGAAATTTTTAAAAAAAGTAAAGTGCAAGCAAAGCCTAGAGAGAGATGCAGGATTTTTAGCTTAGTAAGAAGGCAGATGGAATTCAGTTTTACAATGATAATAATAACCCAAAACACTTCTATGATACTCTGAAGGCTATTTATAAGACAAAGACCTTTAGTGCATCTCAATCTTTCAGCACTAATGGAGCCACACTATTCAATGATCAGGACATGATTCTGGAGAGATGGGCTGAAGACTTTCATAGTATTCTCAAAAGACAATTATCAACCAATGCTAAAGCCATTGACCATTTTTTGTTATTGCTAAGTCATTTTTCAGTTATGTCCAATTTTCCATGATCCCATTTGAGTTCTCTTGGCAGAGATACTGGAGGGATTTGCCATTTCCTTCTCTAGCTCATTTTACAGATGAGGAAATGAGGCAAACAGAGTTAAGTTACTTATCCAGGGTCACATAGCTAGTAAGTGTCTGAGGCTGTCTAGCTGCCCAGCTGCCCACTCTGACCACTTACCTCAAGTTGAAATCAATCCCTCTAGCCAAACCTCCAACTGAAAAAGAGTTTTTGAAAGCTATTAGGCTCCTCTCATGTGGCAAAGTGCCTGTTGCTGATTCCATTCCAGCAGAGAAGGTGTTCCACTATTCATATAAAAGCTGACTAAAATATTCCAGGTTATATGTCAAGAGACGATTATCCCACAGGAGATCAAGGATGCCTCCACTGTCCATCTCTGTAAAGGAAAAAGAAATAAGTTGTTCTGTGACAGCCACAGGGGATTTTTCTTAGTAAGTGCCAGCAAGATTCTTGCAGAGTCTTCCTTGATAGACTGCTCCTTCACCTGGAAGAAGGTCATCTACCTGAGGACCACTGAGGCTTCAGAAAGGGCTGAGGAATTGTTGACATGGTGTTTGCTATTTGACAGCTCAAAGAGGAATGCCAGGAGCAGAACAGACGTCTGTAAACAATATTCATCAATCTAACCAAGGCCTTTGATACTGTCAGTTGTGAGGGCTTACGGAAGATCATGGCAAAATTTGGTTGCCCAGAAAAGTTCATCACTATTGCATGCCAGCTTCATAATGGCATGCTTGCATGAATTCTATATGATGGACACTGCTCTCACACTTTCCCAGTTACCAATAGAGTGAAGCAGGGGTGTGTGCTTGCTCCCATGCTTTTTAGCATGATGTTTTCAATGATGTTGTCAGACATCTTCAATGAAGACAAAAATAGCATCTAGGTGAGCTAAATTGTTTATCTTGAAAAGGCTACGAGCCAGTCCTAAAATGGAGGAACAGTCAGTGCATGATTTTGTGTTCACAGATAATTGTGCACTCAATGCAGCCTCTGAGACAGATATGCAATAGAATATGCATCACTTCTTTGACTTCTGTGTTAACTTTGGTCTGACAAGTAACACCAAGAAAACAGAGATTCTCCACTAGCTAGGATCACAACATCCATACATGGCACTATGGGTTATAGGAAATGGAGAAATTTTGAATTCTGTGGATAAGTTCATTTACCTAGACAGTATGTTTTCACATAGATATGAACATAATCACATAGATGATAAGGCTGACATACACACATTGCCAGATCTTGTTCAGTGTTTGGGAGACTCCAAAGAAAAAGTGTGGGAGAGAAATATTAAACTTCCTACCAAACTGAAGGACTACAGAACCATTGTGCTGACCTCATTGTTGTATGCCTATAAAACCGGGATACTCTACTAGCATCATGCTAATAAACCAAATTGCTTCCATTTGAATTGTGCTGGGAAGATTTTGAAGATCACCTGACAAGATAAGGTACCAGATACTGAGGTCCTTTCTCGAGCTGAGCTGCCAAGCATTCAAACTCCATTGCAGAGACTGCAACTCTGATAGGCTGACAATGTTATTCAAATGCCAAATGTATCTTTGCCTAAAAGACTTGTGCAGATAACTTACACAAGGCAAGCACTCATACGGAAGTCAGAAGAAGCAATACAAGGACACTCTCCAGATCTTTCTGAAGAACTTTGGAATCTGTAGTGAGATGTGGGAGACACTAGCATAGGACCATCCAGCATGGCATGCCCACATCAAAGAAGGCATTGTACTCTATGAGCAAAGTAGAATTTCAGTAGCTCAAATGAAGTTGAGAAGTGCAAATTTATAAACATCTCCATCCCAAATGTTCATACTGACTATTTAAGTCCAGCCTGTGGTAAAGCCTTCTGAGCTCACATTGGTCTTATCAACCAGTTGGATACACTATATATTGACCCCAGCATCATGATACCATTTTGTGTTTTTCAAGGATGAAGGACAATTATCATGTGCCAAGCACTGTGCTAAGGGCTTTATAATATTGTCTCATTTGGTCTTCACAACAACACTCTAAGGTAGGTTCTATTGTTATCCTCATTTTACAATTGAGGAAACTGAGGCAGACAGGCTGTGACTTGCCACAGATTATACAGTTAGTGTCTTAGTAATCATGCTAATAAAATTGCAGATCAATTAAATCTTCAAAGTGACAAAATAGAAGTTAATATTTAAAATTTTAGAAAGGAAAATATTAATATTACATGAATATTCACATGGAACGCCACAGTTTAGAAAATGAAAGAAGACAATAACTTGTAGCCTACATAGAAGCCTTCCAAATATAAGGCATGAATACTTTCCCCAAAAAAAGACAACCAGAAGGTAATGAACATGGAGAGAACCAAAAAAAGGTCAAAGAATCATAGATCTAAAGGCAGAAGGGACTTCTGAGGCAATCTAGTCCCACAAATTCATTTTATGAAAGAGGATACTGAAACCAAGGGTAGAAAATAATTTGTTCACAATCCCACAGACAGTAAGCATAAGAGGCAAGATTAGAAACCAGGTCCTCTAACTCCAGAGGCAGCACCTTTTCCACTGCATCACAACGTCTTCTGAAATCTCTCTTAATAGATAGGAAACTACAGGGTTGTTTTTTTTTTCTGTGAGAGTGGACAATGGAGTGGGCCCAGTGTTAAACAAGAAAGAAGACATTAGAGTAGATGGTTTTGGGGATGTCTTGCAATGATCTCAATTAAACCCAGCTCTTTTCAGCAGCAATGATTTTCCAAGGATGCTTTATGATTGTGAAGCTTAAAGCCCAGCAATATCAAAATGATCTAAATTGTGGTTACCCTAATGAATGATGGAGATAAGTATGGCCAGTGCAAGTTGGCTTAGTAGCAAAGATGACCTGCATGAAAGGTGCAATATAAAAGACATCAAGTCCATCTAAGAAGGAAAAAGAAAGTAGCCTGAGCACAGAACATTTGTGAGAGATAATGTGAACAACAGCATACCTATGCTCCTACATATAGGATTTTCAGAAAAGCAGAAAAATGCTTCTAATACATTGGGGGGGGCTTTTCTGTTAAGGATTTATAAAAATTCAATCGTAATCATACTAGATGGAAAGGCAGAGGTAACTAGAGATCTGCATCAGAAAAGAGTACACCTACACTAATGAAATCATGGTTCTATAAGATTTTTTAAAGGTACAAGAAAAAGAAAAATGACTGATATAATTTGTTCTTCATTTGGCATGTTCTTCAAGAAGAATGGCTAATAGTAATGATGTAGATAATAGTACTAATAATAATAACCATGGCCTTGAAAAATTCAACTCCCCATTTGGAAGATTTTCTTAGAAAATCCAATTTAGGTGAACCAAATTTTCCCTTTATTGATATCTGATGAGGCTAAGTGACAAGATCAATGTTAAGAAATAGCTAAAGCTTGACCCTAGAGAAGAGATAAAAAATGCGCCCCCTTTCCTTTTTTAGCAGAAGTGGCAGACAATGTATGTGGAACACCATATATGTGAAGTTTGATATGTTGGTTTCTTTCATTGAACCAATATATTTTTCCTATTATTTTTATTCTTTGTTAGAAAGGTTGATGGGAGATAGAGGAAGGATACATTCAGAAGTGAGTATGAAGTTAAAAACAAGATATCAATATTTATTTTTTTAAAAAAGTGAAGATTGTTGTAGTAGACAAAAAAAATGGGAGAGAATCTTACTAAAGACAAAAAAGCAATAAAGTAAAAACACTGCAAAAACTATTAGATATATGCTCTTCTTTAAAAAAATGCAAGTTAATCTTGTGCTTAAAATTCTATTTTTACTAGGTTATGGATTTTGCACAAATTATAACACAGAAAGGCAAAAACATGAAAGAGGATAAGGATATAGTATGTGAAGTCTAAGTTTTCAAAGGTCTTTTTGGGGGGTAAGGAATTACTGTAAATTTCTCTGAATACCAAGTGACTTTGAAGTAACTTTTACTATTTGGTACTCTGATCTGTAATACCAAAGGCAGAACTATTATTATCCTGTCAGCAAGAGTTCTTTAAACACTAGGAACAAGTGCTTCTTTCTATGGATGCCTTCTCTTTATTCACAGACAATTCTGCCTCCAAAAAAATACTAATAAGTTAATAAAACTAATGAAGATGATCATAAGGCACTCTGAAAATACAAATTGCTATGCAATCTGAGTGTCTGTTGCTATGAGAATGAAATTGACTATAAACATTGTCTCGTCCTTACTATGGCTTTGTTCCAGAATTTTTCATAGCCTGTTTGGGTAGAGGATAGAGTAAGATACCTAGATCCCACAATTGGTGAAGAAAACACCTTATTGTGCAGCAAAAGATGAAAGATGTTTATTCTCTGGCTCCCCAATTGGAAGTAGACTAGAGTAGCAGGCTGGGTAAGATTTATGTATGTCTACATAAATCAAGCTTGTCAAAAAAGGTAGATACTTCAGATGCCTTGATTCACTGTGGTTCATCAACCACATGACAAAGGTAAGACTAATTTCTTGCCTTCATTCCTGTGTTATGATAGCCACAGGACCTCTAACCAAATGAAAATTTCGATAATGGTACATTTATAGTTGTACAGACCCAGACCTATAACTAGTGTAAGGTGAATGGGGCTTTGTCCTAAGATGGCAACATAGAGGTAAATACACTTCTTCTCTAGGAGGGCACACTTGCACCTCATGGCTGCCACTTCTTGCCTTTTGGTCAGCAGCAGCAGAATTCAATTGATCATGGTTTTAATCATACCTGGACAATAGATATTCTATACCCTGCTCCTATTTGGAAGGGCAAAAACTGGGCCCTGGGAAAAGACTAACATTCCCTGGAGTCTATGGTGGCTTCTCCAGAGGCTGACCTTATTGCCCAACTCCTAGCTGTGGTTCTGTGGGGGCCCAATGCATCATATGGGTTACTACACAGAATTAAGATTTTATAAAGCCATATTTAGTGGGTCATGTCACTGAAGAAGCTGAGGCTCTCAACAAGGCCTCTTCTTCAGAAATAAGAGATGGTTTATAATTCTTTATTCAAGTTAGATATAGCAGATTAGAATTACCAACTTTATTACCAAGAGGGATCACTGGAAACAATTATTGGTATTAACAAATTAATGTTTTTCAACAGTTTTTTTAACTTCTCATATTCTTCTGAGAGGCCTGTGATTCTTAAGTTTTCTCTACACATCTTACTTCTGAGATCAATGTGTTCTGCTTCAATAGTGATCATCTCTTTTTACTTAATAATAGCTAACATTTATGTAGTCTTACTATAAATACAGTCTTATTTACACACTTACTACTAGCACATCCAGGCACTGTGCTAAATGCTTTAAAATTATTATCTCATTTATTATCTCTTTTTGCAGATTGTCTTTCACTGCTATATATTTATATTCCTGATCTATCACTCTTTTTTTATTCTTTAGAGAGACTTGCCAATATGAATTCAAGTTTTTCTATTCCGCCAGTTATTTCAACTGTGCAAGCCATAAACTCTTGCATTTGTACTTGTCTAAGTTCTTCTCTCAAGTTTCTGTTTTATTTCCTGAATCATTGTGGAACATCTTGTTGCATTGCCATGCTTTCCTGAAAAATCATAGTGTTCCATGCTTCATCAGGCATTGATTCAATTTTCTTTGTCTTTAAATATTTTTTAGAAATGTTTATAATCTTTTATATGTCTTGTCACTTATCTTCTTTTATAATTTTTTTATCTTTGCTGTTGACTTATCTGCTTGCACTCTAGGCTTTTTTTTAACTGAGTTTTCTTCCTCCAGAGATCTTGGTGATTTTCGCATTTTATCATTACCCTACCATCACTCATTTTCTAACTCATTTCCCTTTGATAGTGGCATTGGCCCACAGAGCTGGTCCTCGAAGCTGTATTAACCTCCTCTTATGTTGAGGGATTCATTCTTCACAAGCCCAAGTCTGTTCCCTAAGTAACTTCTGAAGGGTTGGGGGGGAAGTAGATAACTGGTTCTAGTGGGATACCAGGTCCATTTCCTTCAATTCTGGTGCAACCCCACAAACAGGTACCTCAGCATCCTCCCCAGTAGTCTCCATTCTTTAGTTCTCTGACTGGATTGTCAGTATCTGCCACAATTTACAGGCTTGGGGCAGGCTATTCTTAGCAAAGCCTCTACCATCCTGGAGTTCCTTGACCCTGGACTGAGCATAATACCATTTTCCTGTGTCTCTCCCTTCTCCCCATGAGACTGAGCAAGGATGAGGTCCACTGCTTATACAACAGATTTATGAGGTAAAGGCAAGAACAGTATGTCCCAGAAGAGACTATAGCAGCACAGAAGTTCCTGAGTGATTCCCAAAGCACAAGCCAGGAGGTTCATATGCCATAATGGGTGCTGAATAGCATGTTAGGGATTAGTATTCTTCATTATTCATTATTAAGGCAAATATTCTATTGGGCTTCTTGGTTTCTTGGCTTGCAGAAACAATTTTAGTTACTCTGTCTCTAATTCATAATTCTTCTCTTGGTTTGATTTTATTTTTGTTTTTGGGGAGGTGGGAATTGAAACTTAGTGGAGACTGGAAAATGTCTAGTGTTCTACCTTGTAGGTCACATGACCTAATGAAATTTTGATAGTGACTTGTCATTTCTTTTTATGTGGAGAAATCACTAGGAACTCTTATTTCCCTTCCTGGATAACCAGAGAAATAATAATAGACTGCCCAAATACTGCCCAAACACTCCTATGTTACAGAAGCATCACTTCTTGCTAGAGATCTATGTTTTTGCAATTGACCAAGGTTAAAGGACCATGTCTAAAATTTTATCTTAGTAGTTTGTGGTTAAAACTTGCACTGCTACAGATGCCTACTTCTTACTCTTTCCAAAGCAGGACAACTGTTAAAGACAACTGTTCTCTAATATGATTCCTGAAAAGTATATCATTCGTTAGAAAGCATCAAACAGACACTCGAGAGTATAGGAACCCCTAGCCTAACCACAGGAAAAGATTAATGAGTTCAGCAAATACTTGTTTTAGAGAAGTAGAGAAACAGCCCATGAAAGTTAGCACTTAGAAGGTACAAGAAAAAGAAAAATCTTACTGAGGATAGGCCTAAAAAAAGAGGGACTGATAAATGGACAATGATCTTCAGAAATAGGCAAATCCAACGAATACTAAATAAATGTGAAGTGCAAAGTAGGAGGTGGGTTAAATACATGGAAACATTCTCTCCTGGGAAAAGCGTGTTGAGTTCCAAGGGAACCCCTCCATGTGCAGGCCAATATAAACAGTGAAAGAAGTGAGAGAATTAAGTACAATCTGACATTTATATAATGATTTAAGGATTATAAAGTATATTTCTCACCAAAAGAAAACCCCAAAATAGGTTATTATCCACATTTTACAGATGAAAAAATTGGGGTTTAGAGAGGTCAATTAATTTGTCCAAAGTCACCCAGCTAGTAAGTGTTAGATCCAAGACTAGTAAAAACCCAAATGGCATTGACTTGCTAGACTTGGAATCAGGAGGACCTTAGTTTGAATCCTGTCTCAGACACTAACTAGCTGTGTGACCTTGGGAAAATCATTTAGCCTCTCTATACCTCAGTTTCCTAATCTGTAAAATGAGGGTGTTGGACTCAATTGGGACCTTCCAGTTCTAAATCTATGATCTTATGCCTCGAATCTAGCTCTTCTCTTTCCAAGTCTTATATATTTTCCTATTACTCACATGGTTTTTCCTGGGTGTCACACTGAAATATAGTAAACCAAGAAGGCCCTCATTACCAGAGCAATTATCTATCTGAAGAAGATGAAAAATGAAAGAGGAAGTCACAGGTCTCATCGGGTTAAGTTAATTTCTTTAGCTTGTTTTGTTCAGAACACTAAATCAATAGAACTTTAAGACTGGACAAGACCATGAAGTTTCAGTTCATTGCCCTCCTTCACATAGGCCTATACCAACTATCTCAGACACACAAGGCTCCATCCCCATATTTCAGGACCTCCAAAGAAGATTAACAACTTTATTCCAACAGACTTTCAACTTTCCAGGCTTAAAACAAACTCATCATTCAATGAAGAAATAGGCTCTCACCCAAGCTGTCTTCCCCTGCGCCTCTACCTACCGCCCATGAGCTATTGGGAAATATTCCTAATTGAATACTGTAGTCACCCATCATCTCTTCTCTCTTAAATAACAGTCTGTTAAAATGTTTTCAAATTCTTTCACTGCTAAGGCTTTTCCAACAACAGACGACCTAACAGAGATGAATGTTTAAAAAGCAGAATCTTTCTGTTAAAATGAAAGATGGCAATGCTAGAAGCTTCCGTACCCCACAATCTAAGTCCCAGTGTTTTTTTTTTCCTCCTCACTTTCACACAAAAACATTGGCAAAAAATCAAGTAAGTTTGCTGTGCTTTCCAAGGGTCTGTCTCTCCTTTCCAGCTTCTCATTTTTTCTTTGCCTATTCAATAGGTAATCTCCCATCTCAGTAAATACAGACTTCCTGTGGCTTAGATGACTGAGGGAGTTCAAATACTTGGAGGCCGAAGGAGCTTCCAGGTTTCATGGCAAGACACAGATTTTTCACACAAGGACAGATCACAACCACGCCAGCATGAAATTTCCTCATGCTAAAGTAATAACATCTTGCACTTTCTCTGACCCCAATCCAATCAAAGTAGTGAGGCCCATTCCTCTGGGATAGTAGCTTAGGTCTAAGTGAACTCTGGAAAGAACTTCTTTAAGAAGAGAGTTCTCCTACCTTCTATAATTAAAAAAAAAGTACCATTTTCTCAAGTCATATTTTCTCTTCTGCTAGAATGAGATCATGTTTATAAAGCACTTTGCAAAATCTTAAGGGGTGATAGAAATGGGTATTCTCACCATCATCTTCATCACCATTATCTTCCACTCTCAAGAAAATTCATAATCAGTAGGCTTAATCAAAGGTTCATAAATTTAGAGCTGGAAGGAACCTTGAAGGTCATCTATTTCAACCTCCTTATTTTACAGACAGACTTATCCCTGGAAAGAACTACAAAGGGCATCTAGTCCACCATTCTCTTATTCCACAGATGGGGAAAGGGACTCAGAGAATTGAACTGAATTACACAAAGTCAGAAAAGTAGTAAATGGCATAGCTAAGATTTGAACCCAAATCCTCCAACTCCAAATCCAGTTCTCTCTGCTCCATCATACTATCTCAATGCTAAGCAGGAAGGTGCTTGACTTTGGGCCACTGGGGTCTACTTAATAAACTGGCTCAGATTAAAATTAATTTTAATTTAATATATTGCCTTTACTCATCCAAACAGTGAATAGAGTGTACAAATATGAGTTTGCCAATGCCAAATGGGAAGCCAATTAATCCATTACCAACAAACACTATGTGTTTATTGGCGAGGGTTACTACACTATATTAAAGAGACTTGCTGAAAATTATCCAGCTTGCAAGGAAATGAAAATCCCCAAGTGATCAATCTGCCCAACTGTTACGGCACCTACTTTACCTCAGCTTATCCTCTTCAACCAGTTTCTTATATCTCTTTATTTAATGAACAGATGTACTTAATAGAATTCTTCACTACTTTAAATAGAAACCAAGGATCATAGAATTAGAGACTTAGAGCTAGAAGAGATCTTCAAAGATCAAAGTTCTTCGTTTTATAGATGAAAAAAACTGAGGGTCAGGGAGGTTCAATGATTTGCCAAGAGTCATACAACCAGTCAGTAAATGGCTAAGACTGGCTTATAAACTCAACTGTCCTTGACTTTTCCAGCCCAGTGCCAGTGTGCAGTGGATATGGCTTCTATAAGCTTCATATATAGCTCTATTTTTCATAAATTAAATACAAAGTTCAAAAAAGAAGTAGGATTGAATCAAAGCTGTTCTTACAAATTTGTTGGCAGCTACAGTGCCTGGTAGAATTTTCATATCAAACCTTCTGTCCTAGTGAATTTCAAAGCTGTAAAATAAATAAATAAAATAAAGCAGGATATCCCACAATGCAGCTGGTGACTACAAATAATACCTGGCATAGAACAATGAAATGACATGCCAGGATGGCCAATTGGCTTGCAAAAATAAAAATAAAAATAGGCATCATGTGCTTAGAAAAATAGCGGAGAAGTCATTATTTCAAGCTTCTCCAAATAAAAAATTCAGAAAAAAGAAATATGTTATATATAGCATAACTAAAGCTGAATTTACAAAAAAAGCCAGAAATACTCTACAAGATTTTTTTAATGAAATAATGTTGGAGAATTTATATGCTTAGAGTTCCCACTCAGCATTTCCAATTCCCCATCCTATTTTTCTCTGCCAAGCACAGTGAGTACAAGCAACTTCACAGGCTTGTGCTTTAGGATTCAGCTGTGGGGGTCCCTTCATGGTCCTCACTCCTATCCCCACCTCCAGCAGTAACTCATCGTGAACCCACCTATACCCAGCAAGAGGCAACAGATATTGATCCTACCCAGCAATGGAAAGGAAAAAGAAGTATAGTTTTCCTGCCCTCTTGGAAGTTCTTTTTCCATGTACCTGGCCACTACCCAGGGTAGAAAGAACATCAGAGAATGAGAAATAAAATAGGCTGGCCTTCTGAGTGTTAAGTGATCATGGTAAGAGAATGGGGCTGCGGGGCAGCTAGGTGGCACAGTGAGTACAGCACCGGCCCCGAAGTCAGGAGGACCTGAGTTCAAATTTGGCCTCAAACACTTGACACACTTACTAGCTGTGTGACATTGGGCAAGTCACTTACCCCCAGTTGCCCTGCCTTACCTCTCTTAAACTGGACAGGACCTCATGACTCAGGGACATAGAGTGACTCCTACTACATGACATTACATTCATTTGACACTGCTTCCTTCAGGAACCGATATTTCTAAGAGAAAGAGAGATATCTACAGTTCAATCATAAATTGAATATGGAGTTCAAACTCAACACCTCCCCAAAAAAACTGTGTCCTTATGAGGAACACGGAGAGAATAAACATTGAATAAATAAGGTTATATGGCCTGTCTATGAATTGGCAAATACAGTTCAGAATAGACAAGAAAGAGAAATGAGGACAAAATAAAGGAAAAACTTCTTGGAAAGGAGTACAACAAAAGAATGCTATTTAAAATAAGAGATAAGAGTAGAGCTAGAGTGGGGAGGAAAGCTTATTAACCTGAAATGATCATGGAAAGAGAAAAGTCTAAAGAGATGGAAAGCTGTTTGGCATGATGCTCTTTATAAAGTGTATAAAATGTCCATACCCTTTGATCCAGAGATCCCATTGCTAATCACTACTAGTGTATATATGCATATACATATATACCAAAATATTCATAGCAGCACTTTTTTTATTGTAACATGGAAATGGAAACAAAGTCCATACTCATCAGTCAAGAAATGGCCATGGTATACATAGGTGATGAAATATTACTGTGCCAGAAGAAATACTACATCATCACAGCTGAGAATTGGGCAATTAATTTAGAGTATGATCTAATGAGAATTTTGTGTTTTCCTCACTTCTCGCTACATTATTGACATTTTTGAGAGCATTAGCCATGATATTCATTTGTACCATAGCATCTCAAGATGGCAGAAAGAGCTACATACCTATTATCAATCTCTCCTAAAGCAGGACCTAGGTTTCCCACACACAGAATGAATGACATTGATATAGACTGCCCAATTAATTCCTGCTTCAAATCTGTTTATATTAGACTTGTCCCATTTGGTTCCAAAGGGTAAAACTAGGAATAATGGGTGGAAGGATCAAAAAGGCAAGTTTAGACTTGGTGTAAGGGAAAACTTTCTAAAAATTAGAACACTCCAGAATTGGATGAGTTGGCTTAGGAGGAAGTAGGCTCTCCAAACACTGAAGATCTTTAAGGTAAGGTTGAATGTTGGAGAGGAGATATTTTTTCAATATGGATTAAACTAGATGGCCCCTGATCTCCCTTCCAGATTGAAATTGTGATTCTTTGATTCTATATGACACCACACCATTTATGAATAGGTCACTAGACCCAAAACAAGATTATTTTGGTCTCTGGCTTTGCTCATTAATTCTTTTACATGTCAGTAACTCATGATAGCATTTATGATACTATGGTACCACAAACCTAGGAGTTTTATATTCTGCAATAAGTGCTTCTACTTTCTCTCCTCTTACTCTCTTCTTGAACCCTTACCCTCTGACTTCTGACCTTATCATTCCACTGAAACTGTTCTCCAAAGTTACTGATCTCTTAGTTGCCAAATCCAATGACTTTTTCTCAATCCTCATTCTCTTTGACCTCTCTGAAGCCTTTAACACAGTTGATCACTCTCTCTTCCTTGATACTTTCTTGTCTCTAAGTTTTTGGGACACCATTGTCTCTTGGTTTTCCTCCTACCCATCTGCCTACTCCTTCTCATCATCTTTATCTTGAACTCTAACCCCTCCTACCTTATCTATTACAATAGAAAACAAAACCATCCTCCCTACTCCTCAAGCTCACAACTTAGGAGTCATCCTGGATTCCCCACTATCTCTAACCCCATAGGTCTGTTGTCAAGGCCTGCTGATTTTATCTTTCCAACATCTCTTAAATACTCCCCCTTATCTCCTCTGATATTGTTTCTCCTCTAGTGCAGGCCCTCATCACATTATGCCTTGATGAGTGCAATAACTTACTGGAGCATTTCTCCTGAGGCTTGCCATTGCAACATGTCCACCATAGGAAAACTGTCCTTTCTGAGAGAATAAAGATTACTAACTATGCCAGAGACTAGACCTGGGGATGAACTTTGAGAGATTCTCTAGGCAGCTGCTGGCTTTAATACAGGTATTAAAATGTATAAACCATTATCCTAATACTGCTTAAAGTGATACTTTACATTTGTCTCATGTTCTAAAATTTTCTACATATTATCAAATATATATATATATACACACACATAACATATACATATATACACACACATATGTATATATGTATATGTATGTGTGCCTGTATGTATAGAAGTATACATATGTGTGTCCCTCTGACACTTCATAGCTATGTGATCATGGGAAAATCACCTCACTCCTCATAGCATTGGTTTTCTTATCCGTGAAATAAGGATGATAATGCCTGTTGTATCTACATCACAGGGTTGTTAAGGAGGAGGTCATGCATACAGAGAGGCACTTTGAAAACCCTAATGAGCTCTATGAATGTTACCTATATTTACTATGTAGAAGACACTTAGTAGGATACCATACACAATTTTTTTGGTCCAGAGATAATTTTTTGGTCCATCAGCATAGAGAACTCTCACAGAGCAACTAGCAACTCTTCTATAACTTACATGTGAGAAAGTTGCCTATGATACTAAAGGGCTAAGTGACTTTCACCCATCCATGGTCATGGTCATCAAGAACTTGATCCCAGATCATCCTAACTCCAAGTACAACTTTATATCCACTATACTGTACTGCCTGCAATTACATATAAGGCCCTGGACCTGGAGTCAGGAAGACCTGAAGTCAATCCAACCACAGACACATATGCTTTATAGTTTAGGAAACTGAGAGCCAAAGTAGTTAAGTGACTTTCTGAAGATTATATATTGCTTAAATAAGTGATAGCATCAGGATTGGAATTCAAATGCTCTGACTCCAAATGCAATATCTAGCCAAAATTTTGGAGTCTAAATCTTCTTTCTCAAAATATGACAGTGATGATGGCAAGTATATATACAAATACACATATCTATTTATCCTATTCATCATCCTATCTAGCTAACTAGCTGTCTCACAGTTTCTAGCCATATAACCCGAGGCAAGTACTTAATCTGTCTGCCTCAATTTTTTGATCTGTAAAATGGAGACAATGATAACTCTGACCCACCAGATTGGTTGTGAAGATAAAATGAAACAATATTTATGAAGTTCTTTACAACCTTTAAAGCATTATATAAATGTCATTGTTAGTATTATTATCATTACTGTGAAAAAAGCACACATTTTTATTTCACACATTTTTAACCCCGTATACATCTTCACCCTAAAGGTAAAGTACTATCTATACACTAACCTCCACAAAAACATGTTGGCAATTATGACAAAGACAAGTAAGGAGAGGAGGTAAATTGTCTTAGTTAATAATAAGCCACATTTTAGTAGTAGTACTAGTAGTAGTACTAGTAGTACTAGTATTTATACAGGGTGTTCCTAAAGTCTGGACACATAGGCAAAAATGCATATTTTCAAAAAATGAAATGAATGAAATTTTCAACCACATTTTATTTAATTGGAATATTAACAAATAACATCTTCAACATGATTTCCATCATTTGTGATGCAAAGGTTGATGCGCTTTGCAAGATTCATGTGAACTCTGTGCAATAACTACACATTGCCGTCAATTTTCCTATGTGTTCAGACTTTAGGGACACCCTGTATAGTGCCAATTATATACTGTAGTAAACTTTTTTTTAACATTTATTACCTCATTAATCCTCACAACAACTGGGAGGTAGGTGCTGTTATTATCCCCATTTTACAGCTTAGGAAACTGAGGGAGAGATTAAGTGACTTGCCCAGGGTCACACAGCTAGTGAATGTCTGAGGTTAGATTTAAACTCAAGCCTTCTTGATGCTAGGCCCAGCTCTCCTTTCATTATTTCACTTACCTATATAACATGCTAAGGTTTTTAAGAACCTTTTCTCATAACCATCCTCTGAAGTAGGTACTGCATTGTTACTGTTCCTGTTTTGTTGTTGTTCAATCATTTTGTGTCCAACTCTCAGTGACCTCATTTGAGTTTTTCTTGGCAAAGATACTAGAGTGGTTTACCATTTCCTTCTCCAGCACATTTTACAGATGAAGAAACTGAGGCAAACAGGATGAAGTGACTTCCCCAGAGTCACACAGCTAGTAAGTGTCTGAGGACAGATTTGACCTCAGGAAGATGAGTCTTCCTGACTTCAAACCTGGCTATCTATCCACTGTGTCACCCAGAAAACTGAGGTTAAGTCCCTCACCTAGGGTCATATGACAAATAAATGTCTGAGACAGGAGTCAAACATGGGTCTCCTGACACCAGGCCTCTTTCCTTTAGGCCATGCTACTTCCTACTTCTTCCCAATGTTGACTTCTCTGCCTATTTTAAACCCAAAGGCTCAAATTACAACTTTAGAAAATAAGCAAAACAAGTCATTAGTGATATTAATCATTGTCAGTTTATTTTTTTCTCCTCTTATTTAGTCAGGTGCTGACGTGTGTAAGCTGCAAGTAAACGGAACGTCCACTTGTATTTTATGGCTTCTTACAAACTCTCAAACAGCAGCAGTAGTCAAAGTTTATGTTAGGGCCAAGACGAAAGCTGTGAACTCACAGCTGACAATGATGGATGGGATCCTTTAGGCAGACAGGCTTGAAGGAGGCTTTGCAGTATCTGAAGTCCTAGAGAGTTTTGTTTGCTGCTTCAAAATCCTGGAAGGGAGCAAAACCAGGCATCCCCTTTACATAGACTGCAGCCCACGTGATGGTGGGCAGCTCAGCTTTCCAGCTCATTTACAATGCATTTCCAGACCTAGAAACCAGGAAATTCCTGGATATGATGGCAAGGTCACAGCCTGCGTCAGCTGCCCTTAGATTCCTTGACATCTAACCTTTGTCATAAAAGTACCATGTGATTGACATGACTTACTCCTATGGCTGGCCCATATAAGTGAACTTGGTATCAGAGCTCAGTTACAAGCTGAGATTCAGGGTCCTGATTGCCATTGGGTTGTTGAGGTCCAAAAGAAGAGTGATTTCTTCCAATTGATCCCTCGTCTGTTCTCTGTCATGTCATAGGATATCCTCGCACGTAATGAAAGGTAGCATAATATAAGGGGGCAAGCCTTGGAGTCAAAGAGACAAGGATTCAAGTACCAGCTCTGACACTTATTGACCTTGTGACCTTGGGCAGGTTATTTAATTTTTCAGTGTCCCAGTCATAACTCTAAGTTACTCATCTATATCAATGGAGGCTATTTCTTACTCAAAAGTTTATTATAGATATTAAGTCATAAGTGAACTTTCTTCCTCCCTCTGCAATTAACCTCATCTTTCTTCTCCCCACTCCCACCCCCCCCAAAAGATATCTATTATAAATACTTTAAGCTCTTTGCCAGAAAGATGCCATATGAACCAAAGGTAGTAATTGTCATTTCAAGCAAGTGTCCAACTATGAGCATCCCTTCCATTTAAATCTCTTGATGTTGATTCTTCAAACAGCCTGCATACTCCTCTAATAACTCAATCCCATTAGTCAAAGGTCTTCATAAGTTTCTGTGGCCAAAAGTTTTCCTCCTTCATTGACTCAATTCCTGGTTACAAATCACTGAATAGAGCTAAGCTGGTCCTCAGAAAAGAGACAAATATTCTGTTGTGGGAATCAGAGGAAAAGGGACTAACTTGTAGTTTCCCGATATAAGGAATTCCCATAAGAGTACTCTCACTATACCAGTGCAGGTAGGCACTTTCTTTGCAACTTAGAGTCTCAGTCACTGAATGAGCATTCATTAAGCCTTTATTGTGTGCCAGGGACTGTGCTAAGCACTGGGGATGCAAAGAAAGGGGGGAAAAGGAAGTATCTGCTCTCAAGGAGCTCACAGTCAATTGGACCACTTGGGGTACACATTGGGAAAAGCTTCCCAGGGGTCCCTGTCCCTAAGGAGTTTCCTGTTGCACCACAGTTCACATCCCACTTTTCATTTGTTGATGAACAAGGGTGGGTTGCTCCAAGCTATAGAGGCTGCTTCCAGGAGCTGGATACCTCTAAGCGTTAAAATAATAGAGGGAGAGGGGGACAGAGCCAAAATGGCTGCTGGAAAGCAGGGACTAGCGTGAGCTCCCCACCAAGTCCCTCCAAAAACCTATAGAAAATGGCTCTGAACCAATTCTAGAACTGCAGAACCCGCAAAATAGCATAGGGGAGTGGGGGCTCTGGCCCAGGACAGCCTGGGTGGTCTCTGGGTAAGGTCTATCCCGCACACAGCTGGGAGCAGAGGGGAGGGGAGCAGAGCTGAGCAGAGCAGAGCCCAGCATGGGCGGCGCAGACTGACCAGACGGGGAGCCAGGCGGAGTGTGCCCTAGCGCCCTGAATCAGTGAGCTGCAGCAGTTACCAGACTTCTCAACCCACAAACACCAAGGACAACAGAGTAGGTTAGTGGGAAAAGCTGCTGGGGATGGGCATAGAGTTTGCAGTTTGGCTACCCTCCAGGGGGCAGTGGAGGTGAGGCAGCTTTAGAACTACAGCTGCAGTTGCTTCTGGCCCCAGGACCACATGGTAGGAGGAATTAAGTGGTGGATCAGAGTAGGAGTGAAGAGCCTGCTGAAGATCTAAGTCCAGTCCAGGTTGGGGGTTCTTGGGGAAGGAGGAGTGCTGGTGTGGCAGGACTGGTGCATCCCCCCAGGCTTGGAACATAGAACTCTTTAGTCTACACGCAGTCATACCCCCACGAAAAACTCAAGGGTCAAGTGAGTTGGCTGGGAACATGGCCAGGCAGCGAAAACATACCCAGATTCAGTCTCAGACTCTGGAATCCTTCTTTGGTGACAAAGAAGACCAAAACATACAGCCAGAAGAAGTCAACAAAATCAAAGAGCCTACAACAAAAGCCTCCAAGAAAAACATGAACTGGTCTCAGGCTGTGCAAGAGCTCAATAAGGATTTGGAAAAGCAAGTTAGAGAAGTAGAGGAAAAATTGGGAAGAGAAATGAGAAGGATGCGAGAAAACCATGAAAAACAACTCAATGACTTGCTAAAGGAGACCCAAAAATATACTGAAGAAAACAGCACCTTAAAAAATAGACTAACTC
>CM053622.1:667980246-668042772 GCA_028646595.1 Phalanger gymnotis
ATGGTTCGAAATCGTTGGGTATACAGAATTCTCCAAGGAGAAGGCATCAAAAAATATATTCAGGGCCCAGAGCAACAAATTAGCGAACCAACCTCCCCATTCCAATATTGTGAACACAAACCTCCAGGCCCAGTAGGCCCGCCTCATAAGACTCGCCAGGAGGCCACAGAAAAATAAGATGGCATAAATCATATTCGCTGGCCTCAAGACCTCGCTCGAACTCCTGGGTCCACACAGGGGTCGGCTCTGCTTCGGATTTTTTCAGGTGTAGTTTCTCGCCTCTCCTCGCAGCCAAGTCTCTGGTGGTCTCAAGCCCCACCTCAACGACTAGAGACCAGAGTCCAGAGACCATTGGTTCCCGAGTTGGCCCCTCTTAAGTTATTAATCTATGCCCATACAGGTTTCACACCTGATAGGGCTTTGGGCCTGGGGCTTAGCATTTAACAGGTGAAAGTACTTTCATGGTAAACAAAAGCCAAACTCCTCAAGGGCACCCATTAAACTAAGCCCATTTTGCCTTACTGGCACAGGTTTATTTGAACTAAATCTTAAACCATGTCTTTGTCTTTCTCCTAGCTCACAGCACTGTATAATGAAGCAATGAAGGGAAAGACTAATATCACTAGCTACCTGGGGCTAGAAGTCTGGGATATGCTTTGGGGTGACATTAACTATATAGCACTTGGTGCTATTTATTCTTTTACTTTTCCTTTATAACAATCACTATCTTAAATAAGGTAGATCATTTTGTCTGGTTGTTGTTTTCAAACATGATATAAGGCCTAAATGAATTTCAATACCTATATCTAAATAAAAAACACTTTGGCAGGGAGAGGGTATAGGAAAAAGGGGGGAAAGCATTTATATGGTGTCTCCTGTGTGCCAGATACTAGGCGAAGTGGTTTTTTTACAAATGTTATCTCATTTAATCCTCATAATAATCCTGGGAGGTAGGGACTATTGTTATCTCCTTTTACAGTTGAAGATACTAAGATTAAGTGACTTGCTCAGGGTCACACAGGTAGATAATGTCTAAAACTGGATTTGAACTGAAGTGTTCCTGCCTCTAGGCCCAGTACACTCCCACCACTCTACAAGCTACCTCGACTGGAGGCTGAGCCAAGAATCCAAGTCCTTTGGATAGTCCTTTGGTAAGCAGTAGTAAACTACTCCTGGACGTACTACGGATTTCTGTTACAAACAAATTCAATCCAATCCACTGCAACAAAAATGTATTAAGCATATATTATGTCCAGAATTCTATGCTAGGTACAGATGTACAAAGACAAAAACAGAATAGTCCCTGTGCTAAAGGAGTCTACTTTATATTGGTGGGAGGAGGGAATAGGACATCTACACATTTAAGTAAAATATAAGGTAAGTAAAAAGGAAAAGAACTAGCATGTGAGGGCATGGGGATGATTGCATGGAGGAAATAGAAACTGAGCAAGGTCCTTGGAGGAACATGAGAATTCTAAGAGGCAAAGAGAAAGAGCCAGTGCATCCCAGACATGGCGCCAAGTCTGCACAAATCCATGTCCGAAGGATCACAAACTCATAGATTAAGAGCTAGAAGAGATCTTTGAGGTCCTCTAGTCCAAATCCCCTACTATTTTATAGATAAGGAAGCTGATACTGGGTACAAAGTAACAGCAATATTGTAAGATGATCAGCCACCAATGACTTAGCTCTTCTCAGCAATACAACAATCCATGACAACTCTAAAGGACTTAGGATGAAAAATGCCACCCATCCCCAGAGAAAGAACTGATGGTGTCTGAATACAGATTTTGGAAACTTTTGTTTGTTTTTTTCACTTTCTTTTTCTTGTGGGTTTTTTTGTCTATGTTTTCTTTCACAATATGACTATTATAGATATGTTTTGCATGACTACACATATATAACCTATATTGAACTGCTTGACTTCTCAATGGGGTGGGGGAGAGAGGAAGGGAGAGAATTTGGACCTCAAAGGTAAAAACAGATGTTAAAAATTGCTTTTACATGTAACTGGAGAAAAATCAAATACTAAATAAATACCAAAATAATATAGATGGGTTAAGAAAACTGAGATAATAGAGATTAAGTGATTCATTGAAAGTCATATAGGCAGGGAGAGACTAGTGTAAGATTTGAACCTGGTAACTTTGATTCCAAATAAACTTCTCTTCTCACTGAAGGGTTGTGGAGATATTCTTAAGTTGGGAGAGCAGCCAGTAGTAGTCCAGTTAAGTGGAATTTATATTTCATGAAGAGGAGTCTGAGAAATAAAGTAGTAAAGGTTTATTTGGAGCCAAGTTGGGAAGGATCCGAAATGCCAGCCTAAGGACTTTATATTTTATCCAAGAGACCACAGGAAATCACCAAAAGTTCTTGAGCAAGGGAATAATATGCTCAGAATTAAGGAAGATTACTTTTGCAGCTATGTGAAGGTTAAATTGTAGTGGCAAGACACAGGAAACAGGAACACCAACTAGGAGATTATTACTGAAGTCCAGGTGAAAGGTAACAGGGGCCTAAACTAGGGTGAGGCTGATGCGGATGAAGAAAAAGAAATGTCTGTGAGAGATGTTATTGAGAATAGACAGCTAGTAAGTGTCTGAGGTCACATTTGAACTCAAGCCTTCCCAAATCCAGGCCCAGCACTTTATCTACTGTACCACCTAGCTTCTCCAGGTGCTAATATTACCTCTATTTTACAGATGAGGAAAAAAAGGATGACAGAAGTTAAGGCCCCAGGCTAACACAACTCGTAACTATCTCAGGCATAATTTAAACTCAGATCTTCCTGACTGTAAGGCCAACACTCAATCCATTGTAACTATATACTCCCTCTAAAGAGAAAAGAGAAGAGGGTCCAAGACAGAAATCTGGAGAATATCTGTGATAAGGGGGTGAAAGATGGAGCAGAGAAGCCTAATAAAGAATTGTCATATAGGTAGAAGTATTACAGAAATAATGGAGAGTACAAGCAGAGAATGAAATCATTGCCCTACCCTTAGCAAGATGTACCTTGGGAGATATCTTATCAGCAGCAATGATGGCAATGATGGCTTTGAATTGATCTGCATTTTCTCTAGACCATTGACCCACATCTTCTAGACAGTATGAGTGTGTGTGTGTGTGTGTGTGTGTGTGTGTGTGTGTGTGTGTGTTTGGAGGGAACTGGGAGTTGCTATGGAAATAGGATGATGCTAATGGCCCCATTATAGATAATGAGGCTAAAACACTGGCATCATTACATCATTCATTCACCAGCCACAGATATTTAAATATTATAAAACATGTATCCAAACTTCAGGATTAACCAATTTGAAATCCATTCAGAAAGGCAAACTCTTCCAAATAAAGCCACCTGCAATAAACATTCTCATGGTTAGAAGGGAGCCACATGCCTAGAGAAAGCAATAGAAGGATTAAAATACATGCAGGATCTCCCCCATGAAAACCACAAAATATCTGATGACATCCAATAAAAATAAAACCTGATATGCCTCCAAAACAGACCCAGTATTCCTAAAGAGTATGATGCCTTTCCTCTGAATCCTGAATGAAATCCCAGCTCTTCCTTTATTGTCAACCATGCCATTCAGCTATAGATTTTCCTTTTTTGAAAGTTAGTAATCACACACTTTGCCTTGTAAACATAGGGATATGTTGTTATAACACTCTTTCTCTTCAGTATGGCACTTTCTAGTTCTTGGGAAATAAATGTTTGCCAAGTCAGTATCAGAGGTTTAGAGCTGGACAGGACCTCAGAGATATTCTAGTCCAAACCATTCCTGACCAACATGGAATAGTAATGTCATCTAACCTTTAGTCAAACACTTCCACTAACGGGGAACTCACAAACATCCCATTTTACTTCTTTTTCGGGGGAAGGGGAGGTAGGAAGACTGGTGGTTTCATTGGGGTGGGGAACCCCTGGTTGGAAACATCCTACTTAGTCTTGGGTAATTCCATGAGAACTTTAGAAGTGACTTATCCAGTATACTAAAATCAATATATATCAGAAGCAGGGTTTGCACTTATGTCTTCCTGACTCCGAGACTGCCTTTATATCTCCCATACCACATTGCCTCTCGTTTCACTTTTAGATAACTCTCATTGGTAGGGAGCTGTGGCCTATTGAGTCTAAATTGGCCTCCTTGTAGCTTTGTAGCTTCCACCCTGTGTTGGTAAGCAAAATGGGCTCCTTAGCACTTAGTGCCCTTGAAGAGTTTGGCTTTTGTTTGCTTTGCTAAGCCCCAGTCCCAAACTCCTATTAGGTATGGAACCTATGTGGGTATGGATTGGTGACTCGGGTGGGGCCCAAGGTGGGGCTGGCTAAGGGGAGGTGTTAACTCCAGAGCCATGCCCTATTAGGTGTTAACCTAACCTATGTGGATGTGAACCTCCCAGGGTCCTAAGGGGAGGGGCTAAGTAGAACCAATCATAGCAGCCTAAATTCTGGTCATTCAGATGACATTTGATGATGTCTGAAGCCCTATAAGAAGAGAGGACAGAGCCATTTGTGCAGGGTTCTTGAGGTGGTGCTGACGAGGAGACTCCAGGCAGCTGTAGCTAAAGAGCCCTCCAGCTTGAAAACCCGGATGCTGCGACTTTGTTGAACTCTGGTAACTATGTATTGGGATTTGAATCAGACAAGGTCTGTCTGTTGATGTTCGTAATTTGTTTGTATTTTGTTCCGAAGTTCAGCGTGCTGGTCTTTTTCACCTGAGCTAAGTGAATGATATTTATATGCTGAATTAAAGTAAGCTGGTCAAACCCCTACACCTTGCTTTCCTTAGTTAAGCAGATCAAAAGAATCTACGCTGTTGGCAGCTTTTTGGGTGCTGGTTGTTGGTGTATCTTGCACCCCCACAGAAGCTGCTAGCCAGATTGTGGAAACACACCCATTGCTTCTAGTTATTTTCCCTAAGGCCAAGCAGAACAAGCCTACTCACTTTGGGCTACTTGAGGGCTAGTATCATATTCTGCATCCCTCTTCTTCTCTCTTCTCCCCAAGCTTTGTCTTCTACAAGTTAAGTGCTTCTGATTCCTGTACTTAACACAGCACCTGGCACATAGTAGGCACTTAAAAAATGTATATTGACAAAATGAACCGTAACTATTCTTTATATGGCATGATATCCATTCTTTTCATCATGGTAATTGCCTTCTCCTGAATTGCTTCAATTTTCTTATTCCTTCCTCATTAATGTGGGACCCCAAATTGAATAAAATTAAATTCCTATGTCCCTAGTTCTGTACAGTATGCCTCCCTTAATAGTCTAGGCTATCATTAGCTTTTGAGGCTGCTTTATCACACTCTTGACACTCTTGAGTTTGCATTATACCAACTCACCCAGATAATCTCCTTTTGTGTTGTAGTTTTTACAAGAACTATTATCTATCCATATAATACTTATTAATAATGATATAAAGTACAAATATTGTAAATCTCCTGTCCCATCAACCAACTACATAATAAGCTCCTTAAAGGATATGTGAAGTATAGTTGGAAGGATTCTTGAGTTGACAATTTAAAGAACTGTCATTCATTAATAATAATAATAATAATAATAATAATATTTGCTATTATATTTCAGGTAAAATAGGAAAAATTCTTGAGTTGACAATTGTTTATTAATAAAATGATAATATTATTTGCTATTATTATACTTAGCATGTAGTAGGAAGGATTCTTGAGTTGGAATTTCAAAGACCTGTTATTAATTAGATGTGTAACCTTGAGCAAGTCACTAAACCTGTCACAAACCCAATGGTTTCTTTACCTGTAAAATGGAGCTGATAACAAGAATTTCCCTTCCTATTTCACAGGGCTGTTGGGAAAACCAAAAAAATAAAAAATACACCATAAAAAAATGTAAGCTACCCAGCATTAGGCTCATGATGAGTACCTGATAAATAGTATTTGATTGTTAGTGTTTCCACTCAAGCCTGGGAAGTTTTCCCAAAGTACAGTCCACTGACATATACTTTATATGCTTAAGGGAAAGACACTGCAGTGGTTTTCCATTGCCTTTTCCCGCTCATTTTACAAATGAAGAAGCTGAGGCAAACAGGGTTAAGTGGCTTGTCCAAGGTCACACAGCTAGTCAGTGAATGAGGCCAGATTTGGACTCATGAAGAGGGGTCTTTCTGACTCCAGGCCTGGCACTCTATCCACACTGTGCTACCTAGCTGCCTCATGCCAGCTTAGTTTCTTCACACTAAATGCTGGTTTCCCAAGAGACCATTACGAATAATCTGTAAACCTCTTTATCAAAGAGTAACAAACAACAATCAAAGTTATATAGATAGAATTTGTTAGGAATACAAGAGTCACTGAATTCTAAACTGAGGGTATGATAAGATCCCAGCTCAACCAAGTAGAGGAGGAATAATCTTACCAAAGGGACTATTTGCTAGGCCTGGAAGTCAGGGGATATCTTAGTGTAGTAGATAGGTTGCCTTTATAGATAGGAGTAAACAATTTCCGTATGAGGGCAAAAGTATGTTGATTGGGACTCCCATCAAGGTAATCCCTGAGGAGATGGGATTAGTGCTGCCTCAGCTTCTCCCCATTACAGTATGAGATGAGATTAGTGCTCATGTATTTTCTGGACTGCTTCTCCTACAGACTCAAAGTTTAATCAAGGTTTTAGACTTGGGGCCATTCAAGCTGACTGCACAAGCGGCTGACTTTATACCATTTTCCCTCTCCACTTTGGTATTATCTGTACAAAAGAACTAGGACCAAGAGGTAGAAGTTGCAGGGAGGGAAATTTTGGCTTGACATGTGGGAGGGAAATTGCCCGATAATCTGAGTTGTTCAAAAGTATCTGATAATATAAGCAGTTCTTCCCACATACTGGAAATATTCAAACATAACCACTTTGAGATATATTGTTGAAGAATGGGGATATTGCTGTGTATATCATTGTTGAAATAATGAAATGCTTCATTCTTTAGGCAGCCATTGAATTAGTTGACATCTAAGGTCCCTTCTAACACAAGATCATAGACTTGGAGCTAGAGGGGACCTTAGAAATCATACTGCCTATTACCTTTATTTTTTAAGATGAGGAAATCAAAACCCAGAGAAGATAAGAGACTTATCCAAGGTCATATATAGTAAGTTACAGAGGTAGAGTATGAAATCCAGTTGCAAATCTAGATCTCTTGCCCTTCACCACTGTGTCTTATTCTCTCATTCTACTCTAGTCTTTGATTGCTCTAGCTACCCAACAAGTCACCAGAAAAGGAACAAGGTCCCTTCAGAGTCCTAGTTTTCCAAACCTATGCTCAAGCCCCAAATCCCTTTCTCTAAAGTCCCCAACAATTTGTGAATTCTCAGTCTCAAACTTCAAGCCACAAATCTTGTCAGCTCACACCCTCTCAAGGAGCTGGCCAAAGGAAGGATGACTGTTATACTTCAACAACTCTTGGTTCCAGTAGAATGAAATAATTATAATAATAATGTACACAAATGTGAACTAAATCTCTTTTTTATAACCTCAAGAAGATCTAAGTGTCAACAGATGACTTTTCCTTGATTCAGATTTAACATGTCCTGGAGAAGCCCCAAGAAAAATAGCTTAAGTCTTTGTGCCTTCTGAAAAGATTCCATTTGTAGGGGTATTGCCTATTGGTTTTGTAATGGAGACTGCGACATTCACATTAGGATCAAAAACCCCCTTTGTAAGCTCAAGGAAACAAGGATATTACATACAAAGAGGAGAAAAGAACACATCATTCAATACAACAAATTCAGCAAGCATTTGTTAAATGCCTCCTGTGGTACTGTAGATAGCTACAAAGATAAAAATGAAACAATTCCTACCTTCAAGGAGTTTACAATCTATTGAACAGATGCAATAAAACAATAATAATGATGAGATTAACTAGCATTTATTTAGTGCTTTAAGGTTTGCAAAACACTTCAAAATATTATCTCATTTGATCCTCACAGCAACCCTAAGAGACAGATTGTTATTATTATTATCCCCATTTTACAGATGAAGAAGGGTATGTTTGTCCTTTGCTCTGGAAGAGGACTATGGCATCAGGGAGATGATGACATGACTTGTAGTTGACTTTGATTGAAGTGAGGGAGGGCTGTGCAAGATCACCAGCTTAACTTTCTCCTCCAGAGCCATCTGGGTCCAGTGACCAGGTATTCACCAGGGTGACTGGAGATGGCCCAGGATGCACCGGGAGACCCTAGCCCTTTCAGGTTATGGTCTTTTCAGGTTCTCACTTTGAGTGAGGTAATGTACATTCAGTAAATGAGTCAAGGGATGGCCCCTTTAATCAAAACTCCAAAAAAAAAAACTGGGAGAAGACCCTCAGGGTTCTTGGCCAAAAGAGAAATAGTTACCATTTAGTATTTATATTCACTCTGGGCTAGGAGGGCCTGGACCTATTGTCCAATCTATGAGCTCCAGAGTGAACTGGGTTTAAGGTTTGGTTTCTGAGAAAGAAATCTAGCCAGTAAACCTGAAGTTAAGGAGGCAGCCTTCAGCCATCTTAATGTACCTTCCTTTGGGCAGAGCAGAGAGAGGGAGGGAAAGGGGGAGGAAGAGGGGAAGAGGGAAGGGTGGGGGAGAGGGAAAGGTTACTCACAAGTTGTGTTTGTCCTTCAGTCTCAAAGAGGGCCATGACATCAGGGAAATGATAACATGACTTATAGTTGACTTTGATTTAAGTGAGGATGGCCTGTGCAAGGCCACCAGTCTCACTTTCTCCTCTAGAGCCATCTGGGTCCAGTGGCCTGATATTCACCAGGATGACTGGAGATGGCCCACAATGCACTGGGAGACCCTGGCCTTTTCAGGCTAAGGTCTTTTCAGGTTCTCACTTTGAGTGAGGTAATGCCCATTCAGTGAATAGGTGTCTTTAAGACCTTAATCAAGATGAAGAGATTAAAACTGAGAAAGATGAAGTGATTTGCCCAGTCATAAAGCTGGTGTTCCAAGTCCATCACTTCTTCCATTTTACCCCTATCTGTACACAAACATGTATATAGATAATCCATAAATACAGGAGGCCAAATGGTCAAATAATAGGCAATGGGAAAAGAACTGGCTTCAGTCAGGAAGAGCTGTGGTTAAATTTCTAAATTCAACCCTCAATGGCCTAGGTAGCTCTCTGAGACATATACATTGCAGAGAAGATGCAGATGTGCATTGGAAGAGGAAGTTCTTCTCTCATATCAATGAATCACAGACTGCTTTTTCAAAATTGCATTTATGATATGATAGCAGAATTCCTTAAAATTTACTTTCTAAAAAAGAGTCTCCCTACCCCACTGCAACCAAACATTAATTAAATCACACTCAAACCACTATTGTAATAAAAATAGACCCTGAGCAAGGTAGAAGTGGACAAAGGAGGTAACATTCAGAATTCTAAAAGCTCATGGAACTATCTGCTTTTGATACGAAGTTTTGTTGATTTCAATTAACATATGTTTTGTAGTTTGGGAGCTTAGTTTTGTGGTTCTCAAAGCCCATACAATCCCAAACTCAGAATAAATTTCTGTCTAAGAGGTTTTCTGGTCTTGCTGTGAAAATAAAACCTGACCACAAAGTCTTCTCAGATTCTCGAGGTTCCAAGACATTATTAGAAACCAAAGCACAATTTGCCTTTAACAAATATCACTAGGAAATGGTCACAGCTAATGATAAATCTGAACATCTTTTGCCAATGCCAAAGCATTGAGATCAAAACCAAAAATGCTCACTTCTCCAAAAATTTTGTCTCTGACTCCAAACATCTGAATTTTTTCAGACATCTAGGTTACTGACATTCCATCACAGTTTTTCTCCAAGGTTTTGGTATCACATGAATAGAGTGTAAGTGTGGTTTAGTGGACAAGAGTAGGGACTCTGGAATCAAATGATCTAGGTTCAAATCTTGTTTCTGATACTTTAGTACCCTTAGTAACTTTGTGACCTTAGACAAGTCACTTAATCTCCCTTAGCCTCAAATTCTTCATCAGTAAAGTGAGAGGTTGGACTAAATGGGCTTTGAGGTTCCTTCCAGCTCTACATCTCTGATCTTATGAAATCCTAGTGGTTGTTTTTAAGAAAAATCTATCAAAGAATTATAAGACAATTTGCTTTGGTTTAACTGCACAGGTAAAATATGATTGGCGTATTTGCTGTCCTCTATGATTTTAGCATGTCCAAGTTCAGAACACTATAGATGTGTAACTGATCTATCTAGTTCCCAAGATGATCCAAAATATGCAGGTCTACAAGGCAACTTGAATTTTTGGGTGGGAGGGGAGCTTATGCATGAGACTATTTTTACCTTTATTGTGGGAAGATGAAAGATGGAGGAGGATGGGAAAGGAAATTTCTTACTTTTCTAAAAAGATGCTTCAGTTATTAGAAAATCCTGTCACATACATACATATGTGTGTATATCTATATCTATCTATCTCTATATATGCATATAGAGATAGATATATACACATACATGAATAACATTAAATAAGTAACACCAATCCTGGCCTTGTAACTAAGTAAAGCAGAGTTATTTGGGGATGGGATGGGGTGAGGTGGTGGGACAACTCACTTTTCAAATAACATTTGCCAATAGAAAAAGATCTATTTCACCCAACTCCTCCAATTTTTTTGAGGAAATCAATTTTTAAAGAAAATTAGCAACTCTTCTAACATGGAAATAAAAGTGCCATGGGGGGGAGGAGAGTTGAAGGAAAAGCATCTCTGTAGATTTTCTATTCTACTTAAGCAAAAAAAAAAAAAAAAGCTTCGCTCAAGTGCTAATCAAAAGTCTAGAAAGATGAACAGAGTGTGAAATTACAACCATCTACATATTCCATCCTTATGTGTCCATGGCCCATTATTCCAGGTGCAATAGATTCCAGCTCTTTTCTATAGTTGCATGCCTCTAAGTGATATTCCTTTTTAATTCTTTGAAGTCTGTAGAATTCCATGATTCACAGACATACAACAGCAGCAGTAGAATATTAGTCTTAAGAAATACAAATGTATCTTTGAGAAAGGTTTGAAGTCACTAAAGAAGCTTTACAATTTCCCAAAGGGAATTCAGCACACTCTCATCCACATATTTAATCCTGGCTTCAATTCTGTTCAAACTTGGCCTTAGGCATTTACTAGCTCTGTGATCCTAAGCAAGTCATGTACCCTCAGGTTTTTTTAATTTATAAAATGGTCACAATAACAGTACCTCCTCCTAGTGTTGTTGTAAGGATCAAGTGAGATATCAGCAAAACTCTTTTCAAACCTAAAGGCACTATGTAAATTTTGCTAGATGTTTTTCTGTGTCTATTTGTGGTCTCTGTCGTATATGTATATGTATATGTATATGTATGTGTATGTGTATGTGTATGTGTATGTGTATGTGTATGTGTATGTGTATGTGTATGTGTATGTGTGTATGTGTATGTGTATGTGTGTATATGTATATACATACACGCATATATGTGTATGTATATATAAACATAAAGACATATACATGTATATACACACATATATACATAAATGTACACATATTGTGTGTATACGCATATATGTATTGTGTATGTATACATGCATTCACTGATGGACTAGCTCTGCAGTAGAGGTTCTTAATCTGGATTCCATTAACTTACATTTTTTAAAATTTTGATGACAATATTCTAATTTATTTCATTTCCTTTGTAATCCTATGAATTTTGTTCACTTAAAAAAACATTATTCTGAGAAGGAATCCATAGGCTTCAAAAGGGTCCAATGACACAGAAAAGAGGTTAAGACCCCCTGTTCTACACGGTGTCCATTTAACTACATGTCAAAATCGAGGCAATAGGCATTCTTTTTTTATTTGGTCTTCACTGCAAGGCTAATTAGGCCAAACTCTTCTGAATTGTGACAGATCTCATCCAGGGGGCTCTGCAGTGTTCCGGGGCTTGATATCACAGACTCAGATTATAGGGGAATCCCATTTACAGAAAGATAAAAACAACACTAAAGAAAATAAAAACAGGAAGTAGAGTTGGATTAGACAAAGTATACTTGAAGGAAATCTAGGGTAAATGCAACACAATTGTGAAAGCCCTGAGGGATCAATTCACAAGATTTTTGTAGGAGGGGAAAATACTAAGAGCATGGTGGGGAAAACATCTCATTTTTTATATAATACAAGAGAGGAAAAAAGAGAAAGAGAGAATATCAAGAATTACCAACTAACCTACATGCCTACTTTCCCATCTATATAATAAATTTTAATGTGAATAATCCAAACCAGCCATAAAAAAGTATTTGTAAAGAATAGGCAGGCTTCTTTAAAAAAAATTTAAACTAGACCATATCTTCATCATAAAACTGAGGAAAATATGTAGAGAATACAAGATGTCACTATAATATTTTTTACCATAAATAAGTATTCGATTCAATTGAACAGACCATTCCCTTAATGTCACTCTTCCCAATAATACGTGTCTCATTAAAAACATCAATATTAGTTGAAATTCTCTATCACGATTTTAAAGTATTAATGATGGTTTCTGCTACTCATCTCCTGAAAGAGAAATGAGAGATTCAAGATGCAGAATGAAATATGTACTTTTTAACATAAGTAGTGTGGGAATTTGTTTAGCCTGACTATGTATAATTTTTTTTAATTGGGGGTTGGGGATAGGAGGGAGAAAAAATACTCTTCTTAATTGAAAAATGGGCAAAAAAAAAAAAAGGCAGCTAGTGGATAGAGTGCCAGGCCTAGAGTCAGAAAGATTCATCTTTATGAGTTCAAATTTGCCTCAGATATTTACTAGCTGTGTGACCCTGGACAAGTAACTTAACCCTGTTTGCTTCAGTTTCCTCATCTGTAAAATGAGCTGAAGAAGAAAACAGCAAACCACTCCAATATTAGAAAAGGCCAAGAAAACCCCAAATGGAGTTGTAAAGAGTTGGACATAACTAAAACAACTGAATAACAATTGAAAAATAAAAGAAAATGGAAAAAGAAAAAAATTAGTTGAGATTCCATGAAAATTCTATACATGAAAAATCTTGTTTGATGAGTCCTCTCATTAATATCAGGTCCTCGAGGCATAAAAGAGGGAGGAATGTGCTCAGCTAGTGCTCTCTACTATTATGATAACAATCCTTTAAAGAATTAAAGTTGAAGAAGGATGAGGACCTGGAGATGCTACTTGTTTGTGAAATACATCAGAGTAGTTACATCGAGCCCTGAAATGTTACGAAGCCTACTGGATGAGATCTGGGAAGCAATGTACTGCACTGGAATTGAGATAAGCCTTAGTGGCTCCCAGTTTCCCTTTTTCTGAAACCCTCTTGATAACATTTCCCAAATCATATTTCACCAAGGGTCCTATAGTTTTCTAAGACTTAATAAAATAAGTATAAAGTCATTAGAATAGGAACATTTAGGAACCCTTAATATCATAAGGAATTCTTTTGTATAGACTCTTCTAAGTAAATTCAGTTGAACAGACTACCTCAAATTTAGAGAACTTAGAATTTTATCAAAAACTAGAGCCACATCATGCAATGTAAACAGCATTGACTTGTTCAGAAGATTCTTATCAAGATTTTAAGAGACTTAATCTATTTCTTAATTTTCTGCAAGGGGTATTGGTGAATAAGTTACAATCATTTCCATGGTGTTCTGTTTGCTAAGGCTCATTGTGAGTACTGCATTGCAAGATGACCCAATGTCTTATGAAATAATAATTCTTCTTACCTTTGGGCACACTAGGAAAGGAATTCCATCAACCCTTCATTTACTACCCCAAGAAGAACTCAGAAGTTGTCCTCCTCTTTAGCTGTAACTGTATGCATTATGATTTCATTTATAGTTAGAATGTCAAAATAACCTGAGTTCAGGCCCACCAATGATGTATCCATCCATTGCTTGGTGGGAAAATATTTCACATAAAGATTATCAAAAAATTCCTGTTTTAGTTGATGAAGAAATTGTATTATTCTCTGCTCCATCCAAGCTCTTCTTCTACTCTTTCATTATCTCCACAGGAGCTGAAGAGGGCAGAATAGCACGGAAGGGCATTTGTGTGTCGATTTCATGAGTCTTACTAAGCTTGGTCCTTGATTTAGAGTTTAAAGGGAACTTAGAGGCCATCTAAGCAGTAAGGAGACTAAGACCCAGAGAAGTTATTTGACTTGACCAAAATCATATAGCTATTAGGTGGAGAGTCAAGATTTGATTCCAAGTCCTCTAACTACAGAATCAAAATTCTCTCTAAAATTCCAGATCCAAAACTCAACATCGTTTCACCTGAGTAGAACATTTCAAGGTTACACTTATGCTAGTGTTACCTTCAAGAAGCCAAGGTTATATTAATGCCCCTCTCTGATGAAGAACCTAAATAAGACTTCTGTGGAGTAATGGTGGGACAAACACCACCTATAATTGTCTCTTTCACCCTCAATGCTAGAATATTAACAATATTAGAAAGGCAATACTCTTATTCAACACAGTGGTTACTCTCCCTTTCAGCTTTTGATAGCAGACCACAATTCATCTCCCATCACTAGTCCATCCTCTTCTTCTGACTTCTTACACACAAAGATACATTCTTTCATTTTATATCATTCCCAGAGCAATAGCTAGAAGGAAGGATCAATCATACATTAAAACAGAATTTCTGGCATTACATGAATCACCACCAGGATAGCTGGCTTATCCTACTTGCTACCATCTAACTTTCTATAAACAATACCTTCCCTCCTCTACCCAGAACATATCATTTGGTTCAGACCAAATAGGTTCTGCTACCATTTCTTCCAAACTACCTCTGTTCACACCATTGTCCCAGTTGTCCATGAGAGAATTGTAAACACTGTAAACACTCAACCAGGCTTTCAGATAACAATAATATTGATAGTTGACATTTAATGTTTGTGAAATGACTTATGTTTGATCCTTACAACAACACAATGAGGTAAATGCTACAAATATTGTTACTCCCATTTGACAGATGAGGAAACAGACTCACATATTGTTAGGTGATTTACTTCTGGAGAAATGAGTTGGAAAGCCACGTCTGTCCTGACCCGAAGTGAAGTGCTCTTATAATCACATCACTACTGCCTCTCTAAAGTCCTACTTACTACCTCTAGGTTCCTAATGAATCCCTTCTGGTAAACACCTAGTTTGTTAATTTGTCCTCCAATCCACCTCCTTACCAACTGACCTTAATTGACTTTCCTGAATCTGTAGGACTAGAATATTAGATGTTTTCCAATAGTACGAGTAGTAAATCCAGTGGTTCTTCGATTAAAAATGCCCAGTGCTACAGAATTCCATCCTCTTACTAGCCAGAATCTGAGGACTGGGTAAAAGATTCTGATGAAGGGAGAGTAGGAGAAATTGGAAGACAAACTAAACATCAAACATGAGGAATTGCTCACAATGGGTTTCAGACAATGGCCAGTCTTCCAGTAATGACTGTTCAGGAAGGCCAACAAGGAAGCTTGTCTCCCCCCTAGTGTAATTTTGTCAACATGCAATTCTTAAGTACATATTATGTGTCAAGCACAACCTTCTCCAGTGGTGGTTCAAAGTCACTTATTTCTCTACTATCATAACCATCCTTTTTAGTGTACTAGTTTCTCAAAGGGAAGGACTGTATCTTTTTTTCTTTTACTTCTCTATTCTTATCATTTTGGACGGAACTTTATAAACAATAGGTGTTTAAGAATTAAATGTTTGTCAAAAGACACTTGCTCATAAGAAAAGCCAACCGATGAAACATCGGGAACATTGGCCATCACTGAACAATGCTTATTGCATGAAACCAGGACTCTGTCCACTGTGCTGCCTTGCATCTTCTAATAACAGGACATCATGACTAAAAAAAAAAATGATGACAGAAAAAGTGTCTCCTAGCTGATATTCTCAGCCATATTACCGCGATTATTTTCGTTACTCTTCTTTGAAGTACTATTGCGATTTTTTATATTTACTATAAGTAAAAGATAAGCTTCTCTCAAGCCTTCCTAGTCCAAGCTGTCCAAATAGATAAAAGGCAGAGAGATTTACACTGATGCATGATGGAGAGGGTATAGTCATGGCTTGGAGATCAGTCTTGAGGTTTTTGAGAAAACAAAAGAAAAGAAATGTAAACTAATTGGTCCAAAGTTCAAAACTGGATGCCAAAGGTAGTATAATGGAAAGAAAAAAACACCCAAAAAGTAAAGTTTATTAACATAGAGGTTAGAAAGACAAAAGTAGGACCATAAAAGATTGGGGAATCCTTTCCAGACTTGGACCCAGCAAGATATGAAATGAGCATATATTATTTTCTCCTCTTTTAAATAAGAATGTCAAGATTAAGTATAGAGTATTTAGTTTAAGATTAGCTATGCATGGCTGGTGCCATCATTCATTTTTCCAAAGCTCCTCCCTCCAAAAATAACCACATTGTATGACTCTCAAGAGGCCTCACAGATAAAAATATGCCGATATTCCATAAATAAAAAGTGATTGAAATAGACATTAGAATGGTAACTGATACATGTTAAGATGTCTTCCTCCCCCACTCCCTCACACAAACCAGTTATTATTTTAAAAGAATTGTACAGTTGATGTGTTCACCTGTCCAAATAGCAAAAGCAAGTCTCTACAAAGAAATCAAAGTCAAACGTGAACAGGCATTCACAAGATTAACTGTACCGAAATAGAGCTATTTGGTGGCTGATGAGCCTTTACATTGGCATTCAGGGCACAGGCATCAAAGTGACAGCCTTCCTTTTGTTTGTCAATGCAGGTTCCCTTACATTAAATGCTTTAACAGCACCCAAGGACAAAACTAAACTTTCACGTTTTCTGAACTATCTCCGGAATGTGTGTGTGTATGTGTGTGTGTGTGTGTGTGCGCGTGTGCTTGTGTGTTTAGCTACCCTCAAATGTTAAGAGGCCTAACCTAGACATCCGCTAAGACTGCATATTAAAAAGATTAGGGATAGATTTTAAAAGGCAAGCTTTCTTAAAAGTCTGGGCATAAGAACACTTAGGGAAACAGTTTAATAATCCACATAAAGTGCTACAATGAAGGCCAGATCCTGTTCCCTAAGCTATCAAGATGTTATTGTTCTCTAGGAAACAGGGTGAGGAAGAGAAAGCCCTGATTTCTTCACCTCAGTCAGACCTCATCGGAAAAGGCCTTTTCTCTCCTCCTTAAGCACCCTACATCTCTCTCTCTCTCTCTCTCTCTCTCTCTCTCTGCAGCTGTTTAACTATGAAAAGCACTTTACGATATGATATACTGAGAAGCAACTTATCAAAATGAAGTTATTTTTTACCTTGAGCACATGCCACAGGACTCGGACTCACTCTTTTGGAGTCCACACTCCTCTTCCATTAATCCTCTAGCTCTCATCTTTCTCCTCTTTCATCTCCCTAAATCCATTTAATTCCATCTCCACCACCCCCACTCCATTTCCACCTTCCATGCTGCCCAGGCTTTTGCTGTTTCCTCCATCTTTACCTTGTTTCTATAAATTACAGATTTGGTCTCATTCTTCCTCCTGGACAGAGAAGGAAAATAGGCATGCCATTCTCCTCACCCTTTATGACCCAAACATTTCTCACCTGCGTTACCTTTAGATATAAAATCTATTGTATATGTGCTTATGACAAATGCACATGTGAATCAATATGTACATGCAGAGCAGCTAAAGACTAAACTCCACCTAATGCCAGAACAGCTATTATCAACATTAATTATAGAGCTGTTCATAGTTCTTTTGAGGAGAACAATCGTATCTAAATGGTAAGATGGCTCAAAGATTCCCCATGAAGAAGGCCATAACAAGGAAACTAGTGACTTAGACTTAGTGACTTTGACAACAAACACTCAGCTTAATTGCCAAGTGCTTAGAGAGCAGTAGAGAAACTTATGGTGAGTGTGCATAAACTGTAATATAGCACAAATAAGAAATTACAAAAAATGACTAAAGAAAACATCAGAGGAATGTATGATTAAAAGGGAAAAGGAGGTGGTCATAGGGCAAGAGAAAGAAACAACTCTTTAAAAGTCCATATATTTCATTAATATCCTCCCAATGTTATGGGAAAAAAAAGAAAAGTTGGGGAGACACCTTATGGTGAATTTATGGAAAAAGTTATTCATTCATTCAATAAGCATTTATTAAGCCCCTACTATGTGCTAGGCATTAAGCTAAATAAGCTGGGAAGGTTGTGATCTACATTGTTGAAAGGAAATCAACATTGATGTGATCATGGATCCATTTGAATAACGACTTAATAGCTTAAAATAGACTTTATCTGCATAAGTGAAGGGGAGGGGAAGTGGTTAGATAGTAATTTGTCTTGAGAAATACAGCAAAGTTTTAAGCAGACTACAAGTTTAATGTGCTACAAAATAGGCTTTATAATTTTAGGCTATGTTGAGAGAAGCAGATGGTCCACAAACAGGTAGGTGATAGGCCCTTTGTACTCTCTCCCGAGGTAGCTAAGTTGCACAATAGAGTGCCAGATCATCTTCCTGAATCCAAATCTAGCTTCTGACACTTTACTAGCCATGTGACCCTATGCAAGTCACTTAACCTTCAGTTTCCTCATCTGTGAAATGAGCTGGAGAAGGAAATGGCAAACCCATTCCAGTATCTTTGCTAAAAAATCCCAAATGAAGTTATAAAGAGTTGGACAAACCTGAACTGACTAAATAGCAACACAATCCTGATCAGACCACATCTGGAGAATTGTGTTCAATTTAAGTGCTTCATTTCAAGAAATAAATTGAGAAATTGAGGAGTATACAGAGAAAGATAACCAATAGTGTAGAAGGTCTTGAAATCCTACCACAAAAGCTTCTGTTGAAGGAACTGGTGAAAAGCAGACTTACAGAACACAAGATCACTATCCTCAAGCATTTTCATGACTGCCCTATGGAATTAATCTTGTTTTGCTTGGCCCCAGCATGAGCAATGGGTAGTGACTGCAGAGAGGCAGATGCCACCATGATTTAAGGAAAAAGTTCCCAACAATAAAAGGATTGGTTGATTCAGGAAGCAGTAGCTGTCTCTTCCCCAGAGTTCTGGAAGTAAAGGTTGCATGAACACTCTTTAGTGATACAGTAGAAGGATCTGTCACTGGCCTTTGACAACTCTGAAATTCTGTGTGAATATGCTAACTAAAGCTCAGCCTCCAGCTGGGGAAAGCCAGAAGCATGACATTTACCCATCCTTGCAGCAAAGAACATTCTCTTTTGCTGACTGTGCCAAACAAAACCCTCAGGTGAAACAAAAGATTACAGTTCACAGGAAATGTACAAACTTGACCCTAATTAGTGAATTTACTAATTGTGCTTTCTGTTTATAAATGTTAGCCCAAGTTGTCCTATGAGCGAATATTCAACTCCAATACTATTTCTCTTATTGTTCATAAGAACCCATATAGCTAGTAATCATGGCAATTTGCCTCATAGAGATGTTGTAAGGACATGAGAGAACACATCTTTAAAATGCCCTGAGATGCATGATCATGCATTATGATCTCATTTTGTTAGAGTTCATGCTTGCAATAAGGATTCTGGGTAAAAAATAGATTGACTTCTTACAATTTATACATCTTAAGAGTAGAATAAAGGTTATATTCTTTCATTGTTTAAAAAGGAGGGATTAAATTAGGAATTTAAATAGGGCACTGACACTAAATGGGGCTAAGGGTTATGTAGTCTCCTTGGGCTTCTTACTTCCAGTCTTTCTCCCTTCCACTCCTACTATACAGTAGCAACACAAGTCTCTGTCAAGTTTAGTGGTATATGAATTATTTGAGACAAAATAAAATAATTAAATTTATTAACATAACTTAAACCACTTTAATGAACTTTACACCTTTTTATAAAACCTCTCCTCTTTCTAACTTCCTTATTACTATTAAGGGTACCACCATGATCCTAGCAGCCCAGGCTTGCAACCTAGGTATCATCCTTAACTTCTTTTTAAAAAAATAAGTTTATTATTTATCTTTAACATTCAATTTTTTCAAATTTGGAGTTAAAAATTCTTTTCTGAGCTCCTGCCCCTCCCCAATCCATTGAGAAGGCAAGCAAAGTGATATCAATTATACATGTGAAATCGTGTAAAATATATTTCCATATTAGCCATGTTAAAAAAAAACAAGAAAAATAAAGTGAAAAAAATTAAGCTTCGGTCTGCACTCAGATTTCATCCATTTTCTCTCTAGAAATTAGAAGCCCTTTGAAATTGTCTTGGATCAGAATAGCTAAAGTCTTACACAATCGATCATTATTACAATATTTCTATTACTTTGTACTATTTTCTACCGATTCTGCTCACTTCATTTTGTATAAGTTTAGATAAATCTTCTCAAGTTTTTCTAAAATCACCCTGCTCATCATGTCTTACAGCCCAATAGTATTCTATCACAATCATATATCACAACTTGTTCAGCCATTCCCCAGTTAATGGGCATCCCCTCAATTTCCAGTTCTTTGCCGCCATAAAAATAAATATTTATGCTATAAATATTTTTGTATCTATAAGCCCTTTCTCTTTTTCTTTTTATCTCTTTGGGATATAGATCTAGTTGTTACTGATGCTATTCAGTTGTTTCATTCATTCATGTCCAACTATTCATAATCCCATTGGAATTTTCTTGGCAAAGATTCTAGAGTTGTTTGTCATTTTCTTCTCCAGCTCATTTTACAGATGAGATAACTGTGGCAAACAGGGTTAAATGACTTGCCCAGGGTCACACAGCTAGATAGGTCAGGGGTTCTATCTACTGTACCACCTGGTTGCCCACAGACGTAGTAGTCATCCTTAATTTCTAATTCTTTTTAATTACCACCTCACCCTACCAGATAAAATCTGTTACCAAAGTCTGTTGATTTTATCATTATAATATCTCTTACATATGTCACTTTGCTCCTTTAACACTGCCACCAGCCTGATGCAGGCCCTTATCACCTCACACCTAGATTATTGCCACAGCCTGCTGTTTGGGTCTCCTGGCCACAAGTCTCTCCCACTCCACTCTAGCCTTCACTCAGTTGTCAAATTGAGCTTCCTAAAATGCAGTTTTGACCATGTCATGACTCTTCTCAAAAAAAAAAAAAATCCAAGAGTCTCTTATCACCTATGGGATCAAAAATAAAATCCTCCATTTGTTACCCAGAACCTTTCAGAATCTGCATCTCCCACACTTTTCAGTCTTCTTACACTTTACACTACCACCTCCATATACATACCCATATTGTGATCCAGTGACACTGACCTTGCTTTTCCTTGAGCAAGACACTCCATCTCCTAGGTCCCAGTATTTTCCTTGATTGTCTCCTAAATTTAGCATACTCCCCTTCTTAATCTCCACCTCCTGGCTTCCTTGACTTTCTTCAAGACCTAGATAACATCAAACTTCTACAGGAAGTCTTTCCCAAGCCTCCTTAATTCTCGTCTTTCTCGTATTGATTTATCATCTTCGACTTATTTTGTATATGGCCTGTTTTGTAGGCAGTTGTTTTCATGTTGTTTCCCCCATTAGCCTGTGAGTTCCTTGAGATTAAGGATGATCTTTTGCCTTTCTTTGTATCCCCAAAGTTTAACAGGGCCTGCCATGGTAGGTGTTTATTAGATGTTTATTAACTGATGACAACTTTAAAAATTTAAATATGCAATATGTTCTTTTGTTAAAATCACTTGTTTTCCAAGATTTGGCATGCAGTTCATAAGATTTTGTTATATATTCTGTAATTCTTCATTATGAAACCACATTGTATCACAAAATATGCTTTTAATGACTGGTCCATTTTTCCAAGTCTGGACTTGATTTTACATATCCCATAGGCTTTAGATAGGGTTTAATTCATCACATTTCCAGTCCACTGAATCTTGCTTATCTCTATCTTTTAGATAAGTTACCTAAACTTTCATGACTTGTGACATGGTCTAAAATCATGTGAGAGGTATTCCATCTCTACTTGGGAATTCTGTAATTCCAGAATAATTCTGCTTCTCAGAATACAAATTTATTTATCGAAGTTCATCATTCCCTAAAAGGGGGCAAGACTTCGAGGTCCATTGAAAAAAAATTTTAATCCCTGAAACATTTTTGGGTGAATGTTTTATAGTCTGATGGAGAAGCCCAGACCTCACTGACTCACTGGGACCTCTTCCAACAACCATATTCATATAGCCTTGAATGAAAAATTATCTTTTTTCCATTCTTTATATTGTCTTGCCTATTGAAGCATGTTAGGTTTTTTCCTCATAGTGATAGTTAGCAGCTATTTATTTTTTTTATTTTTGTTTTATTTTGTTTTTTGCTTTTCTTCTCTCTATTCTTTCAACCTCAAGAAGCCTATGCACTACTGTTGAAAAATCAGTAACAACCTCTCTAGCTGTCACGTCCCAGGGAAGGTCTCTGTTTCCTTCAGATCTAATTAGGCTATTTTGCAGTGATACTATCAGTCCTAGACATTATTTTTCATTTTGTGACCATACTTTGCTTTGCTTTTCAATGCTGGTGATCCTGTTTCATTGTGGGTTTGAACAAATTTTGAAACATTTGATAATTCCCACAGTAATAGCCACTGAACTCTCTCCAGCATTCACTCGAGTATTTTCTGAAAGAACTGCAACTTGTGATATAGATAGACAGCCAGATATGAATATATGAATATCCATTTCTAAAAACCATAGAATTCAAAATACAGTAAAAGAGTACTTATGTATATACAGGATGAATTCCTTGTATATGGTGTGAAATCCAGCACTCAGTTAACAGAGAAATCATTAAAGGTGTAGAAACAAGCTCAAATCAATTTAAGAGCAAACAATCTGAGTCATCCTAGTGGCATTATAAGCACATACTCTTGACCACTACTGTAACAAAATGAAACCATATCAAAATTATTGTTTGTCCCAAGTAATTTGCACAAGGCTATTTGCCATTTCAATACACAATCATCTGCCTTAAGTTCCCTTAGCAGTGCCTTGTCTCCCTAAATTCCATCTGTGGCCTTTGAGCTATCACATCACTCTTTGGTGCTATTTAATTACACCCACCTTATAATACCCTGCCTCTTCTCCCTCCACCCCCACACTGAAATTCTCTCCTTTTTTCTGGCTCCAGGTCCTCACATCCCTGCTGCCAAGCAGCGTTCCAGGCATGGATGTTCAGATACATATTGATTGACTTGTTGAATAAAAAGCTCTTTCCCTTCCTCTCTGTAAAAGCCCATCTCTCAACACTTTTAGCAGACAGCTTAAGAACCTCTCCTTCCATGAGCCTTAAAAAGAGTTTAGATAAATCTCTCATAGAGGAAAAAAATCCACCATTAGATACCATATGAAACAAGCAGTACTCTGGGAGTCAGGAGACCTAGATTTGAGTCCTTATCCTGTCACTAATTCATTGTATGGCCTTTGACAAATCACTTGCCTTTTTTGACTTCAGTTTCCTCAAAGTAACATGGGAAAAATGATACCTACACTATTCTACCTCCTATGTAAATCTTATATGAGCCATAGTTTTGAAAGCATTTGAAAAGTATAGGTATACACTGATATAAGGTATCATCAATGTTTTAAAATTAAAGATAAGAATTGTCAGGACATAGCCCTGGTCTGTTAAAAATCAACAGCATGAGGTGGGAGACAAGGGGTGGAGGGGTAAAGGGAGCAGCTACCTAAAATATCATAGGACTATGAAACATGGCATTGAAGAATTACAGCTAGAAGAGACCTTTAGAGATCATGTCTTCTGGATCTCAGTTTCCTCATCTGTAAAATGATTTAACCAAGTCTGAGCAGGTTGTAATAGGAAGAGATGGGGTTATCCCTTGATGTTGCAATAAAAAGTCTAGACTTGATCATCTTAGCTTCTTAGAAGTCCTCTGATATAACACATCTAGCTCTTATCAATTCAATTTAATTCAATTCAAATTACTTATCAAGTGCAAGGCACTGGGAATAGACAGACAGACAGACAGACAGACAGACAGACACACACACACACACACACACACACACACACAAACACAGCTACCAGACTTTAAGTAGCATACATTCTCTTGTGAGCTTAATCATTTCATCTGTAACTAGTTAAGTATATGGTTTCATCCTGTGGTGATTTTTATTCTTTTCTTCTATTCTTTGTATTTATTTGGACCCTTCCCAATAGACACTAAGTTTATTTAGGGCAGGGACCATGCCTTTTACTTTCTTTAGTAAGTACTACATTGCTCTGCTATGTAGGGTTTTACCCTCCATACAGTGGGTACACAGAGGATGTTATTGATCGAATACTTGCCCCTTCTTGTCCTCAGCTCAAGACAGCAGTCTCATCTGGATGGTCCTCCTCCTCTGTACCAAACCATTATTCAACAGGCTCCCCTTCTTGGTGGCAAATTTAGAATAAGATCAGCAGCAATGTCTCAGAATACACTCAATTCACCAGCATTAATAGCACATCTACTATTGGATGTGTGGGTAGGAGTCAAATTATATATAAAACAATCAAAAAGTAGTCTGATATCTTCAGAGGTGTGATTTGTCCCTTACTCCCTTAGAGCTCATAATCTAGGAAGGAGACAATACAAACATACATGTAATAATTAGACAATTATAAAGTATTAAATCCTGTGGTCTGATCAGCTTTTCTAGGTTCTTATTTTCTTTAACTTTTCTAAAGCATTTTAAATTGGTGATCATGTCAGTTTTATTCATTATCTCCTTGACTCTTGGCTTCCATTTGCAAATCTCTTCTGGTTCTCTTATTTCTCTGACTTCTTCATCTTTTTACTTGACCCATCTTCCTCTTCCTATGCCCTAAATGACTATATCCCTTAAATTTATCCTTTGACCTCCTGTCTCTACATACTCCCTCCCTTAGTTGTTTCATCCATGCTCACAGCTTTGATTTCACTTCTATGCCAATGATTCCTACATCATTACATCTTGTTCTGACACTTCTAATTCCAGTTTCACATTTCAAATTGCCTGTTCAGCATTTAGAATTGGACAATTCACACTGAAGATATTCCAAAGTAAACCGAATCTTTCTCCCAAAACCTGCTTCTCCTCCGAATGTTCCTATTTCAATAGATGGTATCATCACTTTACCAGCTATCAAGGCTCCAGCCTTTGCAGTCATCATTAATTCTTTCTCCTCCTTCACTGCCACCATCATCCCCACAGCAGACCAGTTAACTAGTACTGCCTATTCTATCTCCTATCATATCCATCCCTTCCTTTGCACTCCTATTGCTGCTATCTCATTTAAGACCAACTAATTTCCTTACCTCTGATATCTCTTCTGTGTAATCCAACCTTCATTCAGCTGCCCAGGTATGCCATTCTTCTACTCCAAAATCTTCAGTGGCTCCCATTACCTCCAGAGTAGAATTTCAACTTATCTTGGCATTGAAGACCCTATTCAATCTAGCTCCCACTGACCTATTCAGTCTTATTTCATAGTTCAGTCTTTTCTCTACCTTTGTTCTTGTCCCTATCCTTATCCTATCCCTATCCCTATCTCTGTACCTCTTTAAGCACTCTATATTCCAGCCAAACGTCACTGTTCATAGTTCTTCGATTTTGTCCTGCCCTCTCTCACTTCCATTCATTTATACACAACCTGGACAATTGCGTGAAACACATCTCCTCACATTGCCCTTCCTCCCACCTCCCACCCTATTGAAATACTTCCCTTTCTTCAAGGGCCTCTTCAGATTCTGCTTCCTCCACTAAGCCTTCTCTTATCTCCCCAGCTAGATGAGATGCCTCTCTCTTATTTATCATATTGTAATAAGCATCATCATTATTTGTGCACATCTTATCCTCCCTACCAGACTGTAAATCACAGCATCTTTTTTTTCAATCTTTATATCTCTAGCAAAGAACTCACTGTTTTAGATAAAGTTACAGCTCAACAAGTATTTGTTGAATTGAATTTGCAAAGTCCAATTGAAGTTTAAAGAAGGCAATGATCAGTATGAGCTAAGATAATCAGATTTCATGGCTGAAGTAGAAAACAAAACAGGCTTTGAAAGATATGCATTCATATAAAGCAATTGACATATACATATTTTGTGTACTAAAGTCTCAATTTGAACTAATGTCTAGAATTTAGGAAAAAATGACCTGACAGTCTTCTCAGGCAGCTGAATTGGATAATTAAAAGTAAACAAAAGAAATACTGTAATGATCTTCTTTAACACAACTCCTAATACTCAAGCATATCTGAAAGCTGTTAGGAAGCCACACTGGCAAGCAAACCTACCTCTCAGATGGTCCAACTTCTCTATGCCATCAGCGGAAAGATCCATAATGCAGGCAAAGTTTGGTAAATAATGAGCTATTGGAGTTTCCTGTGAACTTTAAAATGAATCTTTGAGGAAGTTGGTCTAAGATATTGTTTATTACTTGCAAAAGCTTATATTATTTAGGACAACCAGTCTCAAGCCATCTGGGTTTCACTGTGCACTTGAAATTGGACCTTATGGAATAAACTGTATAATATAAACAGCTCAGAAGAGAAGTATTTGTGATTAAGAGTCAAACTTCTGAGTTGTAAGAGAGGCTGGTATGGAGGTTAGATATGTGTGCATGCGTGCGTGCGTGCATGTGTGTGTATGTGTGTGTTCTGGTCTGGATTGTATTTTCTTCCAGAGAATTAAATTTGCTTCCAAGAGCAGGTGAGGAAAAGGAATGCGAAGGGGAATGATCAAATTTCATCCAAAAGAAGTAATGGAAGCAGCCATTATATTAATCCTCATCTTCAGACAAATTTTACTTAAAGTCAGCAGGTGGTAAGAGAGTGGGCCAAAGGTGACAACTGACTAAATCAGCTCTTTCCTTTTCTTAAGCTTGTTGCAAAATCCATTATTCTTGCCTCGACAATACAAGAAAAACTCTTTCATTGTATGAATAGCAGATCCTACTAATAATTTCTCCTTTAACTATTCACTTGGCTAGCAAGGATTACATTTCCTTTCATTTGCATAAAGGGTCTCTGTCTGGGGAACTCAAAGGAGATTGCAAAGGCCAGGCAGTGATGGGAATAAGGGACATTTGACTGGAATGGAACCTTTAAATACTGCCTTTAGGATACAGGCAGAGTACTGCCTGCTGGGACCCTTTTTGCACATGCCACACACCTGTACAAAAGATGGGGGTAGACTTGGAGTGCAGTGAGGAGTTTCCATGGATGCTGACAGGCCACTCAAGTGATCCTCACTTAAACCACTCAGACTTCAAACAAGAAAGTGAAATGAAACGTTTTAAATCTAAAAAGTTATTTCTATAAAACCTCTACTGAAACCAGAGCTTCTTCTGGCTTAAATCCATTCAGTTCTTATACAAACAGCATCTTTAATCTAAACAAATTGACCTTTTACTTGGGCTTTGTAAGAAATTTAACTAAATGTGACCATCTTTTAAAAACATCTGTGATGCATAAAATTAATTTTTTTAAAGGTTCAGGAGGCATTTGAAGAGCTTTTTAAAAAGTAAATCTATAGAACTTTCCAAATGTCATGTTTCCAACCTAAATATTCCAAATAGTTCTGTGATAAACTACTTCTCAGATCAAAGCCTGAGTAAGAGAGATCTAAGAGCTCTGGGGCACTCTATGACATGATCAGTGTGTGCAAACCTCTCAAGATAAAGGATTGGCCAGATATCTCACTCCTGGGGATAGCACCTTCAACCTCACATATATTCTGAATGCAGAATCAATCAATCAACAATTATGAAGGTTTATTTATGTACCAAGAACTGTGATAAGTATTGAGCATCTAAAGACAGAAAGAAGCGAGACAATCCCTGCCCTCAAGGAGCTTACATTCTAATAGGGAGAAGTATGTAGCTAATTAAGCTATATACTTAATAGCTGGAGAAGGGGAAAGAAGAGGAGGAGGTGGAGGAAGAGAAGGAGGAAGAGGAAGGGAAGGGGAGAAGGAAGAAGAAGAGGAGAGGGGGAGAAGGAGGGGGAAGAGAAGGAGCAAATTTTAATAGTTGCGAGCTATTAATACTTAAACTTGCACTAAGATTTTTGGAACACAGTATAAATATATACAAAAGAAATATGATATAGTCTTGGGAACCAAGAAACACATGATGACATTTGGTGCCTGTTCCTAGAAAATGATGGAGATAGAGTATGTTTCCCACCCTCAGCAGTGATTCATTGATTTTTTTCTCCCCTACCACCTCCCCAACTCAAGTATAGAATAACTCAAATATTACTCACATGCTCTATTCCCAGTGAATTTTACTCCAAAATTCTCTTCAAACCAGAAGTATAAACATAAAAGTGTAGTTCAGATACTTTGTGGGTATAATATGAATCTTCTATAAGAGTATAAAATTTAAATCTCTATAAGAGTATAAAATTCATATGGCCTCTGAAGTCCCTTCTAGGGCCATCTCTATTCCACAGTCTTATGATCCTATGACCAGAAGAATATAGCTTTAAAGAGAAAGGCCTTAATGACAATAAGCCAATTGAGATCATTGAAAGCACTGAGTAGTTTTCCCAAACACAATCTATGCAACTCTACTCTTTCTATTCAATCCTAATCTCAGTCAATAAACAAGCATTTGTGAAGAGTTTATTATGTGGTTGGGCACTGTTTTAGGGATACAAAAAAAATGGCAGAATTAGTTCCTACCATCAAGGAGCTCACAATTTAATGTCAAGATAACTGTGTAAACAACTCAGTAAACAGAAGATAACAGAGAATTAGTGGAAGGTAATCTGAAAGAGCGGGACACTAGCAACTAGCAACTGCAGAAAGTGAGTTGTAAATTGCCTTGAAAAACAAACAGGGAAAAAGATGGAGTTGAAAGGGCAGGTAACTAACTTTCTGTAGCACCTGCCAAGTATATCCATTAACTACAATTTGGGCAATATGGAGTTTTCATTCACTTTTTCAAGTATGGATTTCTTTATTTCTTTGGATTTCAATGAGGAGGTTTTATACTGTTCTTTGGGCTTGATACAATTAGTAGTACAATGTCGGCTGTGAATTAAAGCATTTGGAGAACTGACATCTGTAAAGAATTCTTGTTTTGTTGGATTCGGTGGAGAACAGGTTTCAAGACACTGGTATGCACTTTTAGTGAGTGTGTGGTCTCCCTGCTTTATACCTCATTTGATGTCACTAGTAACTATCATTGAGCAAAGTTATCTTCATAATCGCATATGGCATGATATATTCTATAACTTTATGGTTTTTTTTTATCTGTAAGTTAGTGATTTGGCCATAGAAGAAATGTCTATTTAAACCCACCATTGTCCTCATGCTTTCATCAAGGTTACACTCTAAAAGTTCATAGACCATTCCTGTAAACATTTTATAGAGAAAATAAAGTAGTCTTGTGGGTCAGAAGTTGTTTCTCTCTCTCTCTCTCTCTGTCCCTCTCCCTCTAACATATCATCCTTGAACTTTCCTTTTCCTTTGTAGTCTTTCCTTTTATGAGATATTTTAAGAATTAAACCCTATATTACTTTTAAAATCTGTTGTACAATAGGCTTTTTGTGAATGGATTTGCCACTTGCATTACCTTTAGCTGCCATATGTCTCTGCTTAGCAAAATATGAGAAAACTAGGCATGTGGCTTGATAGTTATTAATAGCCTATTGAGCCTTTAGCGGGGAGTAATCATAAGAAACCATGTTTTTCTTTTCCCTTAGTGTTTGATAGCCTCCCTCCTTTAAGATATTTTGAGATTTGATCCCTCAGTGCTCAAAACTACATTTTAACTGACCCATATGTCCCCTCTATGTGGTTGCTCTAGCCCTGCTGTTCTTCCTATCATCGTTTTCTCCACTGTCATTTCTAGCTGTCAGGTTAGAGCCCAAGTGGGACAACTAAACTGTCATTTATGGAGACGATTGTTTGCAGTAGAAATGTTGAGGAATCTTTTTTATTCCTCAAGTGTTTTTCATTCCCCTTTCAGTTTCATCCTTAGATGCTTTTAGGATGGGCTCAATTAACTGAGTTGGAGTTACTGGGGCTTTTCCACCAAATCTCTTGCTGTTTTATGAGGCAAAACTCATGATCTTCAACTGTCCTCTTTCCTAAGATTTAACTTTTATTTGTGTTCAAAAGCAGTATTACTCTTGGGTGATAAAGCTTTCTGTATGGCAAGGAAATCAAGTACTCACTAGTTGAGGTGATTTTTATTCTCCTTTAGCCTCTTCATTGTGATCCTTAATTTACAGCAATTTAACTTCCTTAGGAAATGGGAAGATTACATTGAAGTCCATCCTTTTGTCTCTCATTTTTTCATTGTCATTCTCAGTTTTTCATTGTTCGGTTTAAAATGCCTCAACTGCATGCTATACCTTCTTGTTTTTATTCTGCTAATTTGGTATTGATTTTGATCAATATGCTTTAGCAATTTATAGACTAACTAGAAACCCTTGATTTGGATATAACCTCTACATCAGTAATGATCCCTATCTGTTAGAATATAATCAATTTCATTTATGTGGATATGATCTTATTCAGTCTTCACTACATTCAGCATCGCCAGACCCTCTTCTAGACAAATTATTCATATTATATATTCATTATGCTTCTGAAAACTCTCCAAATATTTAGCCTTTCTTGTCCAGTGCCCTGAAATATGGATGGGAGGGATGTATTCTGTGGAGGGGAGGGAACCAGTGCAGATTTGCTTCTAATAACCTTCTGGACTCAGGCACTTCAGAGCCTCCAGGCACATGCCTAGAGAGCCTATTAAATAATCGGAATAATATTTTAGGCACTCAGGCAAGGCAGTAGGAGGGAAATATTAATGACTCACAAGCCTTTCAGCTTCCTTCAAATACCAACATAGACATACTTTTCTACTCGTCAAATTTGGTGAACCTATTCTATGTGCTGGGGCAAACCAAGGTAACCACATGAGACCCTTTCTAACGGAAAAAAAAAAAACTAGCAGCAAGATGTTTGTTAATATAAAATACAGATTTCTTACTTAGAGAAAATGTAAATTAACTTGCTTTGCAAGGTAAATAGCATTATTTGCCTTTTCCCGTTGCCATTCAAATATGCATTAAAATTATCACCAACAGCAGCATTGTAACAGTTTGCATTTATACAGTACTTTAGTGCTACAAAGTACTTTTATATACCTTATTCAATTTGACTTTTACAAGCTCCACAATAGTCTTATTCCAACACTTGATCATAGCATGGAGTTGGCCATGGGTTTTTGAAGGCTATGCCAATAGAGCACAAGCTCAGGCATGTTCCACTAGGCTGGAAAACTTTCAAGTATGGACTAAGCATCATATTATGTTTCTGCTGTCCTATGACCAGCCTAGATAAATACGGAGATGTTCATCACCAGAAGGGTGGCCACCAGGCGATGAATATTTCTTAGCCATGGCAACCCATGAAACAAAACAAAAACACAAAAAGTTCCTCAGTTGTTTGTCTCACTTTGATATCTGAAGGGACAGTAGTGGGGTGGCATAAAAGGGAGCATGAGCTCTCATTAATTTTTTTTAATTCCCCACTAGTTCATCTTCTATGTTCAATCAAATGTCAAATACTCTTGATTATACCTTCACTTTATCCCCTTCATTTTTCCCCTCATATACTTAAGTTGCTCTTTCCCTATTTCAGGAATCTATTATCTTTTGCTTAGACCTTTGTAATAGTCTTTTTAACTGGTCTTCCAGCTTTTCCCCAAATTCTTCCTTCACACAATTGACAGAGCAATCTTCCCAATACAGAGATCACTTCTCAATTTCAACAGTAATAGCAACCCAATGACAACCTTTCCCTGGTTCTCCATTGCCTCTATCACAAAATAAAAAAAACACCTGAGTCTGCCACATAAGGACCAGTACAACTTAGCCTTAGCCTAGTTTTCTAACATTATTTCACTCAGCTTTCCTTAGTTTTAAACTCCAGACAAACTGGATAACCGGCCGTCATCCTATTTTGTCTTATTCTTTACTGCCTCTGTGTATCATGCCTGGCACATAGTAGTGCTTATTAAGTCTCTCTTTGCCTGTTGAAATCTTCCTCTTTCTTCAAGGCCCAGCTAGGTTCCCCCTCCCTCATGAAGGCTTGCCTGAACCCCTCAGCAGAGCTTCATCTGCTCCTCCTGATGTATCTTCAGGCAGAAGAAGCATGGCTTAATAGAAAGAGAACTGGCCTTTTGGGCTGAAAGTCTTATATTCAAGGCCTGCCTCTAACACATATGGGCTATGTGACCTGGAGCAAGTCACTCAATTTATCAGTGCCTCAGGCCACTCTTTATGATCTTGGCCAAGAGAATTTTCTTCAAAGTACTTCCTTATACCAAAAAAATCACTTCTTATGCCTCCCCCATCAAAAAAAAAAACACTTCCTATGGCACTCTCTCGAGACTCTTTATGTATCATTCCACGTTGTATTTTTATACCAATTTGCATGTCTTATCAGCTCAATTTTATTGCAAAATCTTTCAGGCAAGGACTATGCTGTTTTATCTTTATATTCCCTAATACTTTGAACCATGCTTTACAGACAGTAGGCTCTTAATTTGTGTAGAACTGAATTAGAGGAAAAGTTGCTTAGAATCACAAAGACACTAGACCATCTATAAATATTCATTTCATTTCTGGTACTCTCATCACACATCAATCAACACATACTTATTTAGCATCTACTACAGAACCAGAAGGATGGCATCATACTCTAGCCTGTTCTGGAATCCAAGGGGTTTGGATACCAAGACTCCACCTAGTTGACTTGGTTGCAAAATGACCAAAAAGCCAAGGACGAGATAGATAATTAAAGGATTCCTTCCCTTTTATTCTATAGACACACTCTCCAAAGAAGAACTGGCCTGTCGGATTCCATCTTTGCTCATCTTTTCCTTTATACTTATACCCACAAAGGAAACTCAGCTGTGTGAGGGTCTGGGGAGAAAAGAGACTATGGTAGGATTGTACAGCCTTCTTACCCTATTTCTTCCACCTTCACCACATGCTTCAGTGTGATGTGAGACTCATTGCTTCCATCTAAGTCCCACTATCCATCTGAAGCTAATTTATAGTATTCTGCCCATGCTTTTCCTTCTTTATATCTTTTCCCTTCCCTTCCTCATTCCTTCACTACTCTACATTGTATATGCCTCCAGTTTCCTCACTCTACCTAATTCTTCATCCCATCCTATCTTATATATCTTTGATATTTGCTATAGTTCTGGGACTAGAGAGAGGGTCTTTTTACTATCACCATTATCCCCACACACCCATACACACTCAGCATATGTCTGTGGAATGGTAAAAGGAGGTTGAGAAGGGAGGCTACAATCCTTCAACATACTTTGTGCATCCACTTAATATGACAGCATCTATAACTTTACTCCATACTCCGTCCCTACATCTATGTTTCTTTCTATTTAGCCTTTGTGTATTTTTTCCCCTTCCCCCATTCTTCCTTACCTTGGTTGGAACTGAAACTAGACTCTGAATTTTGATTTAATACAAAATGAAATATACATTTAAAAGATTGAATTGATGCACTGCTAAAAGAACTGGACTATATCCATATTAGCAATCTTACTAAAAATGAAAACCAAAAATTTTAAGATTCAGCTGTCTAGAAGGATGGTTCATAGCTTCTACTTGGAGACAGAAGAGCTGTTTTTGTCATGTGCCCAAAGGCATCAAGAAATGTCATTTCATATAATGCTAGGTCATTGCTCTTTTCAGTGCTCAGGGTCAGCCTAAGAAAACTAATTAAAACAATTATAATTGTTGGTTATGAGTCAGCCTACCTTACTGAGATTCAATTCAACAAACACCCAACAAACAAACATTTAGAAAATATCTATTATGTATAAGACAAGTATTGGCCACTTGGGAAATAAAGGAGAAGAAAACATAAAACTGCCCTCATGGAACTTATGTTTTACTTGAATTAAGAAGTGTAATTCCGCTTGATTGTATAGGGAGCAATATAACTAATCTCTCTCCTCATGTAAGTTAGGCTAATTTTTCTCTCCTCCACTCTTGGTTAGCTCAGGGGACTAAAAGTTCAGGCTGTTGCCATCACTTTCTGATTGCCTGAGTACAACTGAAATAGCTAGAGGAATATTAAGTAACCATCTTATTGTTATATTGGCCTTGCCAATGTAATAAAAAATGACAATTTGGTCAAAGTTAATTTACACTTTTAATGCTATGCCAATCAAATTATCAAAGGGATGCTTTACAGAACTTGAAAAATAATAACAAAATTGATTTGGAAAAATAAAGATCTAGAGTAGCAAGGAAAATTATCAAAGGAGGTAAGGATTAAAGAGGGAATAGCACTTCCAGACCTCAAACTATATTGCAAAAGAGCAGTCATCAAAACCATCTGGTACTGGTTAAAAAATAGAGAGGTAGATCAATGGAACAGGCTAGACAAGGGAGAATCAGAAACAATGGAACTCAATAACCCAGTGTTTGATAAACTGGAAAACACAAATTACTTAGGAAAGAACTCCATATTTTTCAAAAGCTGCTCGAAAAATGGAAAGCAGTCTAGCAGAAACTGGGCTCAGACCAACACCTTACCCTTTATTCCATAGTATATTCTGAATATATTCATTACCTAAATATTAACGATCACACTATTAAAAAATAGAAAAGAAGCAGATAGTATACTTCTTACAACTATGGGTAGGACATGTACTCTTAACCAAATAAGGGAGAGAGGCATTTGCAAATGATAACAGATAGCTTTGATTACATGAAACTGAAAACTTTCTGCACAAACAAAATTAGCGCATCTATGATAAGAAGAGAAGCAGTCAAATGGAGGGAAAAATTTTTGAACCAAATTTCTCTGATAGGGATTTGGCATGCTAGATATTTAAATAATTGGCACATATGTATGTACAGCATAATATATGTATATTATACATGTATATAACATACCATATATAATATGTGTAATGTATCTCTGTGTATATACACACAAACACACACACACACACACACACACACACAACCAAAAGCAATTTCCCAGTAGATAATTCATCAAAGGATATAAACAGTCCTCAAAAGATGAATCCTAAACTACTAACAACCTCATGAAAGAATATACAAAATCATTAATGATAAGAGAATTGCAATTTAAAACAATGCTGCAATGTTACTTCCTGCCCTACAAACTGGCAAAGATGATAAAAATGGGAAGTCAACATTGGACGAGTTTGGGGAAGAAAGACACACTAATATTTTGTTAGTGGGGTGCTGAAGCAGTACAATCATTTTGAAAGCAATTTGAAATTATTTATATAAAGGGACTAAAATGCCCATACCTTTTGGATAATTCCATTACTGGGCTTATTCCCCGAGAAGCCAAAATTTGGACTTTATATCAGAATTTATCATAGTATTTTTCACTATAGTAAAGGATTGGAAACAAAGTAGGTGTCCATTAACTGGGAATGGCTAAACAAATTGTGGTGGAATGGAATGGAATGGAATATTATAGTAAGAAATGATGAATGTTATGAATCATAGAAAAATAGAAAGACTTAAATGAACTGATACAAGGGAAAAAAAAGCAGAACCATGAAAACAATACACAACAATATAAATAAAAAGAACAACCATAAAAAATCAATAATGAATGTTGCAAAAGTATAAAGAACAAGCATGGTTTAAAAGAAGAAATATGAAAAAATGCTCCCAACCCATCTCTTTCTAGAGGTGAGAGTCCACAAGTATTGCCTATTTCATATATTTTCAGACTTATTTGATGAATTCATCAATTATGTGGATTTTTTCTTCTTTTTCTTTTTTGTTTTAAAAAATACTCTTTATTACGTGGAAAGGATCTCTAGGAGGGAGAGAGGAGAGATACTGGGGAAAACAATAATAATGTAAAAAAAATCCAAATACATCAACACAAACATATTTTTTAACAGGTAGACATAATTTATTATTATACAACTTCAACTTGCCTTGTTGTAAGAACCTTCCAACTTTAGAAAAATTAATAAAATGAAAAACATTATCAAATGAATTTTCCCAGTGAGGAGTCATAAAGACCCCTATAAGGCACCTCAGCTAACAAATAATTTATCTCCTTACTAAATAGAGAGATATGGCAGCTAACAACCAAAACTGGAAGGAGAAAGATAAAAGAATTGAGAATGAAATATTCCATTACTTTGGATCGTCCTTAATGGACTCTAGCTGGCTGTTATGGAGATGAGTGGGGGAGTAGTTAGGAAAGAGATGGATTTTAATCTTCCATTGTCTCATTTTTAGCCATTAGCATTTTCTCTGTCTGTCTGCCATTGCTGGAATGCTCAATCTCTTCATATTTACGTCCTGCCTTCTTTGACTTCCTTTAAGTTTCAACTAAAATCTGTCTTCTACAGGAAGTCTTCTCTAATACCTCTTAATTCTAGCTCCTCTCCTCTGATAATTATTTCCTATTTATCTTGCATATAGCTGAATTGTATATATTTGTTTAGGTCACTGGGTGTCACAGTGAATAAAGCACCAGGCCTGGAGTCAGAAAGACCTGAGTTCAAATCCAGCCTGAGATACTTACAAGTTGTATGACCCTGGGCAAAGCCTCTAACCCTGTTTGCCTCAGTTTCCTCATCTGTAAAATAAGCTGGAGAAAGAAGTGGCAAACCACTCCAATATCCTTGCCAAGAAAACCCCAAATGGGGTCTAGGAGAACAAAGGCAGATATTTGTTTCCATTCCATTATCTTGATTAGATTGTGAGCTCCTTGAGGGCAGGGACTGTGTTTTGACTTTCTTTGTATCCTCAGCACCTAGCACAGATCTTGGTATATAGTAGGTGCTAAATAAATGCTCATTGACTAAATGAATGACTATTAAGTCATAAGATCATAGATCTATGGCTTGAAATCATTCGGGTAATCTTGTCCAGACCTCTTATTTTACAGATGAAGAAACTGTGACCCAGAGAAGTTTAAAAAAAAATTTGTCTAAAGCCACACAACTCATAAAAGGCAGAGCCAGAATTCAAATTAAGACCTTCTGCCTCCAAAATAAATGTTCTTTTTTGTTGTGCCAGATTATCTCTCTATCATTCCTTTGGATTCCAGAACAAGCTCCAGAAAGCCTTAGGCAAAATGTGGTGGTTACATGACAGGATTAACTAGAGAATTTACCTTAATACTTTAAAAGATCTGTGATTTCATCCATGGGTCCTTCTGAAAATTACAACTCTTTAGGATACGCTAACTTCTCAGATTAGCTGGGAACAGGAAATTTTTAAAGGAATATTTTTAATTAAGGCAGGAAAAAGGAAAACCTCTAGTCAAAGTTTTGTTAGAGGTAGAAGAGGAAAGGAAGAGCCATGGAGTAGGAGGAATGTTAAAGATAAACCTTACCAACTTTCTAATTTTGCCTTAGGTCTAACCCTTCCTAAACATAGAGGTAAGACCATACCCTCAACTTCAAAAGCAGTTCTTCGCATTGCTTTTTAAAGGATTCTACAATGGAGCCAAACTGACTTCTCTATTCTATACTCATGACACTGTCTCCCACTCTCTATGCCTTTCCATGAACCATCCCCTATCCCTAGAATGCATTCCTTGCTCATTTCCACCTCACAGAATTCCTCAGTTCTTTCAAGAATCAATTTCTACGTCAGAGCTGTTCAAAATACAGCCGGCGGGCTGCATGTAGCACATGCAGCGTGATTGTATGTGGCCCAAAGTGTGATTTTATGTGGGTTTTAATTTTCGCGAGTGAAAAAATAAAGTAATAATTTGCATGTAATGTGTATTAGATTTTTTAATTCCATCATTAATAAATAATCTCATTGATACTAATTTTCTTTGGTGTTTTTAAGCAGTATTATGGACAGAACATATCGCAGGGAATTTTCAATCCATCTGTGGGATGCGTTCTGTCTGTACAATGCAGACTAGTCAGTATGCACCTACCTTTATGCTATGTTGTGTTGTCGCTTTGTTGTCTTGTGTTTGCTTTCACACTTAGCATCTTCGCCTGTCCTTTCGATGAGGCACATTCTCCCACTTTCTATTAATGTACTATATTTTTTATTCTGGGTGCAGCTCCGACAGCCCTGTTCTACATGAAGCCTTTTCTGATCTCCACCCCACCTTATCCCATCTCAGCTATTAAAGTCCTGTCTTTGTAACTACGTTGGGAATAATATTAGCACCTACCTCAGTTTCTTGTGGCAAAGATCAAATGAGATAGCATATTGTAAAATGTTTGAAAAATCTTAAAGTGCTATGTAAATGCTAGCTATCATTAATATTAATTTAATTCTCTTCTATTTATTTGTACTTATTCTTTTTCTAGTTTTTCTATAAATACCTATGCATTTGTTGTCTCTCCCATTAGAAAAGAATTTCTTTTGCTAATACAAATATTTGCATTCTTTATATTTGCATCCCTGGTACCTAAGCACAGCACAGGACTCATAGTAGGCACTTAATTGCTTGTTGATTACTGATTCTAATGATAGTGACTCCCTCTGTCACCCTCATTCTTCCACAAGTCTAAACAAGCCTCCCAATATGCCAAGAAAAATTGACTCTAGTAAAAATGGACACTTAAACATTCTCAAAAATGAAAATGTTCCACTCTTTTGGCTGATACAGTTCATGGCAAGGATTTCTGGCCATAACTGTTTTAAGCAATAAGAAATCTGTAAGGTAAAGGAGGCAGATTTTTAACCCAGTCATGAAGGTATTCTGATTGGTATACTGATTTGATGATTCCATGATAAAGATTATCCATGGAAAGGAAGAGATTTCAGAAAAATGAAAATGCCCCTCCCCTAACATCATGAGTTTATCAGTTATGTGTATGCCCACTGTCATCAATTCTAGACCAAACTTTCATAAAGCAACATCTGCCCTCAATCTTGGATTCTGGCAATGGAAATGTATTCCATGTGGCACACAACTTGCCACAATGCAGTCCAGCTGTTTGGAAAATATGGCCTGATGAGAGCAGTAAGTCCAAGAGAATAGTGAGAAAGCAGGCCCTAAGTGTACAGCAAGTTCAGGCATGATATCTGGGGATATATGTGACACTCCAGGATGAGAATGTTGTCACATCGAAAAAGTCATCCATGAGATCATTGGCTCAGGTCACACTCGTCTGATAGTTCAGCTGTCTAAGTATACATGTGGAACTCCTGAGAGAAGATTTTAAACTGGGAGTGGGTTTATTCTTATAATCATGTTCCAGGACAAGGAAAGAATGCAGTTCATTGTAACAGGATTTGACCCTTCTTGCCTTGCAAGTTTCCTGGTCTGTGATAACTTCATCATGGAAAGAGTACTGGATTGGGAGACCCAGGACCTGGGTTCAAATCCAGGCTCTGCCTTTTACTATCTGCATGATGTTATTTGACTTTTCTGGCTTTTGTTTTCCTCATCCATAAAAGCAGGATGGTGAACTAAATAACCTGTAAAGTACCTTCCAACTCTACAATCTTTCTTTTCCTCTAGTGAATATTCAGGTGTTTATTCAAATTGTTGCAGTATAGAGAGGGCACATAATAATTAACATTCATCTAGAAATTTAAGCTTCAGAGAGGATTTTCCTCAGAGTCCCCCTGTGAAGAACTGGATCATTTTACCGATTAAGAAAATGAAGCTCAGGCACATCCTGTGTGTCCAAGGTCACACAACTAGTAATTGTTAGACTAGCTACAGCTAGATAAATTCAGTTGTTAGGAATTAAGTGCCAGGGAGAAGGGGTCAGTGGTCATGAAGAGAACAGTCTGACGAGAGGATACAGTCATGGGGAGATGGAGAACAGCCCATCACCTAAAGAGTATGCCTGCACTTCACAAGAAAATGATGGCCCTTGGAAAGGGACATCACGATGACAAGACCCTGGGAGTGGCAGCCTAGGGGCAGTCCAGGTCCTGGGTGGTGGTGCTACTGGTAGATAACTACAAGTCAAGGTCCAGAGAAGCATACCCTCCCCTAACTCCAACTGCCAAACAGGAAGAGTCTGCTAGAGAAACATGCCCTCGTGTCAATACATCTAAGGCAAAGCTGTTGTTCTGTGCTAGGTATAGTTCTAGCGCCAGAGTCAGAATCTAGACCTAAGTTTCTCCAGACTCCAAGGCCAGCATATTTTCCACTAAATCTAGCTATTTTTATTCATCCTTCATTTTCAAAGAGGACCAATGATATCATGGGTGATGTCTTAACTTGCATTTGAATTGGATTTAAGTGGGTCAGAGTTGCACAAAACCATCAGTCTCACTCTCTCTTCCAGAGTCATTGAAGTCCAGTGACAAGATAAGTCAGGATGACTGGTGATGGCCCAGAGGATGATCTTGGTGTCTTTGATGTCTGACCATTCTAAACACTCTACAGCACCAGCTTCACACACCTTTGTGGACATTGGAACAAAATATTCTCATCCATATTATCCTTTCCAAAAGGGGAAATCTTCACACGCTTGAGATAGACATCCCCCTAATTTGCTAACAGTTTTGAAGCCTATTGGTTACCCTCAGCCTGGTTAAGCCTGTCTGCTAAGATAGTTTTGCCAGAATATGCTCAGCATGCTAAAGCTTCTTAGAGACACAGGTGAGGGTTGAGTGAGAGGTGGACACCAAAGGTGGATGAGCAGCCCTGTCGAAGACTCAGCAAACCCTCACAGCAGAGGTGCTAGTCTTCTCTAAGCATCCAATACACCCCATCAAGCTTTAGTGGTGCTCCTGATGCTAATGCTATAAGGTCTTTCAAAACCCTGATAAGCTTCTTCCTGCAGTATAGCCTTAACAAGATTATAGGGATCATTACTTAGTGACTTATTTTCCCTTCTAATGGAATGAAAATTCCTTAAAGATAGGGACTCTCTGTCATTTTCTTCCTTGCTTGCTTGCTTCTTTCCTTCTTCCTCTTCCTTTCTTGTTTGCCTTTTTCTTTCCTTTCTCCTTCCTCCTTCCCTCCTTCCTCTCTCTGTCTTTCCTTCTTCCTTTCTTTGTTTTTGTTGTTTTGTTTTTGTATTCCTAGGACCAGCACTGTACCTAGACCATAGCAAGTGGTAAATAAATGTTTATTGAATTGAAATAAAGAATTAAAAGTAAAAATGTAAGGGGGAGGGGCTCGCCTCCCTGGGGGAGACTGAGGCAGCCCCGCCCTCCCGCCTCTGGAGTGAGGGGGGGGGCTTGATAGATGGGGAAACTGAGGCCAGAGAGGACAAGGGAGGTCCGGCCATCCCCGAGCGGCCAAGCTCATGGCAGATGGAGGGGCCTGAGAGGCCGGGGGTCTGATCCAGGGTCAAATGGTCCTAGCAAGGGCAGAGGTTTGGGGACGCGCAGGGAGGGCCGGCCCAGGATGAGCCCACAAGCAGTCCTCGAGACGAAAATGCAAATAGAGAATACATATCGCCATTTCACGACATTCCGATTTACGCAGACAACAACGTGTTCCATATGGTAGTGGAAGTACCTCGATGGACAACCGCAAAGATGGAGATTGCAACAAAAGATCCTCTAAACCCGATTAAGCAAAACGTTAAAAAGGGAAAACTCCGCTACATCACCGACATTTTCCCTCACAAAGGTTACATCTGGAACTACGGGGTCATCCCTCAGACTTGGGAAGATCCAGGGCATAAAGACCAGTATACAGGCTGCTGTGGGGACAACGGCCCGATTGAAGTCTGTGAGATTGGGAGCAAGATATGCTCGAGAGGAGAAGTGATCGAAATGAAAGTTCTGGGCATATTAGCGATGATTGATGAAGGAGAAACCAATTGGAAGGTCATTGCAATCAACATGGATGATACCAATGCTCCTAGCTATAACGATATTAGCAACGTCAGAAAGCTGAAACCTGGTTATCTAGAAGCCACTGTGGAATGGTTTAGAAAGTACAAGGTGCCTGATGGGAAACCAGAAAATGAGTTTGCTTTCAAAGCAGAATTTAAAGATAAGGACTTGGCCACTGACATCATTAAAAGCACTCATGATCACTGAAGGCATTTGTGATGAAGAAAACAGACGGAGAAGGAATCAACTGCATGAACACGACTGTAGAGGACAGTTCCTTCAAGTGCAGCATGGACTCTGCCAAAGCCATCATAGATACTCTGCCACGACCTTGTGAATCTACCCTGTGTCATTCCCACAGACGTGCACAAGTAGTTTTATTACCAGAGCAACTAATGGCCCTTCAGGAAGACCAGCCAGCATTGCTGCATTCCCTTGGTCAGGAAATCCTAGATTCCAAAGCTGTAGCTTTGAAGAGGCAGCTTTTTGAAGTGAAATTCCATGTTAACTAGTTGTGTCTATCCAGAATGTTCTGTCCTCCCATGAGCAGCTTCTCCTTACCCCTGCCTGCTGAACAACCCAATGCGTCCCCAGGGCCCGGCTGGCGATAATTGGAAAGCCCTTTGTGGAGAGCTGCATGGGCAGAAGCAAGTATGCTTTGGGTGTATGTGTTTACCATATGGTAGGAAATAAAATTATTTTGCTGGAAAATAAAATGTAAGGAGTAAATAACTTCCGAAGTACCTGAATCCTAAGAAACCAAGACAATTTTGGCTCCAAAAGAAATTACAAAAGTCAGATTGTTAACTACTAGGGGAAGCGGTGAAGTACAAAAATCTGAATTGCAAAATGCTTGAAGAGCAGCACTCTCTTACCCAAGGGAAGAGACTGTTTATTTTTATCCCTAAGCAAGAAAAAGGTGAGACTGTAGTCACCAAACACTTGGTAAGGCATTTATAGACTTCCAATGTCATGAACATTATTTTGATAAGCATTTACCCTGGAGGGGCCTAAGGGAAAAAGACAAACAAATGAGGAATAAAGTCATCATTGTATTTCTTCATTACATCATTTACAGAAACAATGAACATTAAGGGGAATCCCTTTAAGGACAATGCATCTCATTAAGGAAAACTAATGGCAGGTTTGGCTTTTCGAAAGATTAGAGAGCAATCATTAGGAACTGGAGTAGACCCTAGAGACTATTTCCATCCAAACCCACACACAAAGAGGTCATGACTCGTCCAGGATCACACAGCTAATAAATATCTGAGGCTTTTAACACAAGTTTTCCTGATTCCAAGTTCAGTTCTCTATCCTCTAAGCCTTATGACTGGTGTCTTAGAGATCAATCAATTCAATTATCTCATTCTACAGATAGGAAGATTGAGACTCAGAGATAGAAAGTGGCCTGCCCCAAGTGACATAGCTATTTAATGTAAGAGCTGTGACTAGAATAACTTTGAACAGATTCAAAATGAGTCTACTTCCTAGATTTTAATATTTGGTAAGCTAATTTAATATAACCTTTAAGAACTGCATAATTACTTCATTTAGAGACCTTCTGTAAGAAACCATCATATTAAAAGGAATTAGCCCTCTCTCCCCCAAGACTTCACCACTTTTTAATGTTTTCCCCAGAAATCGATGACATAATTACAAGTGCCTGAAGTTCGAATGTCTTCATACCTGTGTTTCCCTGTAAGAGTCAGCCCTAGCTAATGCTCCTTAGAAGAGATTTTTAGTGCCTAGAAGTCCTAAAACAATGAAGGTCTCTCCTGTTCTCCTGCTCCATGCAGTCTTTCCCAGGACCAAGGATATTACCAGATCCCACCAGATGGAAACTCCTGGTCTACCTTTTTCTCAGTATTTCACAAGTATGCTTTCTTCCCCTAAGTTCTATGGATCAATTCCTTTGGTAAGAGCTTGACTTATACTTAGAGAATGATTCCATTCAGCATGTTTCCCCTCCCTCTACCCTTCAGGATCAACTGTAAGACCTTACTTTCTCTCAACTCCCCTTCTCTCACACCCCACCCACCCATGGCAGTAGTAGCTCAGCCAGGCTATAACTAGGAAAGACCTTACTTGAGAACAGGCAAGGTCATGTGCTGCAAACTAGGCCATCATCAGCCATCTTGATTTTTGTCTTGCCACTGGACTCTGATGACTGGCCAAGAGAGTGAGGCTAACAACTTTGCAAAGCTCTGCTTCACATATCCAATTCACATGTAAGTCAAGACATCACCCTCATGATGTCATTAGGCCTCTTTGCAACAACAACAACATTTGTAATACCAACTATATGGACAAGAGAAAAAGATATCTTGTGTATATTATTTAAATACTCAAACTCTCTGGGAAACAATTATTCAACCTACAGAAAAAAAATGAAGGAAATGTTACTAATTCAGATTGTTTAGACCTGAATTATGCAGAGACCTTCAATAAAGTTTAATCACACTTTGACTGATGATTGGTCTCCAATTTACAAATGAGTCTCTTTTGCAAAAATTAAGCTTTCAAGTCATTAGTGTGGAATTTAGGATATTCTTTCTCATGTAAAAATTAGGTAGGGAGGTAGGTAGACTAGATAGGATAGGTAGATAAGTAGATAGAAAGATAGATATAGAGATACAGATACAGAGAGATACTGGTCTGAGCATGCCTCTGCTTGGAAGAAACCTTAAAATTCATCTCTTATAGGAATTTTTAATTTTTCCGTGTGCATGAAATGGACCCCTTTGGCAGGCTAGTGAAGCCTAGGGATGCCTTCTCTGAAGAATGTTTTTAAATGAATATAATAAAATACACAAGATTAAAAGGAAATTAAAGGTTAATGAAAATAAAGAGGTATTTGTCCCCATCCAGGTTCAGGGACTCCCTAAAATTTATCCACAGACTACTGTTTATGGACCTCAGGTAAAGAAGCCATGATGTGGTCTAACTCTCTCATTTTTTAAGTCCACAGAGTTCTGTTTTCAGAAGGGATCCATGCACTGCAGAACAATGGAGGAGGAGAAGGGAGACATTTCTCTCTCTTCTTTCCTGGATGAAGGACTAACTTTTGGGGAAAAACACAAATCTCTTCCAAACTCTTTTGTATTTCATTATTTTTGTATATATTTGTATTAATTCACTTTATGATGTTTATTTCTCTATGTACTTGGCTTCTCCATTAGAACGTAAGCTTCTTGAAAACAGTAATAATTTCATTCTTTTTACTTGTATCCCAGAGCCTAGCAGTGTAGGACACAAAGCAGGTACTTAATGAATAATTGCTGATTGATTGGTTTGATTTCCATAATAGAGTGACCCTTGGGGAGCAGGCAGCCTCTTCAAAGCAGAGGTAATTTGTAAGTTTGGTGCTTAAGTTGGACTGCTTCTGCAGCAAGAAATGTATTCCGTTGGCTAATGATCATCAATAGACACCGGCGATCCAGAAGGCAAAAATTGTTTACTGATGTCAAATCATGGACACGTTTTTACCAGAGTGGCCCCAGGAATCTGTCCTTAGCAATATGCTGTCCACTCATATTTATAGACAACACAAAACTAGGAGGGTTAGTGAACACACCCAACGACAGTAGGAAAGGCCAGAGATCTCAATGAGGCCAAAGGTCTCAAGAAGCTAGATCCATTAATAAGACAAACACTAACAAAGAGAAAACTAAAGTCCCACCTGTTATGTGTTTAAATTAATTATTTTAAATGCATGTAGTTCCTAAGAAAGTTTTATTCATTGGGCTATAGATCTAGAACTGGAAGGAATCTCCAAGGCCCTCTAGTCCCGCCCTCTTATTCTGCATATAAGGAAACATGTAAGGAAGATGACCAACAACTGAGAATTAAAGGGATGGTCTGGGGAGGAGAATCTCCCTTGCCCTGAAGTCTATAAAAGTGAGCCGTGAGACCACTTGACCATTATTTCTTTTTCCCGTGCTTTGTCTCACTTGGACTTTTAGACTGATACACGGGGAGATAAGAACAGAAAATGATAACCGGCAAGAGAATCATGGAGTGAGTGGTTAATGCTCGCTCAAGCGGCCTGAGAGTGGGAAGCGGAGTCCATGGACCTGAATTTCAAGGCTGACCTTTGCCTTTGGTTCTTGTTCCTTTTTCTTTTTTTCTTTTTTCCTAGACATAGGTCAGAGACTAACCTTCCTGAAAAAAAAAAAAAATGGACTTTCCAAGCAAGTTTGAGAGTTCCAAGGACCTAAATTTGAAATTTAAGGACCAGTTTCCCAGGAGGAGTTTTTTAACAGATGGTGCTCACCAGAGAGGTTTACCTCGCACCTCAAGAACTAAAGCCATGCCATGTGGGGCATGGGGAGGTAACACAAGAGTTCTGGATTTATTGCCATAAATTTTTTGAAAGCAGGTAAAGGCCTACAGTAAATGAGGGGTAGTTGCTCAGCAGTTCACTGAAGTATATTTAATTTCAATGGGTGGGGATCCAATGTGCTATTTGAATTCTTTACAATTCTCTTTTATTATGATCCTCTGTGAATCCTTTGTATTTTCTAGAGTGGGAAAAATAAAAGCTGTCCCATATCCAACACTCCTCTTCCACTGAGTATCCATGTGGGCATTTGAAACCTTACTACCAACTTTGGGGAAAACCCAGACACATCTGGCATATCAAGGACTGGGCGGTAAGAGTCATCTGCTCTAGGTCCGGGCAATAAGAAGGTACATTGTCTGTAAAGAAAATTTAAAACCAATAAAATCAACTAAAAGTTGGTCTGCTTTTCATTATCACTATGCCCCTGGCAATTCTAAAAGAGTGATAAATGAATTCTCTCCTCCCCCACCCCCCACCCCCCGCCAAAAAATCTTTTTTTAGTCTAAATTCTCTAAACAATTGCTAAGTGATCACAGTTGACCCCCCAATATACTCATTCTATTCCATGTCTCCAATCCTTATGGTCTTCTATATTCCTATTTTTAAACAGTAGGCTCTAATTAAACAATGACAGGACAGTAATAGTAAGGATGAAGACCAAGAATTTAAGTTACTTCAGTTCTGTCAGTCTAAGTGATCACATAGAGCTTTTCTTTGGGTTTAAAATTTAAAACAGTGACAGTGTATGAACTAAAACATGTAATATTTTTGTTTGCTAAGAGTAAATTTGAGTTCAAATGGAAACTATTTTACTGAATTTGAATAATATCTTTAAAATTGAAATTTATTCACTTTTAAATTGTTGGTTGTTTTGAAACTATAGAACAAATCAAGAAAATAAAACATTATATTAATGACACAATGCAGTAGTGGTTTAAATCGTACTTTGGCCAGATGTTTTAGTTTTACTAAAATTCACTTGTGAAATAGGATTTTTATGAATCTCTACCACACTTATCCTTATGTTTATGGCTTTTTCTAATTATTTGCATATCTATTGGTTCATGTGAAACTTTTGAAAATAAAATTAATAGTGTTCTTAGATGTATTACAACTGAAACATGGCTATACTGTATATTGAACATGAATTTTCAATTAAGATCATTGTTGACAAAGTCATTTTCAAGTTTGCAGAAGTCTAAAAAACAGAAAATATTATTCATTACTGCAACAGACTAATATGTAAGTTTACATTTTTCTTTTTTCAAGAGAATTAATACAAATAAAATTTACATTTATTTAATAAAATGTAAATTATCAATAGCAATTAATATTTAATTAAATTCTCAAAATCAAATTAATAAGATTGATAATTAAATTAATAAAAATTTAAAAATAAAAATTAAACTATTATTTTTCCTTTTTTGCTTTATTTTATCATAATTATCTTAAGTTTTTATTGTATGTGCGTGTATACTCAATAAAAGACAATTTCCACTGTTTTTTTTCTGGCCCTCATTAATTTCATCAATTTCATTTCATGCTAAAATTATTTTATCATATATAGGAGTGGGGGAATAAAAATGATCTACACTGGGTGTCAATTACACCAGGTAGGCCACTGCTAGACACTAGCCATACCTATGATTTATTCAGGAGTTTCCAGAATGTGGGGACTACAATCAGAGTAGAGAAACATACCCTTTGGGACTTATTCCCAGTCACTGTGAGTCCCTAGCTCTTGGGAGGCCCCAGCCACAGGTGACAACCACTCCTTGTTTTTTCCTTCATAGAAAAGTATTGAACTCAAGACCTCTCCATGAGAATAGCATCATCAATCATAAAAAAGCATTCATGCCATAGCTCCAAGATCACTGGAAATTCTCCTTCATCAGAGTTTATTTTTGCTTGATGATGATGTGAAGGCCCAAAGCAGAAGAGGCTCACTCATAAAGCCCAGACCTATTATAGCACAATCCCGAGTTCCACTTAACCACTCCTAATCAAACAAAATTAACTCAGAAGCTGGATCACAAGGGTAGGGAGGGACCCAGCTCCATCCTTGCCCTGTGGTACAATTGAAAGAGTTCTATACTTAGAATCAGAAATCCTGTTTCTGACAAGCCGAATTGCTGCTTTGTGACAATGGGCAAGTCTACTTCACCTCTGAGCCTCAGTTTCCTCATCTCTAAAATGGAGGAAATAAGACTTAGACTATGTCTAGAATGCACAAGAGTGTCATGAAGAAAGCATTTTGTAAACTATAAAGCATCACCTGAAATCTCATTAACATGCTGATTGACTCAGTTTTTGATACTCAGCTCCTTCAGTTGCCTCTCGCCTCTGAGTGGAGGGCTAGAAGGCAGAAGGTGGAGCAGTAAAGTCCTTCAAAACCTCCCTTTATAAAAGGCTCAAAACTTTCAGGCTAACTCCATTTTTCAGCAGCAGCTCTACTTGGCTTTGACTCCATGGAACTTCGCATCCCTTCCCAACTCCTCTTTTTGCCTTCCTTGCCTTGAGGGCAGGAGCTGTCTTTCTTTTTCTTGTCTGAATCACCAGCACTTAACTAAGAGCATGTCTCATAGGAGGTACTTAATAAATGTTTACTAAAATGAATTGAATTATCTAAAAGCAAGATCATACCTATGTATTATCCCTCCTGCTCTCTCCCCCAATGCACCCAGTAGAGTGCTATGCAGACAGCAGGTGCTGAATGTTTATTCAAAAACTGATTTTGGGTGTGTCCTTTAGTTGTCCTCAGGTCATCCTGGGTATGGTATTGGAACACTATCCAAACTGAATGGCTGTGTGTTGCATTCTGAGAGTTCCCCCAGGAGAATGACTCCACCCGTTCTTTGCCACAGTATTTAATTATTGATCAGATTTCATCATTTCAGCATGAGTCAGTAATCTTGGTCACCAAAAGTAATATTCATCTGTGAATTTGGCAAAAAGTTTAGAATCCACTGTACATATTTTATTATGCATGGGGCCTTTCTTTTGATTATCTACTTACCTGGGGAATGTGTTCAGTAGAGAAATATATGGATCAAAGAATATAAATGTTTTAATCACTTTCTTCACAAAATTCCAAAATAAACTCTAGAATGTCTGACCAATTCACAGTTCTACAGACAGAATACCTATGCTTCTCTTTCCACACCCACCAACACTGACTATTCCCACCCTGAAGATTGTTGTGTTTTCCAGTTTACTGGGTATAAGGTGAAACCTACATGTTTTCATTTCCATGTCTCTCATTATTATTTGGAATATTCTTCCACATGGTTGGTAGTAGTTGCAATTCTCCTTGTGAGAATTCTTTTTTTATATCATTTGATAACTTACGTATCAGAGAATAGATTTGTATATTAATTATCTCTGTGTCTTGAAAATCACATCCTTATCGGAGGGATTTGATACAAAGAATTTTTCTCACTCAATCATTTCTTTTCCTATCCTAGTCACATTTATTTTCTTTGCACAAAAGCTTTTTCAATTTTATGTAATCATATTGTCTATTTTATCTTTTATAATTGCCTGCCCCCACCTCTCATTAGGAATTCACCTCCTAGCCATAACTGTGAAAGATTTGCTTCTCTCCTAATATTTTTTAAAATTTTAAAATCAATATTTTGTTGCTATGATTACTTTTGCTTAGTCTGTTTTGATGAAATCCTATCCTACTGACTCTCTTCCTCCCCTCACACCTCAATTTCATCTGTTTAAACCTTCCCTAGTGTGACCTGGGCTCCTTTCAGCATGCCCAGTTCACCTAAGTCAGGGTATCCTTGAGGGACCTTTGGGGCATGTCCAATTGCCTAACATAAAGGTCTGTGTTCCCTACCATGTAGGTAGAGGTAGTCTCCTTAGATTGGCTGCCTGTATCTTTAAAACTGGCTTAATCCTGCCAAATACACGGTGCTATTTGGGTAGGTTAAATGGTACAGTGAATAGAGCATAGAGTTAGGAAGAAGTGAGTTCAAATTTGACCTCAGACATTTACTCACTTAACCCTGTCTATCTCAGTTTCCTCATCTGGAAAATGAGCTAGAGAAGGAAATGGCAAACCACTCCAGTATCTACCACACAACTGAACAACAAGACTGAATTAAGACTGAGCCAATCGCATCTTTTTGGCTGCTCTTTTTCTCCACTCTTTCTGCTGTTCTTTTGAGAAACTTTTATCTTCTGTGTCCAGAGAATGAAGACAATAGTTCATCCACAGAGCGGGTAGCATGAACTGAACCAGTGAGAAGGAAAAGACATTCCTTCCCTGTTCCCTCTCTTTTATCTCTGCTATAAGAAATGGTCCTGGGAGTATTTGTTTCTGTTCTGTGTTGTTTGTCCTCCTCAGTCTCAGGTGCCAGCAGTGGTCCCCATCTGGCCAGCAGTTAGAACCATGGGGACTACGGAGTTGATGGGGTATAGGCTCTGGGAACCCCCTTGAGCTCTCCTAGAATCTTCCCACTTGATCTGGCATTCTCCTGAGGCCATAAGCCTTCCACTATCACTAGGCCCAAACCTGTTACCCTTAATCTAGCCTAGCTCTCCATCATCTGGCTACTTCCCACCCTTGATCCCATCAAAATCCCATTTTCTTGGTTCTTAGTGTCTGACCTCTAGTTACTCCCATCAAGACCCTCTCTAAACCCCTCCTCCCATCACCCCAGAACCACCCCTAGAACCCTCCCAGTCTTTCTGTATATAAGATCCATCTTGCCTCCATGAAGGTGCTCTGATTCAATCTAGTTCAGCTCAGATTCAGGCTGGCCCGCTGGCATTAGCAGCACAAATGCTCAGATTCTTTGTGCTTATCCTTTGTTCTCAAAGAGGACCATGACATCAGGGAAATGATGACATGACTTGAAGTTGACTTTGATTTGAGTGAGGGAAGGCTGTGCAAGGTCACCAGCCTCACTTTCTCCTCCAGAGCCATTTGGGTCCAGAGGCTTGATATTCATCAGGTGACTGGAGATGGCCCAGGAGGCATTAGGAGACCCTGGCCCTTTCAGGCCCTTTCAGATTCCTTAAGGATCTAGCCAATGGTGAGATTTCTTAAGAGTCTACCCAATATGGCTAATCTTTAATAAACTTTGTTTTTCTTTGGCAGAAAGGTGACCCAGCATGTCAGTATTTTGGGGTCCTGAGCACCCCTAAACCCTTAACTTGACAGTGTCAGGATTAAGCAGAGTGGTACAACTGAAGAGGTTTGGGGTTAAGGGGTGCTCAAGACCCCAAAATACCGACACACCGGGTCTTGCCAAAAGAATTCGACTCAAGCCTTCTCAGCCAAGGAAAAGGACGAAGTTTATTAAGGGTTTGCCATGATGGGCCATCTTAAGAAATCTCACCCTTTGTGACCCTTGTCTACTGAGCTAGATTGAATCTGAGCACCATCATGGAGGCAAGATGAGACAAAGATTGTAGGAGGGATCTAGGGTGGTCCTGGGGTGATGGGAGGAGGGGTTTAGGGAGGGTCTTGAAGAGAAGTCTAAGGAGGAGCTTGATGGGCCTGGGATGAGGTCAGACTCCAGGAACTAAGAGAATAGGATTAAGGGTGGGAAGTAGCTGAAGGCTACCTGGAGATGACAGACAATAAGAGAGCTAAGGGTAACAGAGCTAGGGTATAGATATTTTGATCAGGATCAAGGATGGGAAACAGCCAGAAGGCAATCCAGAAGCAGCCAGACTATGAAAGGCCAGGCCAGGCTAGGCTAGGCTGTTTGGGCATAAAAAGCCAGATCTAGTGAGAAAATTCAGGATGGGGTTCAAGGGGGTTCCCACAGTCCAAACCCCACCACAACCAGCCAGCCTGGAAGTGAATCTCTGAGAAGCCAGGGTGCCTAGGATTCAAACCCTGAGAGAAGGGAGTGAGGGGGTCAGGCTAAGTTATGAATCTAATCTCCTTCCCAAGCATTGAAGTGGTGCAAGGGGAAAGGAGATTTTGCCTCTCTCATATTGGGGGAATAAGTTTATATGTTTATGATTATACGTTCTGAAGTAAATATTTCTGTGTAGAAGCTAGTTAGTGGCAAATGTAATCATTAGTCATTAGCAGGGGGACTGTACCCTACATTTGAGGAGACAACATTGGTGGAGGATGGAACCAAGAGCAGAAGGTCTATTTACACTCAAACATCCTTAAGGGTATCAGAGAATCCTGAGGGAGGAGAGGAAATGTCATATAACTGATGTTCAGGCAGCAGAGACCAGGGTGGCCTATGTTATACTAGTTTGGAGGTTTAGTTAAATTATTGGTATATTTTTCTTTATTCTCTCTCTCTCTCTCTCTCTCTCTCTCTCTCTGTCATTTAAATAGGTTCTTAGGTAAACAGGGTAAGCCCAGAGTGTCGGGTCTTTGAATTTTATATTCTGTAAGCCACAGGGAACCATTAAGGATTTTAGAGTAGGACTGTGATGTAATGAAAGCATCTTTGTTAAAACAATTTTAAGCACTAAAATGGATATAGTAGATAATGTGAAACATTTCTAGACTGTTGAAACATATAGAAAAGTTTGGCCAAAATTTTATTTTGAAGACAATTTCCTTCTCTCATGACCTGATGACATAGTCCTATCCAAATTCAACATTAAAAGAGACATTTAAAGGGCCAGGAGGTCAATGATATACCTGCAAAGAAGTGGAAGGAAGAACTTATAGGGAGTAGCACCGACTACTACATAAATCAGGGAATATAAAGTGCTGTGAGATTGGGGACTGGAGACAAAAGTATCATGAAATGTTCATAAATATTCATGTCTTAGAAAGAAAACCCAAAAGTGTGAGAGCAATTAGATAAACTATTTTAAGTGATGGTGTTCACACTCGTAGAAAATGGGTGATAGTTGAAGTTCAGAGAATTCATAGCTTCATAGAAGTGGAAAAGGCAGATGGCTATAATGGAGAGAGAGCCCTGGACTTCAGGTAGAAGACTTTGCTGGGAATCCTGCCATCACTGCTCACTACCTATATGACTTTGCCTAGTTCCTTAACCTCTCTGAGTCTCAGTTTCTCTTACTTTGTGAGAAGTATCATATAAAACAGTTAAGTAAAACTAATATTACAGTTTCCTCATCTGAAAGTGGGTATAGTATTTCAAACCCCTAGAGTCCCTCACTTCTTTATTTAAAAAAAAAAATTAAATTAATCCATCAATTAGGTACCTCCTAGGTGCCAGGCACTGTGCTAAGTGAGGAAGCAATTTTTTTTTTTTAAAAGACAGTTCTCGACCTCAAAGAGTTTACAATCTAACAGAGGAAGATAATAGACAAAAGGAAGCTGAAAAGTTAGGGGTGGGGGGGACATACCCAGCCCAGGAGTATGATATTCATGGAGCTGAAACCAAGCTGGGCTCTCTATAATGGAGGACTTTGCCAGGAGTTTATGCTCCACTGTCCAGGACTCTAATCTAAGGGGAAAGGCAACTGAGCATGCTGAGTAGATGTTGAGTATTAAAAGATGACTCAATCTGCTTGGTAATGAGATTTCAGGGGAGGAGCTTGTCCAGGGAGCAGTGGTTTTCATTTCCAACAGTTGATGGAAGATGAAACTATCTAGACAATTAACAGAAAACTCTTACTCTCCTCCCCACCACACTCCACCCTCATCTTACAGAAAAACAAAGGAAAACAAATTTCTGTAACAAATATGCAAAATCAAGCAAAACAAATCCCCCCAATGACTGGACACAAAAATACCTATGTCTCAGTCTGCCCCCTGATTTCATCACCTCTGTCCCATAGCTGGCATGTTTTATTTGGTCCTCTGGAATCAAGACTGCTCACTGATCATAGTTCTTATATGTGGCTTTTAAAGTTGTCTTTACAATGTTATTGTTATTGTACAAGTTCTCTTGGTTCTGCTCATTTCATTCTTCATCAGTATACAGAAGTCCTCAAAATTGTTCATTTCTATAACAATACATATCGATCTTCTGGCTCTGCTCACTGCTCTCTGAATCAGTGTATATGTTTTCCCATATCTCTTCATCTCTTCCATCTCTTTCCTCATTTCTTATAGCATAATGATACTTACTCAACCATTCCTCAATCTATGTGCATCTACTAATGTGCAGAGAAGCTTAAATTGTAACACCTGTTTACCAGGGTTGTAAAGCAAATGAAATAATATATATGAAAGTACCATGTAAATTATAATATGGATACATGGACTAAACATGAGAGACAGCTGTGGTGCAGTGGTTAGAGAGCTGACCTCAAAGGTAAGAGAAGATATCATCAACTCAATAAGCATTGATTAAAACGCCCACTGTGTGCTACATATTGTGCTAAGAGCTAGAAGATCTAGGATTAAGCCCTGCCTCTGACACTTACTGGCTGTGTAACCCTCAGCAAGGTTACACAGTAAGATTAACTAACCTCTTAGGGCTCAGGGCAGCTCTCTAAGATTATAACTTACAAAGTGCTAATATGCATTGGCATACATTGCATTCTCCTTGTTGAAAAAAATAACACAATTCTAAGGAGAAAAGTATGCTAAATAACTGAAACATTTTTAATATAATTGAATCTTAAAGTCCTCTCAATGGGGCAACATGGTATAGAGGATACAGAGCCAACCTGTCCCTACCACATACTGGCTATGTGAACTCAGCAGATTACTTAACTTCTCAGTACTAGTCTAGAAGACAACACTTAAAGAGACTACAAATTGTTGAAAAGGTTCCAATATGCATTGGTAGAAGTTTTCTCACCTGGGAGTTCCCAATACCAATAAAATCACAGGTCTAACCCCAATTCCAATACATTCGTAAGCCATTTTTGTAATGTAAAAGAACAAAATCAACTGGCTCATTAAGAGACTAAATCTGTGATGCTGTTCTCCTGACCAATGCCAATCAATGACTGCTCTCTGGTATCTGTGGTATCACCACTCTCTTCATATGTACCTATGTCCAATACCCAATAGAATCTATATGCCAGAAACTGCCCAGTTAACCCAGGGTTTACTGGCTAGATTCCCACCTTCCTTCTCTCTCTCTCTCTCTCTCTCTTTCTCTCTCTTCCTCCCTCTTTCTCTCTCTCTTTCTCTCTCTCCCTCTCTCCTCAAAGACCAAACCTTAAACCCATTTCACTCTGGAGTTCATAGATTGGACCACAACATGTCCCTGCCCAAGCTCACTTAATAGCTATTTTTCCGCCTTCCCCACTCAGAATGAATATCAATAGACCAGCAACCCTGAAGGTCTTCTCTTCCCACTCTGATTTTTTTTTTAATTAAAGAGGCCATTCCTTGACTCACTTCTTAAAGAGTCTTTCACAGAATGACCATTACCTCACTCAAAGTGAGAACCTGAAAAGGACTTAGCCTAAAAGCTCCAGGATCTCCCATTGCATCCTGGGCCCTCTCCAGTCATCCTGATGCGTATCTGATCACTGTATCCAGATGGCTCTGGAGGAGAAAGTGAGGCTGGTGACCTTGCACAGCTCTCCCTCACTCAAATCAAAGTCAACTGCAAGTCATGTCATTATTTCCCTGATGCCATGGTCTTCTTCGAGAACGAAGGACAAACACAACAACAACAACAAACAACGGCAGCTGTGGCAAAGTTACCCACGCATACGCTGTTTCTCAAGCTTCAGAACATCCAGTAAATTAAGAATTGTCATAAGCCCACTACTCCCTTCTTCTTTTTCTCAGTGTCTTGCTCATTTTTAGCTACTTGAAGAAGAGTTCTATAAATGGCCCCAAAGGTCTCTGACAGCATAGCATGGCAGAAAATGTTGGATTGGAACTTAGGCTGCTTGAATCCTAGGTCTGCCTTAGCTACTAATTAGTTGGGCATTTCTTTGCAATAATAATAGGTTGTATTTACGTAGTGCTTTGAGGTTACTTAAGTACTTTACACACATGAGGTTATTTGAGCTCCAAAAAACCTCAAAGTATAGCTATACAAGGATTATTAATCCTATTTTACAAATGAGTAAACTGAGGCTCACTGAAGGGGAATGACGTGTCACAAAATTACGGTACCTCGGAGGAGAGATTTGAATTCTGGTAGTCTGTCTCCATACAGTGCGCTGACTGACCTCCCATGCCTACAACGTACTTATTTCTTACTTCCTTCTCTTAGAAGTCCTTCAAGACATGACTTGAGGATGAAGCCTTTCCTGATTCTATCCCCAGGCTTCCCACTCACAAATGAGCTATCTATTTTCTCTACACCCATTTGCATGCATGTTGCTTCCAGGGGCTAGACTGACAGTTTCTGGAGGGCGGGTACTGTTTCCTTCCCATCATCGAATCCCAAGAACCTAGCAGAGTTTTCTGGCACCTAGTAACCACTCAAATAATCCTTCTGATGGATTTATTGATTTCTGATGCCAAGTACAGTATTCATTCTGCTGCACAACCCTGGCTCTCTCCACCCCAGTTGCTTCATCTTTGAAAACATTGGAATACATCCCCAAGGTTGCTTCAATCTCTTTTCTGATCTTTTTTTTTTTTTGTCTAACTGCACCAAGGGCAGAGATTCCCAAATCTAATTACTTACATTTGTTACGGCAGCCACCTCCATTCTAATCAGCAGCTTTTAGACAGTCAAAAAGGCTATGCCACTTATTACAAATTCCTGATGGAATATGAACCAAGGGGACTTGATTCTGTCAGCAGATGTGACATTTCTGCTCTTCACAACCTTCTCCACCTCCCTGGGGAAGAAAACTGCTAGACCAAAGACTCCAAAGAAGCTAAAAGTGATCCCCAATCTGATGACTATTCAGTGACCTGAAAAAAATGAGTTTGATTATCTCTCGAAGAAAAATCACCCTCTATTGCACACAAATCAGGCTCAGCAAACTTTCCTGTCATCATAAAAGCAGCGAGGCTAATTAAGCAGACTGAATTTCCTTTTTGTTCCAATATTACAATAAACTCTATGATCTAAAGGAAACAGAATCTGAAAATCAAAAGGCTGGAATGGATCTGTGGATCCTCAAATCCAGCCTTTTGATATCAGGTCAAACTGTACCTATTGCATTCTAGGGTGATGCCAACTGGCTTTTAAGGACCCCAAGAGGAAATCGAAAGTTTCATTTAATAACCTGCCCCCAATAGTCATCTAGTGGAAAGTTCTTTTTCACATCCAAGTTAAAACAGAATTGAAACAGAACTTAAAATTGTTTCTTCTTGTTCTGAGACTGCTCATGCATTTAAGCTAACTTTAATGGAAAAAGAAAAGATTCCCCCACTAAAAGCAGTCATAAATAGGAGCCTTAGGACCAAGGACCTGTGTTCTAATCCCAACTATTATAAGCTTACTTATAACTTAAAATCCAAAGAGATCTCACTGGAACTCAGATTCAAAACCTCTTTTCTGGTTCTCTGGAATGAGAAAGTCCTTGTCTTGAACTGTCATCTTCATCTAAGGTAAACTTTCTGGCACAAGAGGCAAAGGGTTTTGAAATCCTTTTCATAGTTACAGGCAGCATCCAAATTATCAAGAGCAGACTTTAAACAATCTGTGCATGCAAACAGCCAATAGCAAATGACTTTCCCATCCTCCACCTCAACTAAGACCCCTCTCTACCTCAGCATGCCTGACCTAGCATCTCTTGATTCCCTTTACTCAGTCTTAGAGGCATCACAAATGTAGTGGGTTCTCCTACTTTTGTCTGACTTTCACTGCTCAGGAAAATGTCTACTTTACAGGGCAGGACTCCATCAACTTAAAAGGCTCAAATGAAATAACATATTTAAAGTGTTTTGCAAACCTTAAAATAACAAATATACAAATATGTACATATATAAGCATATGTGCCTATATATATGTGTACATACATATATGTACATATATGCCAGCCATTATTATTAATTCCATCTCAGGAATCCTCTTTCTCATATGTACACACATTACACAAATCCTCTTTGACCTTCTTCCTCTTCCCTTTTTCTCTTCTAACACTTGTTCTGTTACCTCATCTAGATCTGCCTCTCTCCATCCTTCCTGTCTTATCTGTATCTCTTTGTTTCTTTCTCTGTCTCCCTCTCCCTCTCCTCTCTTTTTCCCTTCTCCTTATTTCCCTTTCCCCCCATCTCTGTCTCTCTCTCTCTGTGTCTCTGTGTGTTTCTCTCTCTCTCTCTTTCTCTCTCTCTCTGTTTTTCTCTTTCTCTCTCTTCCTTTGAGTAGTACTAGTAATACATAGATATTAAAGAAAAGGAAGTGAATGTGGAAGTGAATTAATTATAATTAATATCATTATAATAATTATAATATAACTATAAATTATAATATAATTATAATAAAGAACCAGTATCACAATGTCTAAAATCTTTGAAAATACCCAGAAGTTTCTTTCAGAGTCTCTGCAAAAGTCCCCCTGTACCACCTCACCTTCTACTAATAAATCTGCTTTTCCTCAAGCATCAGCATGCAAGATTAAAAATAAACTTCCTATTAATGTTTTTCCATTTCATTTAATTATTAGTATTACAACAATTTGCTGTTTTCATGTTTTTTGTTTTCCACTGCAAATGAAATACACCCCTGGTTAAATGGTCTTCTGTAGTTAGCCTACAAATGCTGTTATCTGCCCTGCTTAGAGATGACTATTTCCTTCAAACACATGCTGCCCAAGCGAGCAAGGAACAGTACAGCTGAAGATCATTCAGGGGAAGAAGGAAGACAAAGTCAGCCTCACAAACCCAGACATAAAAACTGATGGGCGCCCACAGGAAACTGATGTTGTAAACTGTCTTAGATTATATGTTTGGCTCCAACCCAACCTCTTTTCCCATTACTGGGCCTTTCTGTGTAACTGAGACTATATCTTTATACATTCTTCCTGACATGTTAATTCTGAAAACTACTGAAACTTCTGATTTGGATATTTACTTAAACATAAGGTCTTAAACAAAATGACACATCTCCCCCACCACCACCACCAATGTAAAGTTCTTGAAGGCAGATATTTTTTTGTTGTTTTTTTTCTTTTTATCCCTATTGCCTAGTCAAATATCTTGCATTTAGAAGGCACTTAGTAAACACTTGTTCAATTAGATTCCTAGCTACTTTGCTGCAGGTCTCTCTTTGATCAGGGACAGCTGTCTTCCCACATCCCTAATTCAGAAAGCTTCAGTCCACATCATGGAAGACTCTCAATTCTAGACCCTAGTCAGATTCAGTGCTCAGTCCCATCCCCTAGCTCCAGGCATGGTGAGAAGTGGCAGTACACCAGTACTATTCACCATAAAAATATTTTCCTATGAGAAAATCTGTTGTGATTTGCAAACAACTGACTTGCAAAGTATTCTGAACCTACTTCATTTGCAAGTTAGAGTGATAGCCTGAGTCTGTCCCAAGGCTTGGCTACAAAGAAGCCCCTTCACCTTCTATGACTCTACCTACCTAATCTGTAAAATGTGGGAAGGGGTAATTTGCTTCACAGTACTAGTTTCTAGAGGCTTTGAGGAAACTGATTTTTTCATCAGGAGTTATTGGGTTAGTATTTTGTTTTTTTCTCCTTGGGATGAAAATTGTTAACTATTTATCCTTCAGATTTTATTGTTTTCTGATGAATGAGAGTACAAAATATACAATCATGCAGCTATTACTCCTTGTCCTAGAGCATTTGCCAGTATGCTTGCTCAGGTGTCTTTTGTCCAAGATGCCCCTCAGCGATATAACACTCCCAACAAAAGAATCGGCAAAGGATGGACAGCAAAATCTGTCCCACCACGACTGGATGGTTACCATGGGACAAGAAGAAGCAACAAGAGTAATTTGTAGTGGGGAAAAAATTTTGGAAGTAGGGGGTAACCAACAGGAATCCATCTCTTCAGAAGACGCCAAACCACAAGTGCTCAGAGGTACTTAAAGGCTGGAGCCAAGGGCACACAGTGAGTGCTCTAGTGAGTGGTTAGCTCCCAGTTCCGGCAACCTGAGCCTGGAGTATCTTGAATCCTCCTTTCTGTTCAACACTCACAGCCCCTCCTATATTCAATTTATGACTCAGTTGCCCTCTGGGCAATCCTCATTAGGAGATTGGCATCATTTCCTGATGTTATGGAAGTTTAAAGACAGAGCCATTACTGGGACTAAAGGTGAAAAGAAATCCAACCTTGAACAAGAGAATGGGGTGATAAATGGGAAAGTAAAAAAGGGAGTGACTATGAGTCTGTGAAAAGAAATATTCTTAGAGGGAAGTTTATATTTCACTCTCCTTTTGCTAAGTTACCAGGCTGTAGGAGGAGCATATTACCACTTCTAGTCTCTTCCCATAGACAGACTTAAATGCTAAATGATTCAATTATAATGAAGTGTAATTCCCAGTTCAATGTGAGTTGATAAATAACAACACTTTCAGCATAAGGTTATCTTGCTTCTTTGTCAGAAATCTGAATCACATTTGCTGATTTCCCCAAATAAAAATAACTCATAAGGCTTCCACTAGGCTTGATTTCCCAATTACTCTGGGTGTCATGGAGAGAGCTGTGAATTTAAAGTCACAGGACCTGGTTTAGAGCACTGACTCAGTAACTTACAAGTTATGCTAATGAGGACGAGATCTGAACCCCTAAAAGAAAAAGACCTTTGGGATCTGGACCTGAAGACTTTCCTACATGGCCCAGTCCCTGGGGTTCGCCTGAGGCATCACCCAACCTGATGAGGGCACAGTCTCTGGGAACCCCCTTCAACCTGGAGTACAGTCTCTAGGAACCCCATTGAACTCTCCTAGAATCTTCCCACTTGATCTGGCCTTGGCCTGAGGCTATAACCTTACATTATCATTAGGCCCAAATATCTACCTAGCCTTGCCCTTTATTGTCCAGCTACTTCCCACCCTTGATACTATCGATATCCATGCCTGGATCCCTAATTTTGGTCTCATTGCTAAACCTCTTTATGACTCCACTCAAGGCCTTGACTCACTCCCTCTAGAGTGGGGCCCTGACTACGCTAAAGCTTTTGAGACTTTGAAAACTAAATTGACCACCACTCCTACATTAGCTTTACCTAATCTAGAAAAACCTTTCACTCAGTATGCTGAGGAAAGGAGAGGACAGGCTTTAAGAGACCTAACCCAGTTCTTAGGACCTGATCCCAGGCCAGTTGCCTGTTTTTCAAAACAATTAGACTCCATGGCTGCTAGTTATTCTAACTGAAGAAGCTTCTAAACCTCTAGTTGACCAGCCTTTAGAAGTTCTGAATCCCCATCAGAGCATCCTAGAAGCAGAGAGCCACCAGTGGCTGGCTAGCCACAGGCTCAGCAAATATCAAGTCTTGCTCTTAGATACCCCTGACCTAATTTGGTTGTGCTACATACTTCCGGACCCCGAAGCAGTGTGGCACACAGAACAATTGTTTATGAAAGCTAGGTATGACATAGTCATCTTTAATTCCCTCCAGGGAAATTGTCCTTTCTCTGTACTCCTATACTGTCTGTTTGGTGCTTGTTTGCTTAATCTCCTTGCCAGGTTTGTCTCCTCCAGGTTCCAAGCCATCAAATTCCAGATGACTGTTCAGACTACGTACTCCTTGAACTGGACCCATCGAGGCAAGCACAGCTCTACACCCCTTGCCAGCAGGAAGAAATTTCAGAAGCTGAGACCTTCATCCTTTATCCCAAAAGAATTTGGGTCCCTTTTGTTTGAGGGGGGAATGATGATGGCATAGTCTCTGGGAACCCCCTTGAACTCTCCTTGAATCTTCCCACTTGATCTGGCCTTGGCCTGAGGCTATAACCTTACATTATCATTAGGCCCAAATCTCTACCTAGCCATGCCTTTTATTGTCCAGCTACTTCACACCTTTGATACTATCAATATCGATGCCTTCAGCTACTTCCCACCCTTAATCCCATTCTCTTGGTTCCTGGAGTCTGACCTCATCCCAGTCCCATCAAGCTCCTCCTTAAACTCCTCCTCAAGACCCTCCCTAAACCCCTCCTCTAGTTACCTAAGACCACCCCTCAATCCCTCTCACAATCTTTCTGTATGTAATTTCCCTCTTGCCTCCATGAAGGTCCTCAGATTCAATCTACAGTAGATTGAATCTGGCCTACTTGTGAAGAAAGGCATCACAAAGGGTGGGATTTCTTAAGACAACCCATTATGGTGCACCTTTAATAAACTTTGTCTTTTTTCTTGGCTGAGAAGGCTTGAATCAAATTCTTTTGGCAGGACCTGGTGTGTTGGTGTTTGGGGTCTTGAGCACCCCTAAAAACCTATGGTTCCTTACATCATCATTTTTCTTTAACCTCTTCAATCCCAGTAATTCTTTCAACTATCCTTTCATTGTGGCCTCAATCCTTCCTTCTCTGTTACCCCTGATCCCGCCCATTCTTCAATTCTGTTACCTCTGACCCAGCCAGACCTTCATTGTCCATTACCTCCAGACCAGCTGTAGTAGGAAGGCCGAATTTATGATCTCAAATATAATCATGTATAT
>CM053622.1:668042872-668070693 GCA_028646595.1 Phalanger gymnotis
TCCGAAATCGCAAGGTATGAGAGATTCTCTAAGGAGAAAGCAACAAGAAATTTATTTAGGCCCCACCGCAGCAAAAACTTGAACTGGCCTCCCCATTCCAACATCTTGACAAAAAGACTCTAGGCCCAGAAAGCCCATTTCACAAGGGCAACTAGGAGGCCACAGAAAAGCAAGAGAGTATTTAGCCAAATCATGTTCACTGGCCTCACGTTCCTGCTCGCACTTGGGTAAGCGCCGCTGAAGTCCGCAGCTTCCTGCCTCCGCAGCTTCTGGCTTCCACACCTTCCGCCGCAGCCGCCGCCGCCGCTGAAGTTGTCTCCCGGCTCACCCCTCCTCACAGCCCAGCTTCCTGTGTTCTCAAGCCCCGCCTCAATGACCAGAGACCATTGGTTCCCTAGCTGGCCCCTCCTAAGTCACCAATCTACACCCGCACAGGTTTCACACCCGACAGGGCCCTGGGCCTGGGGCTTAGCACTTAACAGCTGAAAGTACTTCCACTCGAAAGAAACAAAAGCCATGCTAATGAGACAATTTTGCTTAACAACACACCAGCCCAGGCTATTTCCTACCCTTAATCCCATCTAGACCCCTTCTCTGTTATCTCCTGGCACCCCAGCCTATTGGCCACTCCTAGATCCCATTCAAATATTCCTATGAATCTTTTTCCCTGTAAAAGAGGTCCCTTTGGGCTACCAAATGTGCAGATTCCTTAAGAATCTGTCCCACTTGTCAATACAAGCATCACAAATGAGTGGATTCTATAAAATTTTGCCAACCCCAACCAGTGTTTTAATAAACCTCATTTCTGACTGAAAAAAAGGCTTGAGTGGAAAGAATTCGACTTAAGCCTTCTTTAGAGGCAGAACTCATCCCTTTGCCCTTGAATTTCAGGGTTCCCAGAATCCCTAGACCACAACAAAGTAATGTTGGCCAATCCTCCTACTTTCTCTTGGGCTCAGTTTCCTCATCTGAAAAATGAAGGGGTCAGGCTGCATGATCTGTAAGCTCCCTTCCACCTCTATGTCTTTGATCCCATGACCCTGCACATGCCTAAATCTTGTATAGCATGGTTTAAAGTTTTCTTGACATTTTGTCCAACCTCCTGTTGTTCCAGTTTGTCTGGGTCCCTTCTAAAATATAACTTGAAGTCATCATCATCATCATCATCAAACAGATGTCTGAGTCACATCAATCAATTCATAGAAACAGAAACCATAATGTGACTGTTATGGTCACAATCCAGGTTTGGGTCATTAAAACCAGGAATTACCCAAAGGTTATTCATAAGGAACCCAGACTTACTGATCACTATAGGCCATGGAAAGATATGATAGAAAATGAGATATGTTTATGCAGGTTGCAAAAATTTAGCACCTACAGAATATGTAATAAGATATGATATAGTATCTAGAATTCCATACCAGAAGATTATCTTTTATAAATCAACAGATGACAAATCTCCATATTACAAATACAGATCTCAACGTATCCTTGAAAATTAAACAAGTTAACTACACTGAAACAGAAACATTACCAGAGATACAACTATTGACCACAATCACTGGGAAAGAACATTATTCCATAATAATTTAAGAATGACCTTTTTAATAGATGTCACCATATCAAATAGTCCCATATTCAATAGTATTCAAAATAACATGAACTTCCTGTAGAGAAAGCAACAAATTGCTTTGGCTCTCTCATTGGGAAACTTCAGTAAAGTAATTTTAACCCTCTCAGTCTTAGTTTTCTCAAAGGCAAAATTATATCATATACAGGCATATCTCAGAGATATTGCAAGTTCAGTTCCAGACCACTGCAAAAAAAAGTGAATATCATAATAAAGTCATATGAATTTTTTAGTTTCCCAGTGCATATAAACATTATATTTACACTATGCTGTAGTCTATTAAGTGTGCAATAGTATTATATCTAAAAAAAAACCCTAATGAATATGCCTTAATTAAAAAATACTTTCTTGCTAAAAAAAATGCTAACCATCATCTGGAGCCTTCAGCAAGTCATAATCTCAATTCTGATGGGTGCTAACTAATCAAGATAGTTGTTGCTGAAGGTTGGGATGGCTATGGTAATTTCTTAAAATAAGACTTTAAATTCTTAAAATAATGAAGTCGGCCACATCAACTGACTTTTCCTTTCATGAAAAATTTCTCCATAGCATGCAGTGCAGTTTGATAGCATTTTACCCACAGTAGAACTTCTTTCAAAATTGGAGTCAGTCCTCTAAAACCCTGCAACAGCTTAATCAACTAAGTTTAGGTAATATTCTTCAATGTTGTTGTATTTCAGAGAATAGAGAGGCCCAAGGAGGCAGGAGAAATGGGGTAAAGGCTGGTTGGGGGAAACAATCAGAACACACGTTTAAGTTCATCATCTAATGAGTGTGGTTCATGGTACTCAAAATAATTACAACAGTAACATCGAAGATCACTGATCACAAATCACCATAGGAGATATGACAATAATTAAAAAGTTTGAAATATTGTGTGAATTGCTAAAAAGTGACACAGAGACACAATATAACGTTGAAAAGAATGGCACCAATAGACTGGCAGGGTTACCACAAACTTTCACTTTGTTAGGAAAAAAAACACAAAAAGCAATATCTGCAAAGTGCAGTAGAGGTAAGCCTGTAGGGCACTTTCTAATAGAGAAAACCCATTTTATAATATTTTAGCAGTAACTTTTGGAAATTATATTTTGTATAAATATGTGTATCTAAGTCAAATATGTTGACATAGATGTTTAAATTGATATTGGATAAGATTTTTCACTAACTTTATCTGAAATGGCTAATCAATTTTATCATTTAATTTATATGTTAATACAGTGGAGAGACAGTGGGGGTATGATGAGTGGACATGGAGTTTGGAAGAGCTGAATTCAAATCTTGCTCCAGATAATTACTCCTGCTGGGAGGTAGCCTGGCATAGCAAGAAGAATGTGTGATCTGGAGTCAGGAAGATCTGAACTCAAATCCCACCTTAGAAACTTGTGAGTTCTGTGACCCTAGACAAATCATTTTACTTCTCTCAGCCTCAGTTTCTTCAACTGCAAAATTAGAATTAGTTATCGAAAGGATCAAGTGGATCAATGAATAAAAAGTACTTTGCAAATCTTAAAGTGCTATATGAAAGTCAATTCTTATTATTATCAGCTGTGTGACTTCAGGAAAATCATTTAACTCCCCTAAGCCTCAGGCAGCTCTCAAAGATCCTTAGTTATGGATACAGAATGGTCTGCAAAGATTGAGGGAGCTCCCCCACCTATGAAATCACTCAGGGTTCAAATCCTTCCCCAGACACCTACTTTCAAATGGGACCAAAAGTTGTCAAAACACAAAGAGCCAGTAGAAGAAATAATTAGATTGTAAGCTTCTTGAAGGCAAGGGCTTTCTTTTTTTGTGTTTATAGTCCCAGCATTTAGCACAGTAGATAGCTAATAAATATTTATTGACTATTATTGAAAACCACGTGGGAGGCCTGGTGTGGGGCTGTATGCTTGTAGTCCCTGATATTGGGAAGACTGAAGCTGATGGATTGCTTGAGTTTGAGAGTTCTAAGCTCCAGTGGGTCTAAGGGAATTGAGGTATTAACACCAAGTCCAGCACCAACATGGTAACACCCTTACCTCCCTACCTCCAGCAGCGCAGGTTAGAAACAGAGCAGGTCAAAGCTTCTAGCCCATCAGCAATAGGGTCAGGCCTATTATTAACCACTATGCTTTCAGTTACTTAAACTATACCAAGAATATTTTCAGTGAAGTTATAGTAGATATAGCATATGAGCTAACATCTCAATAATGTTACTCAATTAGAAAAACCAGTCATTTTATCCTTCCTCATTTACTCCTATCATAAGGATATCACTGGAGTACTCAGACTAGTGAGAAAAGGGAATTCAAGCCCCCAACTTTTGGGTAATGAGCTTCTCCAGATATATCTAGTCCAATGCTCACATCCCAGACTGCCATAATGGCCCCATAATGGAAGCCTTTCTGGCTCTTTAAAATCTTACAGATCATGAACTCTATTGGAATAACATCAGAAAGCCCAAGGTCACCAATATGCATGTCACAATGAGTCACTGGGAAAGACTTTAGTGGACAGCTTGGGTTTCATTAACTTACATCAATTCATCAAGGACTTGAATGAGTCTGCTTGGTTTCAACTCCATAGAACATGATACCCAAAGCTGATCATCTGAAATCTCATCATCATGCTGTTTAACTCAGCCTTGGAAACTCAACACCTTCCCAACTCTCTCTCTCTCTCTTCTCCTCTCTAGAGGGCTAAAAGGTGGAGCACTAACTCCTCCCAAAGCCTTCCTTTATAGAGGACTGAGACCTGGACTTTCTAGCTCACTCTCCACTTTCCATTTGCAGCTCTGGATTCAGCTCCACAGAACATGATGCCCTACAGCAGGTATCCCCTACTGACCCTCTCCACACCCCTTTCCCAGCTTCCCTTTGTGTGTTTTCTTCTCCCATTAGATTTTAAACTCTGTGAGACTAATTTGTTTTTCTTATTTGTATCCTCAATGCTTAGCACAGTACATGGCACATAGTAAGTGCTTAATAAATGTTTATTGTATTACATTGCATATAGACCATCTCCCATCTATAACTTGTGATCTTTCAAAGTTGCCCGAGGCTTAGAAGAGTTAAATGATTCGCTCAGACACACCAGTGATGATAACAAGAGCTGACTTTTATATGGCACTTTGAAGATTTGCCAAGTATGCTTTATACATTGACCTACTTGATCCTTGCACTATAATCTCTATCTCACAGTTGAAACAGGCAGAAGGAAGTGAAATGAACTCAGGTCCAGGGTCACAGAGCTCTTAAGTTTTTAAGGTGGGATTTGACCTTATCTTCCTGTCTACAGATCCCACACTCTATCTACTATACTAGGCTATTTCCCAGCAAGAGATGGGAGAAAGATTTGAATTCAGCTCTTCCTAACTCCATGTCCACTCAATATACCCCACTCTTTCTCCATTGTATTAGCATATAAATTAAATAATAAAATTGATTAGCCATTTCAGTTAATGGAAAATATCAGTCAGTATCAGTTTAAACTTCTATATCAATATACCAGATTTAGATACATACATTTACACAAGCTAAAACTTCCAAGAGTAACAATTGAAGAATATTATAAAATGAGTTTTCTTTCTTGAAAGGTGCACTACATTTAATATAATTTCATCCATGAGAAAACTGAGACACAGAAGAGTGAAAATGACTTTACCAAGGTCACCCAAGAAGCTGGAGGCAAAGCAATTAGTTGCTTTCTCTACAAGATGTCGTTATTTTGCATACAGAATACAGACTAAGTCTCTCTATAGATTGCTTTCCCCAGCAACAAAAATGAAAAGTCAATAGGATCCTCTCTTTTCTCAGAGGTCACTGTCTCAATCCAAATAGTAATCACAGGCGAAAAAAAGCAGTTTAGGGTTCTTACACTATGGAATAGAGTAAACAACAGATCTCTATGTTAAAGAGTCAGTAGCTCTGAAACCAACATGGCACTGAATTATAGATATGAAAATTATGGAAAAATTTTCTCTATGACTTAAAATTTTTCTCTATGATGATGAAATTATATTATAGCATAATGGATAGAGAACTGAGCTTTGAGTTAGGAAGACCTGGGTTCAAGTTTTTCCTCTAACACGCTAGGCTCTGAGAGCAACAGCGGTAACCCTATTTTTAAATCCATATTCTTATGTACAAGGCAATAGATTTTCCCAAAACGTCTTTCAAAATGAAAGAGCCATGACTAGCCATGAGCCAAGGAGTTAATGGAGTAAGTTAATGATAGGACCAACAAAAATCTGGTCTTGCGATTTGTACAAAGCATTTCCTGTGTTTCCTACTACTGACATTGGCAATCACTTTCCCTGAAGAGAGAAAGAGCTGGTGAGCTGTCGAAGAAATTCGTAGTCACTACAACTGCCTAACAGCAGAATAGATTACCTTCAATGGTAGTGAGCTCCCCCTTCACTAAAAGTGGTCAAATAAATCCTAAGATAATACATGCTATTGAAGGCATTACTGAATGGGGTGAAAGCTAAGTAGTATAATCTTTACACTGGGGAAGGAAATAAGTCCAGAAGGGGATTGACTTTTTTTTTTTAGCATTGCATTGCATGGATTAAAAAGAGAACCCATCTCATGTCTATGCTTAAAAATTGAATATTGAATCTCAGAGATGGAGGACATTAGAGGTCATCTAGATGAATCACAGTATGGTAGAACGGGTAGAGAGCTGGCTTCCAAATCTAGAAGTTCTAAGTTTGAGTCAAGCCTTTGACAGATACTGGATGTGTGACCAGAGGTAAGTCATTCAACTCTGGGTACTTTGGTCAACTGCCTATGGGTTGCAGAGAAGATGCTGACCTGCCTTGGTAGAGGGAATTTCCTCACCTAAGAGTTCTCCATATCAATGAAATCACCTATCTAGTCCCTAGGCCTTGAGATAACAAATTAAACACAGGGAATGAGGAGATCATTCACGGCTCATTTGTTGATAGATTCCTAGATCAAGAGCAGCAGAGTGATATAGAAAGTTCTGGACACAAAATGAAAAACACAATGTAAATCTAGCCTTAGACATTTATTAGCTGCGTGACCATGAACATGCTACCTAATCCCTCTGAGCTTCAGTGTTCTTACCTGTAAAGTAAGGATAATAATATCAGACTTCACAGAACTGTCAGGACAATCAAGTGGAATAGTGCTGGTAAGACAATTGGCAAACCACAAAGTTCTACATAAATATCAAGTAGTAGTAGTAGTAGTAGTAGTAGCAGCGGTATCAGTAGTAGTAGTAGTAGTAGTAGAGTAGTAGTAGTAGTAGTAGTAGTAGTAGTAGTAGTAGTAGCAGCGGTATCAGTAGTAGTAGTAGTAGTAGTAGTAGTAGTAGTAGTAGTAGTAGTAGTAGTGGTAGTAGTATAGGAGGCAGGGCATGGAGGATAAGTAGATGGAGAGCTAACCTGGAAGTGACCAATCTCTGAGTTCCATTTGTCCCTCTGATAGATACTGCTGTATGATTCTAAACAAGGGGCATAACTTCTTGTTCCAGATTACTCTCTGAGACAATTTTCAGAACATTTGCTGATATGTATAGGTAGAGTTTCCTCATCAGTGGTTTCAGTGCACCAGTGAAATCACAAGAATGTTGCCTTTCTTGCCTCAAGTCCTCTCCCTCCAGCTTTCCTCTGCTCAGTTACCATGTCACACACACCTCAAAGCTCCAACAGCTCCCATAACCTCCAGGATCAAATATAATTTCCTCTGTCTTGTTGGCATTGAAAGCTCTTTAAAGTCTGGTCCTTTTCTATCTTTCCAGCCTTTTTCACATTATTTCCCACTACAAACTCTACAATCTAGCTACTCTGCCCTACTTACAATTCCTCAATTTTAACACTCCTCCTCCTCTCTTTGTGCTTTTGCCCTGGCTATTCCCCATCAATGGGATGCTCTCCTTCCCCATCTCCATCCCTTAGTTTACCTGGCTTCTTTCAAGACTCAGCTTAAGTTCTACCCTCTCTGAAAGCTTTCCTGATATTCCTCATCCTCAAATGTTAATGTCTTCTGCTTTCAGATTACCTTCATATATTTTGTGTGTGTGTATATATATATACACATACATATTTATTTATGAAATATATGTATATATATACAAATGCATGTGGTATATGTGTATATCATAATGTAATATATATGTGTGATATACATATGTATATAAGGAGCATCTAGGTGGTGCAGTGGATAGTCTACTGGGCCTGGAGTAAGGAAGACTCATCTTTCTGAGTTCAAATTCAGCCTCAGACACTTACTAGCTATGTGACTCTGGGCAAGTCACTTAACTCTGCCTCAGTTTTCTTATCTGGAAGATGAGCTGGTGAAGGAAATGGCAGTATCCTGACTTTCTATTATTCATTTAAGGATCCATTTTAATTAAGACAGGCAGTTAACATGACTGTCCCCATCTACTTGGTCACCATGTGTGTTCTGCCATACAAGGCCTTGGTCTGCAAAATCCTTGCCATCAACTAATATTTAGCAACATTATCAACATACCCCCTTCTAGCCAAAAGGGGCTACTTGGCATCCCCCATACATGACATTCAATTGCCTGCCTCCTTGGGCCTTTGCACAGTCCATTCCCTGTGCATGCAATAGTGTGTGGGACAAGATTTTTAAATAATAGGAGAGATATCCTTAGGAGAAACAAAGTGAATTTATTTTACAAACCTTGCAAGACTTGGGCGCACCTCCATATGGAGGAGGTGAGGTAAAAGGGAGCCTGCCTTAATTTATACTCTTTAATGAAAAGATTCCCACCCACCTCTATCCCTTCTCACCATTGGCTGGGAGGGGGGCTTACAGTCTAGGCACGAAAACTACACAGAGGACCAAGGTTGATCCGGTCCATTCAGGTTTTTCCCTATCAGAACTCCACTACTGGGGTGGCATCTGAAAGTCTAGGAGAAGAAATGGGGGGGGGGGAGAGATCTTCCTGGAGCAGAGAACAAATAGCTCACAGGAAGTTCATTATCTTCTAACATCTGAGAGAGAGAGGGGGAAGGGCATGCCCACAGCTCCCGGCCCTGACCTTCCAGAATCACAAGGCCAAATCCCAAACCTCTCCTACTCCCTTAGACATACCATGTAAAGTCTTAACAATTATCCATCCCATTCAATATTCCTCCTCCCCTCCACCTCTTGGAATTTCTATGGCAATTCAAGGCTCTGCTAAGTGGTGTTTCCTCAAGAGCCATCTCTTACAAATAGATCCCTACAATACTCAACAATTCCCCTTCAATTGCTTTGTATTTATTCCGTATGTGTAACCCTGACTACCCTGGCCGCCACTGCCTGAAGGCCAAGTAGGCAACACTTCATTCCTCCCCCAGAGTTCTCTAGTATTTTTAATGTAATTTAGGGGTACCTCAGTTCTCTGCAAATGGCTCTAGCCCCCACTGATGGTGTTCATTCCAATTTAGGGGTTTTCTCCTATGCCCCAGTTCCTATTAGCAACTAATAAATTGCTTTGTGCAAAAGAATAATCACAAATAAATCATCTTACTTCCCAAAGTATGAGACTTAATCCTCTCCCCATACCACTGAGGTCTCTGGGAAGGCAAAGGGGATTAGGTTTCACTCAGCTCTCTTCCTTTAGAATATAGTTCTATTTCCAAGTCCAAACCCCTACTGGAAGCTTTCCTGCCCAGCTGGCTAACTGCAGCAGCACCCATCCTTCAAATCTGATGACAAGGTCACCATTGCTTGAACTCCTACTTGGGTGGGGATCACTGCTGGCACCCAAAGCTGAAGACAAATGACACAAAACTGAAAGAGGCCCAGGCCAAGAGAAGTCTTGGAGCCAAGGGGTAAGAGGGAGAGCTACAGAAGGAAGCAGGAAAGCAGGGTACCCTCGATATTAGGTGATCTGGCATGCAGGCAAGCCCTCAATCAATCAATCTTTAATAAACACTTATTAAGCACCTACTATATTCCAGGCACTGTGTTAAGCACTGGGGATACAAAAAGAGGCAAAAGTCAGTCCCTGCTCTCAAGGAGTTTACAATCTAATGGATTGCAAGCCTCCTTATACATGATTTTGTGTCTCTTTATCTATGTGCACATTGTTTGATCCCCATCCTGATACACACAGTAAAATGTAATCTCCTTGAGGGCAGGGATAGTTTCGTTTTTGTCTTTGTATCTCCCAGTACCTAGTACAGTGCCTGGCACATAGTAAGTACTTAACAAATGCTTGCTGAATTAAGTCTAAATTGCTATGTGCCTCTTCTGAGCTTGACAAATATTCCAATATGTAAACATAGCAGAAACGACTCTGCCAGACCTATCAGCAAGCATGTCCCTGGGTTTGTATTGTCCTGGATTGTCATGAAGGATTTATCACTGTTCAGTTCAAGGATATATAGAGCATCATTGAAGCTTAACTCATATGTGATACACACACACACACAAATTTCAAACCAAAAAGCCTTTAAAATCTTTGAACTTGAAGAGTCAGTCACAGATCTGAGCTTTACCATTTGCTATAAATAGCTCCTACTTCTGCCCAGCTCTTCTCTTCTTGATTTCAGAGCTTGGATTCACCCTTTCTAAGGACAATGCTATATTGTGTGTATTGCCTGAGCTGAAGACAGGACCATTTCAAGAGATGGTGAGCTTGGCTTCATGGGAGAATTACATAAATGCATCGTCTGTGTGCATCAGCCTATTGTACTACCATCCAGCATCAAAAGAGGATCCAACAGTCTCAGGACAGGCACCACTCAGAACACACCTGGAGTCTGGCTCAGTCAGTGCATTGTAGGAAGAAGCCTTGACTCCCAGAGATCACAAAACCGCAAATGACATTGTGATTGAAAGGCCAAGGCCAGAGAAATGGAATCAAAGTAAAGAGTATACAGGCTGCTCTGCCATAATCAAGCTTCCAAGCTCTCCAGCTAATAAAAGCTCTTTTGTCCAATCACACTCCCTAATTCCTATAGAGTTACGTGTCTGGTAACCAAAAATGTAATTTTTTTTTGTTTCTCCAGAAATCACAGATGTTCAAATCTCACTTTCTTTTCTTAGAAGGCAAATGAGAAAACATGAATACAGGCATGTGCACATCCAATGACACATGAAAGAAGGAGAAACCACATTAGGGCTCTTAGAAAAAAATGTCCTATTTTACATATGTTAATCAATCAAGAAGCATTTATTAAGTACCTACTATGCACCAGACACTGTACTAAGCGCTGGGGACAAAAGAGAAGCAAAAATATGGCCCCTGCCCCAAACAGTTTACAATCTAATAAAATTCCTTCAACTTGTATTACATCATTGGATGTTCCTGCCTACCTCATAAAATGGCTTAGAAGCAGGAACTGCAACTTCAAGGCCCCCTAGGTCCTCAAGCGCAGTCCTTTGAATGAATCCAAACTTGACAGAACAAATCCCTTTAATAAAAGGATTTATTCTGTAAAACTTGGACTCAGTCAAAAGGCCGCACCCAAAGACCTAAAAGGCCACGTGTGGCCAGGAGGCCACAGGTTCCTGACACCTGTTTCTAAGCCATCTTATGAGGTAGGCAGGAACAGCTGTTATTATTCCCATTTCACTGAAGGGCAAGCTTCAGTTTCCCCCTCAAATCACAGTATTTGCTATCAGCAATGCTAGGATGTGGCCATTTCTTCTACCTCCTAGTCTAAAGCTCTTTTTGCTGCACTCCGTGCTGCCTCTGCAGATTTTTGAGTTGTCATGGTCATCATGTTCATGTGACCATCTGAAGACAAGATAAGAGTACCTTAGGAAGGTCTTATTGCATGAGTATTATAAATAGAGAAGAAAGTATGGCCCCAAATTATTGCATGAGTATTATAAATAGAGGAGAAGAAAGTATGGCCCAAAATTGTGTGTGAAAATAGATTTTCAAAACTCTAAAAGGATTCCAACCATTTTCTTTTTCAAAGAGAGTCATGTCCAAACAATTCATGTGTCCATAGTTCTCCTTCTTTCTCTAAGCATCAGCTTTCCTTTAATTTTCCTTTAATTTTCTTGTATTGGTTTAACTGTGGACTTGTTATATCCTCTAACAGAATGCAAGCCCCACAAAGGCAGAGCCACTTTCATTTATGTGTTTGTTTCCCCAGCACCTAGCATATAATGCCTTCCACATTACAGGTGCTTAATAAATATTTATTAAATCAAATTTTCCTTATTCTTCATCTACCCATCGTTACATGCTGTCAACTTGCTTTCACTATACTGGGACTCATTCTTGTTGATGCATTCTGTCTTATGTTGAGCCACTGTTACAAGATCATTTTTCATATCTGCAGAGCCTTGACCTCTCCCACCAAAGATAGTATTTAGCATATATTCATTGAATTTAATTTAGCTTTTGAAGGTCTGGAAAACATCAGAGTGGTTTAGTGTACCCACAAGTGAACTGTTAAATGTTTAACCAGTGATTCTTCAGAAAAACACACACACACATACATTCAAGACATACTTTTAAGTTAAATCTGTAGTATTAACATTTTCTTTATTGCTTTCTTAACTTCAGCTAGGAGTGGGGAACCTCCAACCCTGAGGTCATATGTAGCCTTCTAGGTCCTTGGGTACAGCCTTTTAACTGAGTCCAAGTTTTACAGAACAAATCCTTTTATTAAGGGAATTTGTTCTGTGAAGTTTGCATTCAGCCAAAGGGCTGCACTTGAGGACCTAGAGGGTCACATGTGGCCTCAAGGCCATAGGTTCCCCACCCCAGTGACTAGACAATCAACAAAATAATAAACCAAGCCTTGATTTATAGGGTTTGCTGACTTGCAAGGTATAAATGATAACAATGAAATTTTAATAATCAGCTCTCTGAAGTTGGTTAGTGCTGGCTCACAGTCGTTTCAGTTGTGTCCAATTCTTCCTGACCCCATATGGAGTTTTCTGGGCAAAGATACTGGACTGGTTTGCCATGTCCTTCTCCAGCTCATTTTACAGATGAGGAAACTGAGGCAAACAGGGTTAAGTGACTTGTCTGGGGTCACACAGCTAGTAAGTGTCCGAGGCCAGTTTTAAACTCAGGAAGTTGAATCTTCCTGACTCCAGACCTCACACTCTATCGGCTGGGCCACCTAGGTGCCCAACAACAACAGAACAATATTCGTCCATAGCGTAATGAGATCATTCTTTGGATCAGTGAGCAAAATCCTGCCTATAATTAGAGGGTATGTTCTGTAAGGAGTCCAACAGGAGTCCTGGATACACTCTTACTTGGGCCTTCATTTGCCCTTCTCTTCATAAACTTATCTGAAGAACAAAGCAGCTAGAAAATATAGATATGTACCCTGAACTCACATGCAAGAAGATGGGAAAGAGGGCAGGGGAACTTTTTCTTCCATCAAGCCCCCTCCTGACCAGAAAGAAATCACCTCTAAGCCCTGGTCTCAGGTGACATTTTCCTTGACACGGGGTTGCATTTCTTCACCTGTCTAAACTAAGTAAAGAGGATCCAATATCCACTTCTCCCTGATCTTTTCAGCAGATACTCAAAGGATAAAGAAAGGATAATTTATTATTCTTCTGGATAATCCTGTAGAGTAGATTGTGAACTGTCTCTGCTGCCTTACAAACAGGGAGGCTTTCTCCTGAGTAAGGAGCTGCTCAGATCAGTTTGGCACTACTCAAAATAACCAGGACAGGGACTTGGCTTTGGCTCCAGGACACATTCCTTACCACTCCCACTCCCAACCCCCATCAATAACTCATGCAGAAAAATCTATGTTACCACTTTAAATAGGGAAAAACTGGTGACAATTGGACTATTACACCTACCCAAGTGTGCCAGTGACCATAGATTTCCTATTCAAATAGAGTTTTCAAGGAAATCCTGATGTTTCTATTCAATTCAACGAATTATTTTTAAAAATTTTATCCTTAATTTATGAAAAAACAAAAAAAAATCTATGTATAAAGGAGTACAGAAAAAGGCTATATATATAAAACTGTGAATCTCTGTTGTTGCTTTCAAAATTGCCCTGTCTCACCAAGTATTTATTAAGATTTTACTATGTGCTAGGTATTGTACCTGCCCTTGAGGAGCTGAGATTCTATTGGGGTGGGGGAATAGATCATGTACAAATATAAGTAAAAACAAAATGTATGCAAAGTACACAGAAAAAGGAGAATTTCCTAACAATTAAGATGGGACATCAGGAAAGGCCTTGTGTAGAAGGTAGCACTTAAGATTAGCTTTGAATGATGTTACGGATTTCAAGACACAAGTGAGGAGGGAGAGTATTGCAGGCATAGTGAACATTTTGTGCAAAGTCATGAAGGTAAGAAATGAAAGACAAAATATTGTGGAGGAGGAAGAGGTAAAAGAAGAAGAAAAAAGAAAAAGGAGGAGGAAGAGAGGAAGGAAGGAAGGAAGGAAGGAAGGAAGGAAGGAAGGAAGGAAGGAAGGAAGGAAGGAAGGAAGGAAGGAAGGAAGGCTATTTTAGGGGTTGGAGTTTTGGTTTTGATTTTTTGTTTTTGGTTTGTTAGAACAGGTTTTTTGGATTATTGATATGGGGAACTCTCAGTGTTGAAAATCCCTCTCATGAGGCAAATCAGTAATTTATCTATAATGAAGCCTTAGAAAGTTGTCTGAGCAACTTACTTAGATCAATGATTTGTCTACGGTTATCCATCCAATATATGTCCAATCACTTGAACTAAGGTCTTCCTGACTCTAATGCCAGACTGCTAACCACTATGCTATGCTGACTATCAATTTTGTTATAATGTTTTTTTTTTTAAAATTTTTCTCTTACAAAAGACATAATGCCCATTTGCGTCCCTCCACCAGCAGAAGTTTCTGATTTTTTTTGGCTCTGAAGAGACACTCAAAATGGGATTACTGGGGGTAATTTTTGAAGGCAACCACAGAGAGTTTGTTTATTTTTTCAAGCTAAAATTAGTGCTACTCATCAATACAAATGGTCCACATACCTGAAGTATGTGTAGTGTGCTGCCCACAATACCCACATGGTGCCAGATAAGAGCATAAACTAGCAATTTGGAATTATTTCAACATGTGCTTGCCTGATTTCTTGTCTAAAGGCTTCAGAGTAATTAAAGAGAGCCAGGTCTCTTTAGTCATCTAGTAATTGGGTATCAAAATGGAGTTTCATAACTAGTCCTAAAATACACACACACACACACACACACACACACACACGCACACAGCTCTGGGTGTGTCTGTGTGTATGTCTGTGTCTGTATGTCTGTGTGTGTATGTATTCAAGGCCCTTAGGATGATTTATTTCTTGCCTTAATCTTTGTCTAGTGCCTGGTAAAGTCGAGGATAAGCAACATAAAAATTTAAATTTTTTTTTAATACTTTAAAAAGAAAGAAGTTACAAATGCTATCATAAAGCCTAGATGGAAATATATATATATATATATATATATATATATATACATACATACATATATATATGTGTGTGTGTATATGCATATGTTATATACTTGCGTATTATTTTTATCATAAATTTATTATAATTATAATAAATATGTTACCCAGCAGAAAGACAGTATGGGGTAATTATGAGAGAGGCAGCCCTAGAACCAAAATTTGCATTCAAACTATGCCTTTGAAGAGTTTGCCTGCATGACTCTAAGTAACTCATAAGTCACTTAACCTCTCAGCACTTTGAGCAATTCTCTAAAACTATAAGTTGCAAAGAAGACACAGTTGCTTTAGGAGGAATTTACTCATCAAGGGAATTCCTTACAGCAATAAGATCACTGATCCAGCCCCCCAAATGTGTATAATGTGCACATTATAAACACACAGATAAATAAGTGTCACGCAAATAAGTGCACATGAATAAACCCAATGTTGGTTATTTGGATCAAGTTCCTTCAGCCAAAGGAATAGAGGTGATATATAGATAAAGACAGTTAGACAGACAATACCCATGAGTACAGCTCCTGACTCCAAAGGAATTCTATCAACCCTACAAAAGTGTAGAATCTTTTCTGACCTATTTGTGATTGATGCATTCAGAGGTATCTGAATTCTGCGTCTGATTTCCTTAAGATTGGAGTTTTTACAAAAGATCCCTGCTGCCTTTGTCTTCCTCAGTATAAAATCATAGATCCACAAACCATCAAGGGATCTGGTTAGTAATGTCTAGGTAGAACTGCCATCTGAGATCTTGTATATGTATAGTGGTTTCATTTTCCTAGGTGAGACAAAGACAAGGACCACAGTGGATGGCTTCACAGCCAGGTGCAGACATGCACCTGTCTTCTTGAATCCTTTTAAGAATATATTCGCCAATTGGTTTTGCATATTATCGATAAAATCTTATAATTAGATCAATTTATGTTAAAGCCCTCTCTATGTACCTTGAAATCTCTAACTTGATTAATATAGCACCCTTATAGTTAGCAAAAAGCGGAAAGCCTCAACATTCTTTCACATATTGTTGTTGTTGTTCAGTCATTTTCAGTCATGTCTAACTCTTTCTCACCCCATTTGGGGTTTTCTTGGCAAAGATACAAAAGTAGTTTGCCATTTCCTTCTCCAGCTGATTTTCCAGATGAGAAAACTAAAGCAAACAGGGTTAAGTGACTTGCCCAGAGTCACAAAGCTAATAAACATCTAAGGCTAGATTTGAACTCAGGAAACTGAGTCTTCCTGACTCCAGGCCCAGCATTCTATCCACTGTACCACTGAGCTGCCCTCTTTCACGTATAATTGTCAACAGTTATTGCTGGATTTGATAGTGTTCTTATGGTCAGGCATCATAGGAATACCAGTGCTGACTAGAAACATTTCCCCAAAATTTCTTCTTTATTACAAGTTTTAAATGATTTGCACACATTTTCAAACACCATAAATTCCACCAAAAACCCATGAGATACTCAAAAAACATGAAGTAATAACAAAAATAAAAATGGGGGGGGGTAAGGGGAGTACACCAGGGAAATATAGGAAAGTTCCAAAAATAGGCTTTCTCTCCTAACTAGTGCAGGGTTTTCTGGAAGTCCTTTCTTACCCCAAGATAACTGTGTCTTTTATTCAGTGGTATCTATGAAGATGAATACTATGTGTAATGATAGCACAAACTGGTGCTGGTATTCAAGCCTACAGCTTAGAAGATTAGGTTAAGCTTAAAAGGACCAGGCTACAGACAAATTAGAAATCTAAATCCTAGCGGTAGTGTTGTGCTTCAGCTAGCTACCAGTGCTCCCTGATAGATAATCCTTTCCTAGGCTACAGCTAGTGTGGCTGCAGAGGATTGAAAATCATTATATATATACTAGACTTTTCTTTTAATCTATGCAAACAGCATCTGTCCTTATGTAAGGGTAAGGATCAATTGAGTCACAATCAATCAAATCACTCTATTTAAAGTAAAGAATAAGATACCCTAGCCATAATAACTTTATCAGAGGAAAACATCTCTATTCAATCAATCAACCAATCAAAAGCATTGAACTAATGCACATCCTGTCACACCATTTGGATCTTCAAAAGAACAGTAAGCCATCAGTATTTGAGTATCTAGAAGGTTAGCAGAGAGAGTTTTTGTGGAAAAGACCCAAGAGAAGGTTGATTGATGATGGGGTAGAGGAGAAATAGACCTTCCTTTTCTTTCCCTATCCCTGAACCAGAAAGAGATTTTGTGAACTTCCAAAGTGCGAGGATATTGACTTCTCTTTGGCATGCCAGCAACATCCTCAAAACAGCTGGAAGCTGATGTCTGGATCAGGAGTTGGGAACAAACTAGATATACTAAAGAAAACTACTTCTGCTGGGTTAAAATAAATCTATCAGAAAATTACATTATGCCTAAGGAAAAGTTCATTAATACCCTATGAAGGGGAGCAAAGGACTTCCAAAAACCAGGAGGTATGTGTTATCTTTTTGCCACATGTGTTCTTTTTAAGCTTTAGCCCATTTTCCACTGAACTCTGTAAGTAATGGTAAGAGAGAAATTATCATGCTTTAGAGATTTTTTTTTAACTATCCTTACTATATCTCTCAGTAAATAATTATTTTTAAAAGCTAATTAAGTCTGACTGACTAATTGATATCAACTGATAATAATGTGGTAAAAACACATTGGTGGGGGCTCATGAGATGCAGCACTAGAAAACCATCCCCCATCTTATTGCCACCTTTAGGAACCTGAGGGGAGATGTACCCAACCACATTTTGAAGACTTGGTCTGCTAAACCTAGTGTAGGTTTGGAGCTCCAGGGGATGTGCTCTATTTACATTCCTCCCAGAAAGAAAAAAAAAGTAATGTAATTGGTCAAACCACTACAGAAACATCCTACCTGAAGAAAAAAAAATTTTTTTGAAACATAGACTATGTCTATAAATGGGTATTACCATGTATGTCATAGTGAGAGCCATCCTTTATGTACATAGAATGTAAAAGTTAATATTCCTGCTTTGTTGATCCCTGACATATTTATGTTACATAATCTTAATTGGCCTTCAATGAAGCAAGGCAATTCTTTCACAACTCCCAGAAGATTCACTATCCTACTCACCATGGCAGCTTTTCCAAATCTTAACATCCCTCCTCAAACTTTCCCCTACCCTCTCTGTTTAAAATCTTGTCTTTTCAGTGACTTTGCCTCCTAGTTCTCACCTTTCTTCTCTCTCTTCTAATATCATGAGTTCCACTACAGAAAGTAAACATATTTCAGAATCATAGAATCTCAGAACTGGGAAGGACCTTGAAAAGATGGAAGGCACTTGATAGAAGAGACCAAATCTTTTCCATCCTGAACCTGAACAAGAATCTTCTATACACTATCCCTAATAAGTTATCATCCAACCTCCACTTGATTTTGCCATCTCTCTCAAGCGTTCCACTTCCAAGGTCATGAGCTCTGGAATTCCCTTATATGATCACGATCTACTGCTATTCTACCTCTCCTTCTGCCGTGCATCACCTAATCCTCTTCTTTGTCCTCACTGTGACCTCCAAGCCCTCTACCAAAGGGGAGAGATTTTCTAATGCTATATCTCATGAGCCCCCAGTGATGTACATTGATTATCAATTGACATCAATTAGTCATCCAGACTCAATTAGTTCTTTCCCAGGCCATTACCCCTACACTGGTTATACTCTATTGCATTTCCCATTTTGACCCCTTGTTGAACCAGTTTAACTCTACACAGTCCTCTTTTCTCTAGTCCCTTGCCTCCTTATGCTATCACCAGTCTTGCCCCACCAAACCTCATCCTTGGATTATTTCCATGACCCATTGTCTTCCTACTCACATACTACTGAATGAAGTTGGAGAAAATTACAAAACCATGCTGACTGGAACCACTACATATTTATGTTACATAATCTTAATTGGCCTTCAATGAAGCAAGGCAATTCTTTTACAGCTCCCAGAAGACTCACTATGGCATCGAAGTCCTACTCACCATGGCAGCTTTTCCAAATCTTAACATATCTCCTCAAACTTTCCCCTACTCTCTCTGTTTAAAATCCTGTCTTTTCAGTGAAAAAAAAAATTGAAGCTATTTGCAGAAAGCTCCCTCTTCTCTGCTCCTCCTCATCTCGCATCACTCAAATACTGATCACTACTCTCTCCTCCTTCACTTCTTTCTCATGAGAAGAAGGGGCCTTTATCCTTATCAAGTCAAACCCCTCTATATGCAAATGATCCCGTTCCCATTCTAACTCTCCTTTGTGGCTTCAAGAAGCTACAGCATGCACAGAAGCCACACCTCAGTACAACCGCAGATTGAGGGTAACCACCAGACCTCAAACCTGTCAGTAAGTCAGGGGGATGTCTATCTACCCCAAGCATGTGAAGAGTTCCCGTGGTGAAATGAGCAGGTGACAACAATTTGTTCCAACAGCCATGCAGGCTTCTGAAGCAGGAGCTGTGAAGTGCCCAGAGTTTGGTCAGACATTGAAGACACCAAAGCCACCAACCGCTTCCTGGACCCTTATCGGTCATCTTGACTTTTGTCTTGCCACTAGAGTTCAATAACTCTGGAAGAGAGAATGAGGCTAACAACTTTGCGCAATTCTGCCTCACTTAAATCCAATTCATGCCGGAGTAAAGACATCACTGCGATGTCACTGGTCCTCTTTGATAATGAAGGACAAACAACAACAATAACTACCTACAAACATGCTCACATCTCCCCCAACCTCAAAAAGCCCTTATTTGATTGTTCCATCCCTAATAGCAATCGGCCTCTTTCTCTCCTGAAAAGGCCATTACATTACATGCCTCTGCTTACTTTCCTTTCATTCTCTTCTGAACTTTGCAGAACTCAACTGTTTTCTCCAAGTTATCATTGATACTTTAATTGACAAAATTAATGGGATTTTGTCAAACCTCATCCCATTTGACCTGTCTGCAGCCTTTGACATTGTCAGATGATCTCTCTCTTCTTCACCATTACCCCTTGAATACTCTCTTCTCTCTAGGTTTTTGAGAAGCTGCTCTCTTCTATTTCCTCTACTACCTGTCCAACCCACTCCTTCTCAGTCTCCTTTGCTGGATCTTCATCCAGGGCTAGTGCCAGCTCAAACTGGCTCAGGAGAGCACTTGGTAAAATTTTCAGTTTGAGCACTGACACCTTGGGAATGAGCAAATGTTACAAATCAGCACTCGATTTATTGTTTTAATGATTCTCAGATCACTTAAGAAAGTGATAGAGAAAATGATAATTCAGAATGAACTTAGAAATGTGTGGAACCACTTTTTCTCAGATACTTGAACGTTAAATATTTACCAGCATATCCCTGGTATTCTCCAAGGATATATTCTGGACCTTCTTCTCTTCACCTTCTAAACCACTTCCTTTGGCGTTCTCATCAGTTTCCATGGATTCAACTATCATCTCTATGCAGATGTTTCAAATTATCTAGTCCTAACTTCTCTCCTGACTTCCAGCTTCTCATCTCCAACTTTCTATTGGACATCTCTAATTGAATGTTCCACAGACATCTTAAACTCAATGTGTTTGAATATTAATTTTGCCTTAGTAACATTTCTTTTATGCTCCCTTTTCTCCTCTGACGCTGTCACCACTCTCCAGTAGGTTCTCATCATCTTGTGCCTGTGCAATTGCAATAACCTGCTAGTTGATCTTCCCATCACAAGTTTCTCCCCACTGCAGTCTATCCTGCACTCAGCTGTTAAATTGATTTTCCTAAAGCACAAATCTGACCATGTCACTCCTGCCCTCATTCAATTAGCTTCAGTGGCTTTCCATTACCTCCAGAATCCAATGGAAAATCTTTGGTATTTAATGATCTTTATAATTTGGCCTTTTCCTGGCTTTCCAGTCTTCTTATACCTTAGTCTCATCCTCATCTTCTGATCTATTAACATATTGACATCCTTGCCATTCCTTGACCATGACACTCTATCTCCCAATTCTGTGCATTTTTCTTTTTTTTTGGAGGGGGAAGGCAGGGCAATTGGGGTTAAGTGACTTGCCCAAGGTCACGCAGCTAGTAAGTGTGTCAAGTGTTTGAGGCTGGATTTGAACTCAGGTCCTCCTGACTCTACTCACTACACTACCTAACTGTCCCATCTGTGCATTTTTCACTGGCTGTCCCCTATACTTGGAACTTTTTCCTTCCCCATCTCTATTTCTTAACTTCCTTGGATTCCTTCAAGCCTGAGCTAAAGTCTCAGTTTCAGCAAGAAACTTTTCCTAGTCTTCCCTTATGCCTTCCCTCTGAAAGTATTTCCAATTTTTCCTTATTATGTATATTGTTTGTATGTAGTAATTTGCATATTGTCTCTCCCATTAGATTGTGAACTCAATTGAGAACAGGGGCTGGGTTTTTTGCCTTTCATTGTAACCCTAGTGCTTAAAACATAGCAGATGTTTAATAACAGCTTGTTGAATTGTCTTGACTTGAAGGCCTTCAATGATAGGAAATCCACTGCTTCCAAGAGCATGTATAGCTCTAATTGATAGAACATTTTTTTTACAACAATCCTAGTTCTGTCTCCCTTCAACTTCTACTCATTTGTCCCAATTCTGTCCTATGGGCCTAAGCAAAATAAATCTAAAGACCCTTCAACATTTCAAATACTTGAAGATAGGTGTCATGATCCTTCCAAGTTTTCTCTTTTCGTAGCTTCACATCCACAGTTTTTTAAGCAGTCACCCTATGGCACAGTCTTTAGTCCTCTTACCATATTGGTTGCCCTCAACTTGACACACTCTAACTTGTCAATATACTTCCTAAAATGTAACATACAAAATTGGGCTCAATTTTCCAAATGTTATATAACCAAGGTAGACCTCATTCTAGCTATCATGTCCTTTATTATAAATACCATGCTTCACTAATTTCAGAGATCTTATTAATAATGTTCTACTGCCATGCCTGATGCTATTAACACATATTAACTTTATGATTCACTAAATGACCCAGATTTTTTTCCGTAAGAACTATTGTTTAACCATGCTTCCCCTATCCTATACTTGTGCAGCAGTTATGTGTGTGTGTGTGTGCCAGCACATGTGTAAATGTGTGCATGTGTGTTTTAATTCAAGTATAGGACTTTATATTTATGTACCCCTTAAAGGATTTTGGGTCAAAGTGAAGCTGATGAGGAAGGGACCAAAGCACATAAAGAAGTAAAAAAAAAAAAAGAAAACATGGCTCTGTCATATTGGAAATATTCTGAGATAGTCTCATCAAAAAGGGAAGTCAGCTCTATAAATTATTCAATTCAAATATCTCTCTTTGAGCTCAATGGATTGCTAGCTATCAGTCCTTTGGAGCATGGAAAATAGATAGCTCTGTAGATCTTTCCAATACACATGTCATTTCAACCACTATTTATTAAGCATCAGCTATGATCAGAACAATATGCTACATGCAGAGGGAAACACAAATTTTAAATGAAAAATTGTTACCATCTTAATAAAGATTGCAGTCTAGTGGGAAAGATGTCACATACAATGGTATCTATGATACACAATATTACTACTGCTGATACCGAGGATGGGTGCATTAGAAATATTCAAAACAGTGCTATGTAAATCCCAAAAGGGCTCCAGATTAATCCATACTTGCTCAACCCAGCCACTTCTTTACCGGCTCCTGAGACTGATTCCAAGATATTTTGATGGGATTCACATATATATGTGCACATGTGGCCATGCACATGCACACACACACACACACACAATACCGTGAAGTTTCACACTTCTTGAGCAAGGCTTGTCTTTTCTATTGTCTTCTCGACTACCTCACACCTCACCTAAGACAGTTTTTTAAATATTCGTCCTCTCATCTAATGTTGTCATTGGTTAGTAAACAGCCATTTTTCTCTCATCCAGATTTATGGAAGCCACATACTAGGGAGAGATGCAGGACAAAGGTCTCAGTTTCTCTTTTAAGATGAACATTACTATGTCTTTGTGAGGGCATTTGGTAATCAATATAGCCAAAGTGGATTGTAAACTCTTATCCATAGCCCATCTATATTCTGTGCTCAATAAAAGAATATAAGAAAGCAGTGCCATTTCTATGCCAGGTGAGGGAGTTAATATAATTTCTTCCTCGCCACTTATATTTCTTTTAAATGAAGAAGAACATACAGGAACTTTTAGATGCTTTTAAACTAATCCATTGCCTCTATGCCTAGGAAAATCATAAGTTCACAGAATGAGGGTTGAAAGTGACCCCCTCATTTTACAGATGAGGAAACTGATGATCAGAAAGGTTAAATAACTTACCTGGGATTAAGGAGCTATTAGAAGACAATATTTGAACTCAAGTATTCTTGGCTTCAAGTCCAGTACTTTCTACACTATTCCATGCAGAAAATTAGGCTCATCAAATTCTGCCAAATCCAATACATCTCTGACTGATTTATCTGTGCCACTTCAAGACACAAAATATTAAAAGATATGGTGAGTTCTTATGGACCTTGGCTTGACTGCCACACACTGTAGCCAAGATTTACACAGAAACTTTATGCCCAAAACTAATAAAGCTCATGCCATCAAAAGCAAGGCAAAACACAATGGCATCTAGAGGAGCAGCCAGCAGATTATCAACCTAACCTCTTAAGCAACAGTTCTGCACCAGAGCCAGAGAAGAAGCTGGAGAAGAAGCTAGCTAGGGAGCTAGTTACACAGGCCCTTGTTCTATTCCTTACCTCTGTTGCTTCTCTTGGCATCTGGGCCCTGCAGATGGGAGCACTGGCTTCAAATGTGTGTGTGAGAGAATGTGTGTTGGTGTGTGTGTGTGTGTGAGAGAGAGAGAGAGAGAGAGAGAGAGACAGAGAGAGAGAGAGAGAGAGACAGAGACAGAGACAGAGACAGAGACAGAGAGTGAGCAAAAGGCAAAATTAGAATAGGTTTTAGACTCATGACAGTTACCTTGTGCAGTAATGGCAGAGGTTAAGAAATCTAGGATTTTTCCTTTGAAAGAGAGAAACTTTTCCAAAGAGAGCCTGGAATCTGGATGCTTGCTTCCCAGAGAAATTCTGTCTCTCGAGGAGAAATGTGAGCTTGGGGAGTGGGGAGTAAAGGAAGCATGATTTTACAATAACACTAAAGAAAAGCTGACATCAGATGGGAATACTCTGGGAAAATGAGGCACATTTTTAAGCAGTCTAAAATCAATATACTCACTTGTAAATAGATTGTGTCTAACTAGTATAGCTCTGAAAGGGATCTGCTACTCTATCTCACTTTCTTGCCAACAGGCCGGCCTTTCCACATTAAGAAGACCCTTTTCCTTTGAGAGGCAGTCTGTCTGCTTCTGCTGCCAATGCCTAATCTGAAGGTAGGGGCCTCTAGGATCATCCTAATCCTCTCCACATCACAGAGTAACTGCTTATTGTCACAAACAGATGAATATGACTTGAAGTATGAAGCAGACAACAGAAGGAACAAATGAGTTCCTAAGCCCATCAACATCTTGCTTTCAGGCAAAGGCATACATACGCCCATATGTATATATATATATATATATATATATATATATATATATATATGTGTGTGTCTGTGCACACACATACACGCATGTTTATACACACATGTATGTGTGACAAAAACACATGTTCATATGCATTTGTACATATGTGTATGCATTTGTTGTGTAAATATATTATTTATATACACATATAGATATGTGCATATATATAAATGTGTATGTATGTTTTATATGTATGTATTATTATCTATGTGTTTTTATATAATATACACATATTATATATGTATATATATGTTAATGTCAACAGGAGAAGGAAAAAGTAATATAGGAGTAGTGAAAGAACTGATAAATGAATACAAAATCATTTACTAAGCACTTAATATGTACCAGACACTATGCTAAGTGCTAGAGATATAAATACAAATGAGCAAGATAGACATTTGCCCTCAAGGAAGAGAAAGGAAGGAACAGATGCAAGAAATATTGCTTGAGTAGAATCAATAAGATTTGCTACAAGGTCGGATATGAGAAATGAGGAAGAAAGAAGTGCCAAAGACAACACCAAGGTTTTAAACATGGACAATGGATGAATGACTGGTAGTTCCATGGACAGAAATATTAAAGTTAAATGAAGGAGCAGGATGATTAGAAGGCTAACGCAGAGGAATAGCCTTGGAATCAGAAGACCTGGGTACAAATTCCACTTCTGATGCTTATGTATGACCATGAGGAAATTATCTAAGTTCCCTGGGCCTCAGTTTCTTCATCTGTATAAAGAGGTGTTTAGATTATAGGAACTACCAGTGAGGAGTTGATAATATTGTCTTTAAAGAGTTTGAATTTTCAATGAGTTGTATGCTCTGAAAAAGACAAATATTAGATTACAATCCAGTAGAGAGTCATGGGTGGCCTTGGAGGTCCCTTCCAGTTTTAGTTCTATGAACCTAGGAATATTCATTTTTTTAATTAATTTTTTTGGAGGGGGGAAGACAGGGCAATTGGGGATAAGTGACTTGCCCAAGGTCACACAGGTAGTAAGCATGTCAAGTGTCTGAGGCCAGATTTGAGCTCAGGTCCTCCTGACTCCAGGGCCAGTGCTCTACTTGCTGCACCACCTAGCTTCCCCTTTTCAGTTTTTTAAATGTTGACTTTTAGGTACTGGGGGAAGGGGGTCGCTGATATCCAAATGGAGATGGCAAATGACAGTTAGAAATAGGGGCTGGAGCTAACTGTACTTTCCCAGGGGCTCCGAAGTCAGTTCTCAGAATTAGAACCCTTCTGTTTCCTGCTTCCACTGTAAAATTAGCATTGCCTCCTTGGCTGGAGACTTGAGAGAATTTGAAAGGACATTTGGCCAGAGGTGCATGAGTGGTCCTCTTATAACTATGCTGATCCATACATGGTGGAGTAGAAAGTAAGTCAGGCCTGATAAAAATCCTTGAGATAGTGCACTAAACTCTACAAACAGACAGATTTACTGGATAATCAGAGAGACAAGAGCAGAGAAAAATCTCTAGGAAGCTACCTAGTGACAACTTAACCCAGAGAAGTATATGAATATGATATGAATGGGAGATGATGCTAAGATCGAAACAGAAAACAGGAGAAGAGAGTGAAGAAGAATGGAAAAGACAAAATAAGAGAGGATGGGAAAGGAGAGGAAGGCATGGATCACAGAAATAGCCCACAGTAATTCCTCTGGCCTGAAGCCAGGCTTCAGCATTTAATGCTCCTACAATGTATACTTGATAAACCCTCAAAAGTGTGGGAAAACCAGTGTAATGGCAATGCCCCGACCTCTGTCCTTAATTCTCTCCGATATTCTTTCCCAAACTGCATAATATTGCTTTACCTGAGCCCTCTATTTTGGGTTGTCTGCATTGTGGAGCATGCATCAAACAGCAGGTCAGTTTTACAAAGCTGCTTCACTCTAGGAGGGCCATCCAGCATTTCTAAATATCTGTATCAGCATATTTTCTATGTATTTCATTTACCTTTTTTTTTATTAGTTGATAAACATTTATTAAGTACCTACAATGTGCCAGGCACTGTGTTGAGTACTAGGGATACAAATACAAAAAGAGAAAGAAGACAGTCTCTGCCCTCATGGAGCTTATAGTCTAATAACTGGCCTATAGAACAATATATACAACTATTATAATGTAAATGAAAACAACACTGAGTGATGATGCCAAACAGCAATCAACTCTTATTAACTTCATTTCTATCCAGAGCACTGCCATCTTTCCAGTCACCCTCCCAGTCACCTCCAATCACTGCCATTCACCCAGCTTCATAATCTTTAGTGTCACCTATTTTTTCACTCTTCATTTCCCACATTTAGTCAGTTACCAGGTCTTATTAATACTATCTCTGTGTTGTTGTTGAGGGGTTTCAGTCATGTCTAACTCTTCACGACACCATTTGGGGTTTTCTTGGCAAAGATACTGGAGTGGTTTGCCATTTCCTTTTCCACTTTATCTTATAGATGAAGAAACTGAGGCAGAATGGTTTGTCATTTCCCTCTCCAGTTCATTTTACAGACGAGGAAACTAAGGCAAAGATGATTAAGTGACTTGCCCAGGGTCACAGCTAATGAGTGTCTGAGGTCACATTTGAACTCAGGTCCTCCTGACGTCAAGGCTGGTGCTCTCTTCATTGCACCACCTCGCTGCCCTACTACGTCTGTAACATTTTCCCTGTCCCCATCTTTCTACTCCCACACAGCCATCACCTTAATTCAGCCCTTTCTCTCACCTAGAAGACTGTTGTAGCTTCCTAATTGTGTTCCCTGACTTTAATCTCTCTCTTCTTGGATCCATCCTGCAGACAGCTGTCAAACTGTTATTACCAAGGCACAGGTCAGGCTAATACGCGTATTACTCTTGCTTCTAGGATAAAAGGCAAACTCCCCTGCTTGGCATTAAAGGTCTTTTTTTTCTCTATTTTTTTTTAATTTAATATATTTAGTTTTCAGCATTGATTTTCACAAGAGTTTGAATTACAAATTTTCTCCCCATTTCTACCCTCCCCCCTACTCCAAGATGGCATATATTCTGGTTGCCCTGTTCCCCAGTCTGCCCTCCCTTCTGTCACCCCACTCCCCTCCCATCCCCTTTTCCTTTCCTTTGTTGTAGGGCAAGATAAATTTCTATGCCCCATTGCCTGTGTATCTTATTTTCTAGTTGCATGCAAAAACTTTTTTTTTTGTTTTTGAATTTCTGTTTTTAAAACTTTGAGTTCCAAATTCTCTCCCCTCTTCCCTTCCCACCCACACTCCCTCCCTAAGAAGTCAAGCAATTCAACATG
>CM053622.1:668071193-668118960 GCA_028646595.1 Phalanger gymnotis
GACTGGGGAATGGGGCAATCAGAATATATGCCATCTTGGAGTGGGGGAGAGGGTAGAAATAGGGAGAAAATTAGTAATTCAAACTCTTGTGAAAATTAATGCTGAAAACTAAAAATATTAAATAAATAAATAATGATAAAAAACAATAAAGAAAGTTGCAGAGAGTCAAGCAAGGGAGGAATCAGCACAAGCTGGGAGAAGCATCAATAGGAACTGGACTTGCATGAAACCTTTTGCCTTTTTGCGTCCTTGGTCTCTTCGATGCTCTATATCCCCGATCTTTCTTCTTTCTGCTTCCCTCCTACAATCCTTCCCTCTCCAAAAGTCATTTGTGTCACATACTGAAGCATCTGACCTAAACATAGCTGCTACCAAAGGACATGCAAAGAAAGCTCTAAGAAGGTTGAAATTAGAAAGGCTCACAATTTGTCCCATAAAGAAACCCCACAATCCTATTCCCTGGGTATATATATATATATACATATCCAAATATATTCAAAGGTCCTGGTATGGAGTAGCAGAAGAGCTACAAAAAGTGTGTATGAAGGAAATATTTGGGAAGCTACCAAACCAGCCCACACAAACCATCTGTTTGCCTCCTTGATCCATTTTACTTGGCAGGATGGAGACAGACAATGCAAAAGGAGAGAACAAGTGTACTTGAATATTCATTTGACAAATACTTATTGAGTACTTTGTATCTATGAGTTACTGGGCTAAGCATAGGGGTAATACAAAGAAGTAAAAGATACAGTCCTTGCCCTCCAGGGGTTTACAGTAACCAAGTTGGAAACAAGATGTAAAATGCATGAAACATTTAAATAACATAACAAGATTACATTTGATTAAGTATGCTTAGCTGGCTTCTCCTCTCTCTAAACTCTGTCTCTTGTCAAGTCATATGCATTATTACCTCTAGACTGATGACTAATAAATTGATATTCTCAGTTTTGACCTCTGTCCCAGAACTCCAGATCCACATTTTTACATGGAAATGCCACTAGCAACTCAAACTCAACCTGTTTGAAACTGAACAAATTATACTTTCCCCTAGTCTGTTTCTCATTTTGACATCATTCTTTCTTCCAGTAGCATTATCATTTATCCAACATCCTACATTGTAAGGCTTTGGCTCCTTCCTTTTCCTCTGTTTTCATTTCTAATCAGTTACCAAGTCTTGTCTTTTCAACTTCAGTGATATTTCTCACATCTGTCCCCTCCTCTCTAATCTACTATCCACATTCTGTAGGACAGGACGCCATTACAACTTACTTGGATTATTGAAATATTTACCATCTTCCTACCTTTATTTTCTTCTATTCTAATCTGATGGGGTGATGGGACCTGGACCCTGAATTTTCCCACATATTTCAGTAGCCGGATCCCTGGTGCCTTCTCCCAAGTCATCTGGCCCAGTCCAGCCCACCTTGATTACTTAGTTAGTTTACTTGATACTCCTTAATCCAATCTAAACCCTTTCACTGTTACACCTGGGCCTCCCAGGCTATTTGTCACTCCTTAATCCCATTTAAATCTTTTCACAGTCTTTTTATATGTAATTATCAGTCTCATCCTCATCGAATTTGAATACTTACTATAAATTTGCCCACCATGCTGTTGTGTTACAATAAAACTCACTACTCTGTCTGAAAGAAGGCTTGAGTGGTCAAATTCTTTCAAGGCAGACCCCCTTTACCCTTGCATTTAGGGGTTCCCAACACCCCAAACCAGAACACAATCCATCTTTCAATCTACTACCAGGGTAATTTTCCTTTTGCATAGATTTAGTTGCCACTCCTCAGATCAAAAATTTAATGGCTTCTAATTGTTTAGGAAGGAAAGTTCAAAATTTTTTGTTTATCATTCAAAGCTCCCCCATAATCCAGCTCTAAATATTTTTCCAGCTTTATCTTAGCCTTCTATAAACTCTGCTCCAACCAAACGGGATTATTTTCTGTCACCTAAACCCAACCCATACTTCATCACCTTTAAAGTCCAACTCTAATTCCTGTCAGAAAGTATTCTCTGGTTCCTCTAGTCAGCAGCGACTTCCCTTCACCTCTAGGACCTTGTATAACATTGTGCCATTCTAAGAGATCCCTTACATTATTTTATCTTTAATGTGTATGTGTTACATATCTCTATTAGACTCTAAAATCCAAAAGAAAGGAAATCAGATCTTAGTTATTTTTTCTATCCCACATGTTTTCACATGTTTTTCACAAATTATAACGATAATTAGATTGAATGGGACTAATTTTATTGAATAAAACATAAATAATAATAGGAGCTAATACATGATTAAACATAAAAGAAGTGGTAAGTATTCTAAAAGCTCAGAAAGAAGAAGTCATTTTGGTCTGAAATGGATGGGGAAGGCTTCAAAAAGAACATGGGACTTGAGTGTGACATTGAAGAATTGATACTATTTATATGGATGATGAAGAAGACAATGATCATTTTTTGAAAAGATAGCATGAGAAATGGTGCATAAGTAGGAATGATTATAGTGTTCAGGAGAGATCAAGAAGACCAATCTGCCTAGAGGTACAAGTTAATGTTTAGAGCGCTCAAAAATTGTGAAACCTATATTCAGAGAGCTAGAAGAGACATTATAGCTCATCTAGGTCACACCTTCATTTCCTTGGGAGAGAAATTCAAACACAAGGACAAACAATTCAAATCAAAACAAATCGAATAAAAGGGGGAGGTGCCTAAAGAGACTACAGTCTCTACAGCTACACTAAGAACTCATCAACCAAGTTAAATTTTTAAAAGACTTTCATAGAAGATGGTGCAAGGGCAAGTAACAGAGAGCAAACATAAATTAGTTCCATGGTTTTATAAGAATAATGTAAAAGATGTAAATCTTAGAATGAAATGCAAAGAATTGTTTGTAAAGTTATGTTCTTTTTAGCTCTTTTAGGTACAAGAGGAATATTAAAGGAGGGATGGGAGCCCTACCAAGAATTGATGAATGATAAAAGATTACAAACAGAAGGCTGAGATAACCAACTCTTATTTTGCTTTTGCACGGTTGTTGATGTTTTTCCCTTTTTCGATTACATGTAAAGATAGTTTTCAAGAGTCACTTTTACAAGATTTTGAGTTCCAAATTTTTTTCTCCCTCCCTCATGTAATCTGATATAGGTTATATATCCACATCAGTCATGTTGTGAAAGAAGAATTAGAACAGAAGGGAAAAACCACGAGAAAGAAAAAAATTAGTATGCTTTGATCTGCATTCAGAATCCATAGTTCTTTCTCTGGATGTGGACAGCATTTTCCATCATGAGTCCCTTGGAATTGTCTTAGATCACTGCATTGCTGAGAAGACCTAAGTGTATCAAAGTTGGTCATCACACAATGTTGTTGCTACTGTGTACAATGTTCTGGTTCTGTTCACTCAGCATCAGTTCATGTAAGTCTTAAGTAAGATGATATTTGAAATGGGAAGGACAGAGAAAAATGGATGATGGAATTCAAATCCCCAAAAAATTAGAAGATGGTAAGCTTCCCTCCCTGAATTCAAACCAATAAGCCTGGACTACATTCAAGATATGAAAAAGGCATCATTTGAAAACTGGAAGGGATTTCAGATACCACTTAGTCCAACAGCCTCATTTTATAGGGGAAGAAACTGAGGTTTAGCAAACTATATGACTTACCCAAGGTCTCACAAAGAGTAAGCATCAGAATCAGGATTACAGGTCCTCTGACTTCAGAGTCAATGTTGTATCTACTATAACACATGTTAAGATTATAATTGTTGAGCCACTATTAGGGATCTTTGAACAATCAAAAACATTGGAAAGGTGATAAAAGACTGGAGATAGGCATATATTGTCCCAAGACACAAGTTCATTTCAAATATAGATCACTTCTTTGCACTTGTATCTCCAATTCTGGCACAGATTAAGTGCTTTAAAGATACTTAATTGATTGATTGAAAAGAGAAAAGAGTTAAATCATTAAGTTATAGGCCAGTGATCTTGACTTCAGTTCTTAGTAAAAATCTCAAAGGAATATCAAGGGAATGTTTTGTGAGCATCTAGAAAAGGAAGCAGTGATCACAGAGAACCAATATTAGTTTATTAAGAATAGGGCATACTAAATGACTTACCTTGGTAGAGTCTCTAGAATGGCACACACAGAGTATACTTTGACTTTGGCAAAGCATTTCATGGAGTTGCTGCCAGACAACACAGATATGTGAGCTACCTGATAGCACAGAAAGTTTGAACTAGCTGAATGACCAGACTTGAAGAGTACCTATTTATGAGTCTATGCCACCTTTGAGGGAGGACAATAGTAATGTATCTCCTGGACCTAGCCTTAGTTCTGAATTGTTCAGCACCTTTTATCAGTGACTTGGGTAAAAGTTTAGATGGCATGCTTGTCAAATTTGCAGATGACATGAAGCTGGAAGGGATATCTTACACATTAGATTCAAAAAGATATTTATATGTCAGAACAATGGCCTGAACCTAATAGTCAATAAGCATTTGTTAAGAGCTTACTATGTGCCAGGCATCGTGCTAAGCACTAGAAACACAAAAAGTGGCAAAAGATAGTTCTTGCACTATAAGTTCACAATATAATGGGTATCTAATAAGATGACTTTTAGTGGAGTTTCATGTAAAGTTCTATGCTCAGATTTTTCAAATAAAACTTAAAAGTATAGGAGATAGGAGGTGCAGTTAGTGAACAATTTGTGTGCAAAAGATTCACGAGTTTTGGTGAACCACCAAATCAAAACAAGATGACAAGTGTGATATGTCATCCAAGAAAGCTAATGCTGTCCTAGAGTCTTAGGAAAAGAAGAATGTACCAAATGAGAGAGGTTATGATCTCATTGTACTCAACTTTGATCATGCCACATTTGCAGTATCATCTTTAATTCTGAGCACCACATTTTAAGGACATTGACAAGTGAAAGTTTATCCAGCAGAGGGCAACTGTAATAGTGAGTAAATGGGAGAATATGCCATGTAGAATTAAGTTGATCTTGGGATATTTAGCCTGGATAAGAGAAGACTTGGAATTGGAGGAAGGGAAAGGGGAAAGAAGGGAGGGAAGACCTATATTCAAGTATCTAAAATGCTTTCACGTGGAAAAGATGTTAGACTTTATATACTGGGTCCTGGAGGGCAGAACCAGGAAAATCAGAGAGAAGTTACAAAGCAGGTAGCTTTAAATTTAATGTAAAGGGAGGGGGAAAGTCCATTACAAATAGTGATATCCAAAAAAATATTGGACTTTTATGATGGTTTAGGAAGAGATAATGTGGGAGATTGGAAAACCAGGAACAGGCAATAGAAAGGCAAGATGTCATGCTCCTGTCACAGATTAAAACCCACAGTTAGAACACTGGTGTTTTATAATGTGTGAGTTCTTGACTGAGGATACAGGGCTTTGGGCCTATATTGATCACTTCCAGAATCTCGGTAAGAGTGGGGCAAAGGGCCACAGAATGGATATCCAACCACAACAGCTATGGTTCATCTATTAACCAAAACACCCTATTCTCTGATGAGGGGAGTCCCAGGTAGTTCCATTGTATTTATATTCTATTATGATACATTGACTTGCTAACTGCACAGTTACATATAGTTATATAAGGTTGTCCATGAATGTCCACATGGGTTTGTCTAAATGTGTTTCACAAGGAGGCATCTCTAGAATTTCACTTAGCAGTCTCCAAAGGAAACTTTGATTACTACAAGGAGGGGATCAGGAGACTAAGGTCATAAGACTAACAATTCTGCTCTCCTCAAAGAGAGGTTATGAAACTAAAATTGTATTTTCCCTTCCTCTAAATATTATTTGTTAAGGAGAAATGATTTTGGAGTACAAGTTGCTTTCTTGGTGGCTTTTCCTTAAAAGAGGTGTACACCAAGCATCATCACAGTGAAGTTAAAAAATCCATTTATCCAAGCATACATAGCAAAAAGAAGCCAAGGAAGTAATACAAATTAAACTATGTTGGGTAATATATAGAGTGAATGAGCTCTCCTGCTGGGACCAAGATATCTTAGCCCAACTAAAAGAGTTTCTGATCCCATGCAAGGGGAAATTCCCTAAAGTCTCTAATAAGACGAGGTATTATCTAGAGAATCCTAGAGAACCAACTAAAAAACTGGTTGAAATAATTAACAACTTCAGCAAATTTACAGAGTATAAAATAAGCCCACATAAATCATCAGCATTTTTATGTATTACCAACAAAATCAAGCAGGAAGAGATAGAAAGAGAAATTTCATTTAAAAAAACTGCAGATAATATAAAATAATTGGGAATCTACCTGCCAAGATAAATCTAGGAACCATAGAAACACAATTACAAAACACTTCACACAAATAAAGTCAAATTTAAACAATTGGAGAAATTGCTCATGGATAGGCTGAACCAATATAATAAAATTGACAATCCTACCCAAATTATTTTAGTAATTCAGTGCCATACCAACCAAATTACTAAAAAAAATATTTTATAGAGCTAGAAAAAAATCATAACAAAATTCATCTTGAAGAATCAAAGGTCAAGAATAAAAAGGGAATCAAATGTGGAAAAAATGTGAAGGAAGGTAGCTTGGTTGTACCATATCTCAAACTATTACAAAATGGTAATCATCAAAACAATCTGGAACTAGCTAAGAAATAGTGGTGAATCCATGGCATAGATTTGGTGTACAATACACAGTGGTAAATAACCATAGTAACCTAGAGTTTGACAGACCAAAAGATCCAAAATTTTGGGATAAGAAATCACAGTTTGATGAAAATTGCTGGGAAAACTGGAAAGCAGTTTGGCAAAAAATAAGTATAGACCAATATCTCACATCATATGTTGAGATAAGGTCAAAATGGTTATGGGTACGTGATTTAGACATAAAGGGTAATACCATAATCAAATTCAAAATGTATATTTTGAATATTTTGCCTGTCGGATTTATGGATAAGGGAAGAATTTAATGCCAAAGAAGAGACAGAGAGCATTATGGGACATAAAATGGATAATTTTGATTATATCAAATTTAAAAAGTTTTGCACAAACAAAACCAACATAGCCAAAATTAGAAGGGAAGCAGGAAACTGGGGGGGGGGTGGAATTTATAGCAAGTTTCTCTGATAACGGCCTCATTTCTCAAATTTATAGAGAACTGAGCTAAATTTTTAAGAATGAGTCATTCCCCAATTGATAAATGGTCAAAGGATATGAACAGGCAGTTTTCAGGAAAAAAAAAATCCATCCAAAGTCATATAAGAAATGTTTTAAATCACGATTGATTAAAGCAAAGCAAATTAAAACAATTCTGAGATACTACCTCATACCTATCAGATTGACTAATATGATAAATGTTGGAGGGGATGTGGAAAAACTGGGACACTAATGCACTGTTAGTGGAGTTATGAAGTGATCCAATCATTCTGGAGAGCAACTTGTAACTATGCCCAAAGTGCTACAAAGCTGTGTAGACCCTTTGAACCAGCAGCACCACTTCTAGATCTGAATACCAAAGAGTTTAAAAAAACAGAAAAAGAAAGGAAGAAGATCTATATGAACAAAAATCTTTATAACAGCTCTTTTGTGGGATCAACAATTGGACATTGAGGGGATGCCCATTAATTGGGGCATGGCTGAACAAGTTGTGGTATATAAGTGTGATGGAATAATATCGTGCTATAAGAAAGATGAGCAGAATGCTTTCAGAAAACCTGGGAAGACTTACATGAACTGATAAAAAGTGAAGTGAACAGAACCAGGAGAACATTGTAGATAGTAACAGTAGTATTATATGATGATCCACTGTGTATGGCATAGCTTATCTCAACATTAAAATAATCCAAAACAATTCTTAAGGAATTATAATGATAAATGCTATCCACCTCAGGGGGAGGACTGATGGCATAGGAACGCAGACTGAAGCATATTTTCTTTTATTTTCTATGTTATTATTGGGTTTTTGGTCGATCTTTTCTTTTGCAACATGGCTAATATGGATATATGTTTTGCATGACTACACATATGTGATCTATATAAAATTTCTTGCTTTTGAGGAGGGGGAAGGGGGAGAATTTGGGACTCAAAAATTTTAAAAAAGAAATGTTAAAATTTTTGTTTACTTGTAATTGAGAAAAAGTAAAAGCTCAGTCAAAAAAAAAGAGGCAAGGTAGAAATCAGAGACAAGTCAAGTGCTGACTCCTCATACATGCACTACTTCCCAGTCTTTTTCTCTGAGAGTCTCTTCCTAAAGAAAACCTGCAATTATGTTCTCCCTCAAAACTGAAAACAAGATGATCTCTCCTCTCCCAAGATCTCACCAACTCCACCCTCACTCAGAAACACAGTACTGAGTGATCATTCTCTCCATCAATAAGGGAAGTTTTATGAAAATTCATCCATGTTTATGCATATATACATTTATATATATATATATGAATGTATACATGTTGTAATGATACTTATGTGTGCATATTGGGGGGTATATAAGACCACGTCAAGTAATGATTCTCTTCTGCAATGAGGAGTCTTACACAAATGTACCAGCTCCTCCAATAAGGAGAGTCTTTTACACAGATATACCAGTCTTGGACCCTAGGTATGTTTAGAAAAATAGGTGATAGATAAATGAATGGATGGATGGATGGAGATACAAATGCATATATACATATGCACAACACATACATATATATATAATATATGTATAATATAAATGTATATTCATTCAACAAACATTTATAAAACACCTATCATGTGCAAGGTACTATATCAGGGACTAGGGATACAGAGGGGGAAAAAATGGCTCAATTCCTGGCCCCAAGAGTTTGCACCCTACTTAAATCCATTATAATAGAAGAAACAGAAAAAGCTTAACCCGATGACACAGGAGCCACCTCTGAAAGAGCCTTCTTAAAAGCCTTTTCCAGTCATGAGAATCTTCCAGAGGCAGCAAGATGGCAAAATGGATAGGACCCTGGGCCTTGGGTCAAGAAGAGCTGAGTTCATATCTAGCCTCATTTACTAGTTATGTGACCCTGGACAAATCACTTAATCTCTGTTTGCCTCAGTCTCCTCAAATGTAAAATGAGAATACTAAAAATACCTATCTCCCAGGGTTGCTGTGAGGATCAAATAAGTTGATTCTTGCAAAAGCACTTAGCACAGTGCCTGGTACATAGTTGTTACTTAATAAAGTCTTATTTTCTTCCTTTTCATTTTCAGTCAAGAAGATGTAATATTTCCTTATAACTTAATAGCTATTTATTTTTCCAGAGGAAATGAAAAAAATCCTCATTCAACCTAAACCTTCTACCAGCCTATTTCATGAAAAATATGTAATGTATGAAGTATACAGACAGGGGAACACTAATGACTGGGGACTGTGGTAGGGTTCCAATCTATGAGTTATCTTTACAGAATCATCCAAATCTCATAGCTGCAAGAGTCCTCTGCAATTGTCTAAGCCAATCTAAACTTGAACAGGAATTTCTTCTAAACATTCCCAATAGGTGGTCATCTAGCCTTGGCTTGAAGAGCTCTAGTGATAGGAACCCACTTAAGCCTCCTGAGGAAGCTCATTCGACTTCAGTATAGCTATAATTGATAGGAAATTTCTCCTGATATCCAGACTAAAGATGTCTCTCTTCAGCTTTCATCCACTGCTCCTGGTCCTTTCTTCTAGGGCCAAGAAAAGTAATCCTAATCTTTGTTCCATGTGAAATCCCTTCCAGCACTTGAAAACAGCTATCTTGGTTCTCTTGTCTTCTTTTCTTCAAGCTAAACACCCCCAAGTCTTTGAAAACCTCTCCTATCTTCTTATCATCTTGGTCACCTTCCTCTAGATACTTTTTGTCAGTACCCTTCCCAGAATGGGCAAGTAGAATTAAACATGGTATTGCAGATTGGGCTTTCTCTGCAATTATTCTCCACCCTATCTTTTCATCACATCCTACACATCCTTCTTCTGAGACCAATTTCCTTCTGGACCACATGAAGGGAAATTCATTATAATTCAATAACCCAACTTTTGAACTTCTCTGTGCAAAGCAGAGACAAAAGTAGGAATCCTGGCACCTGGTAGAAGTTCAGCAAGTAGGAGAAATAGTCTAGTCTGCAATGGAAAGGGTATTTTCCATTCCCTCCCCAACCTCCACCAGTTTGTGACCCTCTTCTTGTGCCCTCTCAAGGACTTGCCTTCCTCATTAATCTCAATGGAAATAATGGCCATCAGAGGACTATGAAGCACAGGGATGACAGGAACTGGATGTTGGCACTTGAAAGACAGTCTTGGCTATTTATCCCTAATTGTAGCTCTGGTGCAAAGCCCTGTTTAAAGAAATGGATGAGTACAACAGGATCTCTGCTTTCATGGAATTTTTACAGTCTAGTAGAGCAGAGAGACTGTAGTTTAGGAAGACATAGTGTCACTTAGAAAATAGTTTGTGAACAATACTAATAACTCACATTTGTACAACACTTTAGTTTGCAAAATCCTTCTCTATGAGGCCAATATTTCAAGCATTATTGTTTTCATGTTATAAATGAGGACACTGAGGTTTTGCGAGGCTTAATAACTTGCCCATGGCCACTAGAATGTTATAGATCTAATTTCACCAGATGTTGCTTGTCTTGAGAAGTTAACTGGCTTAACCATGGTGACTCCCTTTAAGGCACAGGAAGAGAGGAGGAGAGATGGAAGCTTCATCAGTCAATGGTTGTTGAGCCAAGATTTACTGAGCACTTACAATGTGTAAGAAACATTCTGCTCATTTCCTGCAAGAGCTAAACATGTGGTTCTGGCAATCAGTATCAGTCTGCTGACTAGATTCTATACAAAATGTACCCATTTATGACATATGGTTCACTTTTCCATTCTTTTCTGTAAATAGCTTTTATCTATAGTGCCTTACCTGTACTTAATGTTTCTGCTGCTTCCTCCCCAATATCATTGTAATTGATGTTTCAAATAGTTCTGGATCACTACTATACCATAAAATAACTCAGGAATTCCTACAGGTCACACTTCATGGCTCCAGTGGACTGATAGATGTAGATATTTACTGAAAACACTTTGTCAGTATGACTTCTACCTGATATTCAAAGGAGTTGTTTTCCCTCCATTGATTCTTGGAATTCATGACTTTTCAGTGCTCTCTGACGCAGGCATCTGGAAAAACTTTCTCAATCTTGTATTACCATCAGCATTCCTTCCTTCTGCCTATCACAAACTGGACCTTTCAGAAATTGCTTTCACTTTTCCACTTTCCCTTTACCAGGCCACTAGAACCAATTTCTCTCCTACCTTTCTCTTGGAGAGAATTAAGAAAAAAACATGTGTATGTTAGGGGGAGATAGAAGGGGATTTGTAAGCTCTGTCAACCACCAAAAGGCTTCTCAGGGCTGGTAATGCACTAGTCTTCTATTTCCCCGGTAAAAGAAAATACACGGTCTTCAGTCAGTGAAATGATGATTCTTCACAAAACATGTTGTATGCTTTCTTCTAAGGAGATATTATTACTATTATTACTGCTGTTGATGTTGCTGTTAATAATAATATAATAGCTAGCATTTACATAGTACCTTAAGATGTACAAAGTATTATCTCCTTTTATCCTCACAAAAAACCTTGAAAGGCAGGTGCTGTCATTATTGCCATTTTATAGATGAGAAAACTAAGGCAGGCAGAGATTAAGTGACATGCTGAGGGTTATACAGTGCTCAGCCCACTGTGGCACCTAGCTCAACAAGAGAATATTTATTCTTGCAGTAGCAATAGATTTAATTAAATTGGTGTCCCTGAGTAAGTTCTGTTGATTCATAAGTATATATAGATTTGAAAAATCTCTGGACATACAACTATCAATTTAGACATGGAAGGGACCTAGGAGGTCATCTAGTCCATCCTCCTTTATTTATAGGCCCAGAGAATGTAAGTAACTTATACAAAGTAAATAAATGGCAGAAAGGATTCAAACAGGTTCTCACTCCAAATTCAGTATTATTCCCACTGAAATATATTGTGTCTTCTTAACTAGCTAGTAGAATACTGTGGATAATCTATATCTATATTTAAGAACTTTGGATAGAAATTTTTTTTTATGTACTGCTGTCTAGCCACATCTCCCTCATCTTATACTTGTGAAGTGATTTTTTGAGCTGAAGTTTAAGGCAGTGAGGTAGCTCAGTAGACAGAGTGCTGGATCTAGAGTTAGGAAGACTCAAGTTCAAATCCAGCTGCCTCTACTCACTACCTGTATGAGCCTGGGCAAGTCACTTAACCTCTGTTTCCCTAAGCTTCCCCATCTGTAAAATGGAGATAATAGCACTCATATCCTAGGGTTGTTGAAAGGATCAAATAAGATAATATTTGTAAAAATACTTTGCAAACATTAAAACTCTATACAAATGCAAGAAACATACCACTTTAGATTAACCCCTGAAAAGTTTCTTCCCATTAGGAGAATGACCTTATGCGCTAGCCTGGCAAGATCAATAAAAATCCTAACTGTATATTCCAGTGTTTTAGCCATTCTTCTCAGCTTTGTTCCATCTGCAAATATTTGAAACTAATCTCCAGAAGATTATTAGAGTGAAATCTTCAGTTCTTGCTATTCATGTTATGAATGACAGAAATTTAACCTATTCAGGAAACACCTTGTTACCAGTTAAATATAGAATATTACTGATGGCCACCGCTGATTATCAAATAGAAACATCTCTACAAAGCTAGATCTATAGGCAGGGTGGAATATCAGTCTTTAAAATTGCTCTCTCCTCTACTCAAGCAACAACAGAAATAACAACACAGAGAACAACACTTCTGTGGTGTCCAAATCCCCACTCCATTTTGATCTTAGAGCATAAGTCTTCCCACATGAGAGTAAAACTCTAACATGATCAATACTAGAGATAGATTTTACATTCTTTCTCCTCCTTTTCTCCTTGCTTGTCTTTTCTTAAGTTTTTTTGTTCAAAATGAACAAAATTTTGTTTTATTCCATCACACACTCACATACACACTCACACACACACACACATACACACACACACACACACACACACACACACACACACTGCTACTAATAAAACTAGACAAGAAGAAGCTGGGAACTACCTTCACTGCTGCTTTAAGACCTCCATTTCCAAGTTACTATCAAAACCAGACACTGAAGACCTTTTTTGAGCAATGAAACACATCCTTTCAAATTCTTTACCCTGTACTGTCCTTCCTGGGGCACTTCGGCTGACGACCATAGTGCCTGTATTTTTCCCCAGCCTCTTTACAAATGTCTACCCTAGCCTGAAGCCATAGCAATAACTACCTAAGAATGACATTTGCTTAAGCACTTACCCATGTAGCATAATCAAAATCAGGCATATTTAAGAAATGGTCTGTCTGTTGTTCCTCTTTTTTGTTGGTTCTGTCTAGTTTCCATAAAAGCCAGTGTTCATGGGAGAACATAGGCAGACCCTTGGGCTGTTCAGTTAAAAGTGTTTCTTAGGTCATTAAATCAATCAGTCAACAAGAATTTATTAAGCACTATTTATCAGGTACTGATACAAAATGGCTGTCTGATAAAGCTTTACATATAGCTGAGTAAAGAAGGAAAGCAAAAGGGAAAGGGGAAAGGGAAAGATATGCCCAAATGAATGCAGAATTCCAGAGAACAGCAAGGAGAGGTAAGAATGTTTTCTTAAATGAGCAGTGCAAAGAAATAGAAGAAAACATTATAGTAGGAAAAACATGAGATCTCTTCAAGAAAATTAGAGATATCAAGGAAATATTTCATGCAAAAAATGGGCATAATAAAAGAGAAAAATGGTAAGGACTTAACAGAAGCAGAATAGACAAAAGGACTATACACGAAAGATCTTAACATCACTGATAATCACTTTGGTGTGGTTACTGATCTAGAGCCAGATATCCTGGAGAATGAAGTCAAGTAGGCTTTACGAAGCATGGCTAACTATAAGGTTACTGGTGGTGAAGGAATTCCATCTGAACTATTTAAAACCCTAAAAGATAGTGTTGTTAAAGCACTATACTTAATATGTTAGCAAATTTGGAAAACGCAATAGTGGCCACTAGATTGGAAAAGATCAATGTATGTTCCAATCCTAAAGAAGGGAAATGCCAAAGAATGTTCAAATTACTGAACAATTATGCTCATTTCACATGCCAGCAAGGAAGATTATGCTTAAGATTCTGCAACTTAGGCTTCAGCAATACGTGAATCAAGAATTACCAGAAAACTAGGCTGGCTTTCAAAGAAGCAGAGGAATTAAAGACCAAATTGCCAACATTTGATGGATTTATTGTTGTTAATCCTTCATCCTTGAAGAGGACTATGACATGAGGAAAGTAATGTTTTGACTTGCAAGTAAATTGGATTTAAGTGAGGGAGGGCTGTGCAAAGTTACCAGCCTCACTCTCTCCTCCAGAGCCATCTGGGTCCAGTAGCAAGATACAGATCAAGATGACTGAAGATGGCCCCAGATTATGGAGAAAGCAAGGAAAATCCAGGAAAAAAAATCTACTTCTACTTCATTGACTACAATAGAGCCTTTGACTATGTGTATCACAACAAAATATGGCAAGTCCTCAAAGAGATGGGAATATCAGATCACCTTAATTGTCTCCTGAGGAACCTGTATGCAGGCCAAGAAGCAACAGTTAGAACTGAATACAGAACAACTGATTTAAAATTAGAAAAGGACTATGACAAGGCTATATATTGTCCCTTATCTATTTAACTCATATACAAAATACATCATGTGAAATGCCAGGCTGGATGAATCAAAAGCCAGGATTAAAGTAGCCAGGAAAAATATCAACAGTCTGAGATATGCAGATGATACTACTCTAATGGCAGAAAGTGAAGAGGAATTAAGAAATCTCTTGATGAGGGTGAAAGAGGAGAGTATAAAAGCTGGCCTGAAGTTTAACATAAAAAAATAACCTAAGGCCTTAAAAACTGATCCCATCACTTCCTGGCAAATAGAGGGAACAGAAATGGAAGTAGTGTCAGATTTTACATTCTTGGACTCAAAGATCCCTGCAGGCAGTGATGGCAGCCATGAAATGAAAAGATGCCTGCTCCTTGGAAGGAAAGCTATGGAAAATCTGGACAGCATACTAAAAAACAGAGACATTACCTTGCCAATAAACATCTATATAGTCAAAGCTATAGTTTTCCCAGTAGCAATGTATGGCTATGAGAGTTGGACTATAAGGAAAGCTGACTGCTATAGAATCAATGCTTTTGAATTCTGGTGCTAGAGAAGACTTTTGAATGTCCCCTGGACAACAAGGATATCAAATCAGTTAAAACTTAAATTAATTCAGGCTATTCATTGGAAAGTCAACTACTGAAGCTGAATTTTAAATACTTAGGCCATGTAATGAGAAAAATGGGACTCACTGGAAAAGAGACTGATATTTAGAAAGACTGAAGACAAAAGGAAAAGGTGAGGGCAGAGGATGAAATGAATAGTGTCATGAAGACAGTGAACATGAACTTAGATAACTTTGAGAGATAGTGACGGACAGAAGTACTTGGTGTGCTATGATCCATGAGGGCACAAAGTGTTGTACACAACTGAACAATAACATTAGGTACTGTATGGCACAATAGGGATACATGGACAAAAAATAAAACAATCCTTGCTATCAAAGACTTGACATTTTATAGGGGAAGACAATGTACACACACATAAAGCTATTAAATATATATACAAAATAACTACAACATCATTGTGGTGGGGAAGCAAACTGTAGACTGGTAAGCTAAGTGTGAATGTCTAGTAAATTTCTAGAATAGATTATTAAACAGGTGATCTATGAGCGCTTAAAAAAGGAAAACAATGAGTACTAAAATACTGTGTTCATTTAGAACAAGTTAAAGATAGAGGGGCAGCTAAATGGTTCAGTGGATAGAGTACTGGTCCTGGAATTAGGAAGACCTGATCTCAAGTCGGGCCTCAGATACTTACTAGCTGTGACCCTGGGCAAGTCTCTTATCTTCTGTTTGCCTTAATCCACTGGAGAAGGAAATGGCAAACCACTCCAGTATCTCTGCCAAGAAAACACCATGATCTGTAGGGTCCACAGGCTCATGAAGAATTGGACACAACTGAACAACTAAACAACAATAAAAGATAGTGAACATCTAGAAAATGAAACTATAATGACAGTCTATATCAAGTCTGTATCATGACAAGTAAGCCCATTTCCTTTACTACAGGCTAACTAGTCAGGTAGATTACAGGGCATGCTTTAGTTCTAATCACCCTAGGTTTTAGTAAAGCACTTGACAAAATGTCTCATGATATTTTTATGGAAAAGATGGAGAGATATGAGCTAGACAATTATTAAATTAGGCAGGTTCCAAACTAATTGAATGACTGGACCAAAAATATCATCAGTTATCCAATGTCATCTTGTAAATGCACTTATATAAAGGGCTCTCAAGTGAATTTGAATGTCCCAAGGATTTGTGCTTGAGATTATACTGTTTAACATAGCTATCAATGACTTCGATAAAGGCATAGATATTGTGTTGGTCAAATTGTGCATAACATAAAACTGGGAAGGATATTTAATATGCCCAATGATAGAACCAGGAAACAAAAAGATGATTTGACAGAGAATGTTGGGCCATATCTAATAAAGTTTAATTGAATAGGGATAAATGTTCAATCTTTACCCTTGGGTTAAAAAAAATCAATTTCATATTAATAATATGGGAGAAGGAATTGACTAGAAAGCAATTAATCTGAAAAACAATTTGCATGTTACATTTGTAACTTAAAGCACAAAACCAATTTGTGTGTAGCATAATCAGGAAAGTATTTTACTGGACTGCAAGTTCAATATGAGTCAACAGTTTGGAAAGTAAAATAAATTAAAGGTTAAGATGCATTAAAAAGTATAGTGTTCAGAAAAATTTAGATGATAGTTCTACCGCATTTTCTACTCCTCAGACAATATGAGTTTAGTTCTAGATTGCAATATTGGGAGAAGTGTATCTGAAAGAAGAAAATTTGGGTGATTAAGTCATAGGGAGAACTATTGACAAATCTGGGCATATTTAACCTTAACCTGAGGGAAGCCTGAGAACTGTCTTCAAGTATTTGAAAGGTTGTCACAGGGACAAGGTACTAGATTGAATCTACACATCTCTGCAAGGACGAACCATGACCATCAGTTGCAAGTTGCCTTAGATGAAGGCAGACTTTGATTCACTAAGAAGGAAGAGACTGGCAGTGATCACTACAAGGCAAAGAGATACAATGAAAAGAGCACTAGAAGGGGATGGGGGGAAACAAGTATTTATTAAGTGCCTACTACATACCAGACACTATGCTAAGTGTTTTACAAACATCATGAGGATCACAAAATCTCAGAATTGTATAATCTTATGGTTGCAAGAAACTTCGGAGGCCATCTAGTCCAACCCACTCAAGAGTCAGAAGACCAGGGCTCAAATATTCGTTTTCACATTTATTGTATGATCAATTTAACCTCCCTTAGCCTCACTGACCTCATCTGAAAAAGGAAATTATTAATCCTTATGTTGTCTACTTCACAAAATTATATGGAGCAAATGAGATTATATATTCAAAGCATTTTATAAGCTATAAAGTACCACATAAATGCGTACTATTACAACTAACAGCTAAGCTCTCCCCAAATATTATTGGCTGGTTTGTGAGGTGGAGTGTTTCCTGTCACTGAGAGCAACGGTCAGTGGCACATAGTAAGTGCTTAATTAATGCTTGTTGACTGACTGGCCATTTTTCATTCTGGAAAACAGATGATAAAATCACTTTCCTTCCTCTCAATAGAGGAGTAAGGGGATAAGGGAACACAATAGCACCCTACTCTGTGAGACACAGTCACTTTATCAGTTTGTTTTGTTTAACAATTTTTCTTTTTTCCAAGAGAGGAGCATAGGGAGTATATCAGATTATTGTGATAATAAAAACAAAGGTATAAAAATAACTTTAAAAAGAAATAAATGTAAGTGAAGTTAAGTTTTTAAAACATGGAAATTCTTCACCATCTTTAGGTCGAACAATGATATTTGTCAGTCTTTGCTCCATACACACTAAAAGAAGTCCATTAAAATTGATATCAAAATGAAAGGCTGGGGGAAAGCTAGGTGGCACAGTGAGTAGAGCACTGGCCCTGGAGTCAGGAGGACCCGAGTTCAAATCTGGCCTCAGACACTTGACACACTTACTAGCTGTGTGACGGCCAAGTCACTTAACCCCAATTGCCATGCCCCCCCCCAAAAAACAAAATAAATATGAAAGGCCGCATAATATAGGCATGGATATATATATATATAGAAATTTATTTTCTCAAGTTAAAAATGTGTTCCAGAATGCTCCAGGATATCTCCTTCCCTCAGATTCTGTCTAGCCTCTTCACATGTCTGAGTCAGAAATTACACCAACATGCTGGTGTAGAATACTCTATGGAAAAAATATATTTACATAGCTGGTCATCATTCTGATAAAAGTTCAGTACAGTAGTATTTTATTACATTTATAAACTATCTTTGTTCATTCATGCCCCAATTTATAGGCATCCCTTAAGCTTCCCATTCTTGGTTACTTCAAAAATCTCTATAAATATTTCTCTGTATCCTGAGAGTTTGTTTTGCTTAGAATTAATCTCTCTCTTAAACAACCTTCCTTCTAATTCATTCTTTCCTCTTCTCACCTTTTCCATCTTATTTCCCTGATGAGTGAAATGTATTCTGTAATCAACAGTATCTATATTCCACCTTTTTTTTTTTTAAATCAGATCAGGTAAGGGCGAGGTTTAAGTGTCAATTGCTCTCTCCACTCCCTCCTCCTGGTTTGTATACTTGCACAGTCTGATTATGTGAAATAGTTTTCCCTAACCTTTCTTTCCCTTCTCCCCTCCAACACATTCCTCTTCTTCTCTCTTTCGATTCTTTTTATAAGATGATTAAGACATAACAAAACTACTCCTAAACTTCATCTAATTGGATTCTGTGACCCCCGATGATGATAAACTTCCTAAGGGATATATTTATTATCTCTCCATATTTGAATGTAAGTAATGTATCTTTGTTTGGTCCTTTATCATCATTCATTCATATTTATCTTTTTATGTTTCTCTTCATTCCTGTGTTTGAACTTTGAAGTTTCTATGCGGCTCTGGTCTTTTCCTCAGGAATGCTTGGAAGTACCTTATTTCATTGAAGTTCCTTTTCCCCCTGTAATGTTATACTCAGTTTCACAGGGCAAGTCATTCTTGACTATAAACTTATATCCTTTGCCTTCCAGAATATTTTATTACCAGTTCTCTCTTCCTTTATAGTGGTGGGTGCTACATCATGTGTGAGCCTACTGTGGCTCCTCAACACTTGGATTCTTTCTGGCTGGTTGCAGCATTTTCTTTTGACTAGGAAACTAGATTCTGGCTATGATGTTCCTGGAAATTTTCATTTAGGGGTTTCTTTCAGGAGGTGAATTGGCATATTCTTTCTATTTGTATCTTGTCCTCTACTTCTAAGGGATCTGGGCAGTTTTCCTTTAAGATTTCTTGAAATAGGATGTCTAGGCTCTTGTAGGGATCATGGTATTCATATAGTCAGATGATTCTTAAATCTTTTTCTCCTCAATCTGTTTTCCATGTCGGTTTTCTTTTGTCGTCTTTTTCAGTCTTTTGACTTTCAGTCTTTTGTTTTAATATTTCTTAGTGCATTGTGAACTTATTAGCTTCTGTTTGACCTATTCTGATTTTCAGAGAGTTTACTGTTTGAGCAAGGTTCTATACCTTTTATGCTAAGCTTTTAATTCCTTTTCCAATTCTTTTTTCAACAATTCTCATTTCTTTTCAATTTCTCTTCAAGTGTCCTTTCTATTTATAAAAAACCTTATAAACACTTAAAAAAACTGTTCCTTCATTTCTTCCAGGCATTCCAGTTGAATTTTTGACCAGGGTATGTTTTTCTCTGAGGTATTGCTTATAGATGTTTTGGAGACATTCTTTTCTTCTGTGTTTGTGTTTTGAGTTTCTCTCCCACTCTAATTTTTTTTATGAAAAACTTCTTTTTATTTTTCATTTTCTTTTCTTCTTTAATTCTTCTAGCCTACTTCCTAACTTCAGACTTAGTGTTAGGTCTAAGCTTGGTGGCACTTCTAAAGGGAAGGTTTGGGCTTGTCCTGATGCTGCTTTCTTAGGGTACTGAATATTGCCTTGATTCAAAAGCTCAAGGACAGTCCAAACTGTGGACTTGAAAGCTTTCATGGTTCCAGTGTGGTCTGATCAATGGCTGCCCCTCTAGTCTGAGCTATGCTAGTTTCTGACCTGAGTTTAAGTCTACACAAGAGTGAGCTGCTGTTGACTTCAGCCCCTATCAGACATCTAGAAAGCTCTGTAGGTTCAGAGTGGCAGAAGTGCAGGCTTATCTGAGTTATTCTTCCACAAGCTCTGTCTAGATGTTGGAAATGATACTCTCATCTGAGACTGGTGACTCAGCCACACCATTACTGCTGCTGCTGCTGCTTGCTTGCTTCTGAGTTGAACTTTCTATTTTCTCTGTACACTGCCCAGGGCCTTCCTACCCAATAACATCACCCCCATGTGCTGGTTGAGACTATGACTCAGAACTGGGTAATAGACAACAAAGCCACTAGTTCACATTTGTCCCCCCGTAGTGTTTCAGGATGGGTCGGGTGGAGCCCTGCTATGGTTCTGGGACCTCTTCTTGCCTTGGTGTGCAATCTACCCTGAGCATTAGAGTGTTCCTGGTCTTCCTCATCCCCAGTGTCTGTTGACCTCCCTGTCTGTCTCTCTATGCCATGCTGGGCTAGGCAAATGACTCACTGGGACCTTTTTAAATTTCTCCATCAGAATTTGTTCTGGTGCATTTCCTAGAACTATTTAGAAGAGATTTGAGGAGGGGAAGCCAGCTTCACCAGGTCCTACCACTTCACCATCTTGGCTCCTGAAACACATCAGATTCATTAGGGAAACAAGCAAAGAGTGGGGAGAGTAAAAAGGGAGGCTAATAGAAGGGACGAAATAATCACAAGGAAAACAAACTTCCTGATCCTGAATAAAGGCTTAAAATTGGGAAGGGGGCTAGGAGAAGTGGAATCTAAGGGGGTCCTTTAGCTTGCCTCTTAGACAATTAGGGGGTAGCTGAACAAATTATAGTATATGAATGTTAAGAATATTGATGCACCATAAGCAATAAGTCATGATTTCAAATCCTGAACTGACAAAAAGTAAAGACAGCTGAACCAGAAGACAAATTTATACAAAGACAGAAGCATGAAGAAAAATCGACTCTGAAAGGCTTAAGAACTCTTACCAAAGCAATGATGAACCATGTCTTTAGGTAACTGTTTATGAAGCATATTACTAGTTTCCTGAAAGAGAGGTGATGGGCACAAAAACATACTTTTGGGATATGGAAACTGTGTGAATTAATTTTTGTTTAACTGTGTTTACTCATTATAAGAATTTTTTGTTTGTTTCCTTTTGGTTAATTGGGTGTTCAGTAGGGTTAACAACAGTGATAGAGAAAACATTCATCATAATATCATAAAAATGCATAGAAGAGAACAGAAGGAAGTTCAGTAGGAAGCACAGACAGGCAGGACAGTTTTGAAAGTTAAGTATGGAATTCGTTAAGTATAAATTCAGTGTTTTTTAATTATTATTTTAAATGTCAAGCCATGTGGAATGGAGATTCATGATTTCATGCAGAATCTTCTTTTAGTGTTATTCCAGAATATGGAAATGTTCTTTTTGGTGTTTAAATTGAGGATTTGGATTGGATTGGATTGGATTGGATTAGATTGGATGACATAACATACATATTTGCAGTTCCCAAGTACAGCTTTTATATAGTAAAAGAAAAAAAAAAACCTCACAGACACCTGCAAGTTAACCTATATTTGCCAAGCCATTAGTCTAGCCAGAGCTCAGAGACAAAAATCCATGGTAAAGTCATCTACTCCAGACAGACCACGTTTGTAATGGACATGCCAAAAGAGCCTTAGGTTGGTAGCCCTGGTGTGTACCTGAATCAGGAAATCTCATCATATTTCTTCAAGATTTCCTTCAGTCCATTACTCCAAAACACACTGCATCTCAACCATATGAAAATCAAATCTGCAAAGTAGTTGGGTCTGTTTTGAATTTTTAAAATGTAATTGGAAAAATGAATTGCACTAGTTTGAAATACATTCTTTCAGAGTTTATTCCCATTTGTTCTAACATTTTATAGCAGATATTGCATTTGGTGAACTAAAGGAGCATTGGTTTCATTCTCCCCATGGGTATATATCATTTATAACCTTCATTTGTCAAATAAAAATGATTGGTAGAACTTGCTTTGTTTTAGTGATTGGTAATATTTAAATTTTGGCAATTTAGTTACTTCTTTAACTGGAATTAGAATAGATGGAAACCATTTAAATGTAGTTTAACACATGCTAGAATACACATTGGAGGTTCATGCAGTGATTAAATGAGTAATTCCAACATTTTGCTTTCATTTGTCTGGTATATGTGTGTGTGTATATATATATATATATATATATCCTACTTGTGAACTTTTGGGGACTCTTTTATATACATTTTGGAGCCATTTAAGAGCCAAAAGTGCAAAAAGGAATAAAAATACCTCTTTTGACAATTCCACAGCTGCAAGTCATGCACATTTATTCATATATGGATGTGTGCATGTATACATATGTAAGCATATATATTTTACACATATAATAAACATATATGTAAATAATTGTAACAACTATGGAACTTAAACATGATCTTAAGTACATTTAACATTAGAAATTAATAAAAAAAAACTTTCAATCTCATTGAACCTTAAAAGGAAATAAAGGTGTTAGTTTTTTGCAAGGGAGTAAAAACTTATATGTATCACTGGAGTACCTCAGTAATTCAACACATCAAGTTATGATTTCAGCAGTGTGGGAACACATAGATTTCATAGGTTTTCAGTTTGAGGGGGCCTTGGAGGTAGACTTAGTCCAGCCACCTCATTTTGCAAATGAGAAAACTAAGGCCAAGTTGGAAGTGACTTGCCCAAAATAATATGGAGAATATAAGAGGTATTATTTAAACCCAAGTTTTTGGAGTCCAAATCTAGCACTGTTAGCTATATCTTTACAGGTTACAAGGCTCACAGAGGTCCATTGTCATACAGATAATAAGTATCAGTGGCAGGATTTGAAGCTATATTTAGAATTTCTCTAGTTGATTCCAAGTCCAGCATTCTAACCATTTCACCAGGCTGCCCATCATCTCAGTTGTAATAGTTCACTATAATAAACACTTTATACCTTACAAAATGCTTTCCCCACAGCAAACCTGTGAGATAAATAATGTGGCTTTCATTGCTCCCATTTTACAGATAAAGAAACAAATCCAAACATTTGTCCAGAGTCAAGACAGCCATCTGATTGTAGAGCTGAAACTTAAATTCATACCTAAGTTTAGACTTAAACTCTGGCTCATCAATCCAATGCCCTTTCATCTATCTCTTTACCTACAGAGTTGCCATCTATGTCACTACTATCTAAGCCCAAAAGCTGAACTAAATTAAAAAAAAAATTATATGTGTTCCAAAATTATTGGAGCAGAACAAAATGCATTGCCCATTATTGAGGTTTTCTTATTTGTTTGTTTTTAACAGAAGGCTCACTGTTTGGTCATAAGCCTTAGGCTGATGGAGGCATTCCTATAATTGAACACCCTTTCATCCTTCTTAGTGTCACGCTGTAGGTGTCGTCAATTTTTCTTCATCCAAATCTTTTTTTTAAGTTGTGCTCCTAGCTCCTGGGCCATTTCAGCTTCAGGGTAAAGGCTAGAATTTTTAGCAGGAAAGCCTAAGTCATTCCAATGAAGACCCTAAATGTGATAAGTAAATGAGAGAGGTGTCTTTTAATCATCCATATAGTCAATTCATTCTCAATTTGCAATCTGCTCTAGTAAGAACCTAGGCTCTGTTAGACGCTGGTCATTAAAAGCACATGTGGTCATTACTGTGGTTCAGAAACAATCAGAAGTTCTTTTGTTTCCCATTTCAAAGACCCAAACAGTAGCTTGCATTTTTTATACATAACCAGTTGTTGAAAAACATCTGGAGAGCTATACCTTTCTTCCTTTATAGACAAATTCTTTCTTTAAAGGAAAATCGGAAAATCTTATGAAGTCTCTTTCCTATGAATCCAAAACTTTCCACCACTGTGTTATAATTCCTTTGCCTGTATTACTCACTCTTTCCATATTATTAATCGACAGATATACAAGGGTAATATAAAAATCTTTGCAAATACAAAATAGTTTCTCCTCAACTGCCATGTTCTTTAATCTCCTCTCTACACTTCTATGATGGTTCAGCACCACACTCACACTAAGATGGCACAGAGCACAAATAAAGTCTCTTAGAAGCAATGTGGGTCTATCCATGAGCCATGTGCACTGAACATTTCTCACATTAAAAAAAAAGTAAAAGAAAAAAAAAGAATGTCATGTCAGACATATTTACTCTATTATGGAAAAGTGTTTCCCAGAGAGATGGCAAGTCTGCACCGACCTACATTTTTAAATCCACTTGAGTGCTATAAACTGTAAGACATGTTACCTATTGCTCTGCTATACCAACAGATGCAATCTTCCATAAGTTTGCTGTTGATTTTCCAAGTCTCACTCTTCCACAAATGAAACATTTTGGGGGCAATAAAGAAACATGTCTATTCCACTGATCTATTATTCTATTTCTTTGCTGTTGTTCAGTTGTTTGAGTCATGTCTGACTTTTTGTGATCCTATTTGGGGTTTTCTTGGCAAAGATACTGGATTGATTTGCCATTTCCTTATCCAACCCATTTTATAGATGATGGAACTGAGGTAAACAGGGTTAAGCGACTTGCCCAGGGTTACATAGCCAGTGAGTGTCTGAGGCCATATTTGAACTCAGGTTTTCCTGACTCCAGGACTGACACTATATCCACTGTGCCACCTAGCCGCCTTACTCAATTTCTTAGCCAGTATCTAATTGTTTTGATTATTAAGCTTTGTAATACAGTTTGAATTCTAGATCTATTAGGTTACCTTCCTTCACATTTTTTTCATTAATTCCCTTGATATTCTTGACCCATATGGTTTTTCCAGATTAATTTTGTTATTATGTTTCTCCAGCTCTATAAAATAATTCTTTGGTAGTTTGATTAGTATGGCACTGAATAAGTAAATTAATTTACATAGAATTGTCATTTTTATCATATTGGTTTGGCATACCCATGAGCAATTAATATTTCTCCAATTGTTTAGATCTGTCTTTATTTGTGTGAAGTGTTCTGTAATTGTGCTCCTATATCCCTGGATTTGTCTTGGCAGGTAGACTCCCAAGTATTTTCATATTGTCTGCAGTTATTTTAAATGGAATTTTTCTTCCTAGCTCTTACTGCTGGATTTTGTTAGTAACATATACAAATGCTGATGATTTATGTGTTTGCTAAAGTTCTTCATTGTTTAATTAGCTTTTTTACTTGATTCTGAGTTCTCTGTATATCATCATATCATCTGCAAAGTGATAGCTTTGTTTCTTCATTGACTATTTTTATTCCTTCATTTTTTTCTTGTGTTATTGCTATAGCTAGCATTTCTACAATATTGAACAATAGTAGTGATAATGGACACTCTTATTTCATCCCTGCTCTTATTGAGAAGGCTTCAAATTTATTCCCATTACAGATGATACTTGCTCTTGGTTTTAGATAGATATTGCTAATCATTTTAAGAAAGGCTCCATTGATTCCTATGCTTTCTAGTGGTTTCAATAGTAATAGGTATTGTATTTTGTCAAAAAAAAATTTCTACATTTATTGATATAATCATAAAACTTATGTTGTTTTTGTTATTGATATGGTCAGTTGTGTTTATCCTTTTCCTAATATACCTTTCCTAACTAGTCCTACATTCCTACTATAAATCCCATTTGGTTTTAACTTATGATCTTTGTGTATAGTACTGTAATCTCCTCACTAGTATTTTATTTTAAATTTTTTCATTGGTATTCATCAGGGAATTCAGTCTATAGTTTTCTTTCTCTGTTTTTGCTCTCCCTGGCTTAGGTATCAAAACCTAATTTGTTTCATAAAAGAAATTTGGTACCAACTTTTTCAAATAGCTTATATTTAGAATTAATTGTTCCTTAAATGTTTGGTAGAATTTACTTGTAAACATAGCTAATCCTGGGGATTTTTTCTTAGGGAACTAATTTATGGTTTGTTCAATTTATTTTTCTGAGATAGAGTTATTCAAATATTCTATTTCTTCTTTTTGTATTCTAAGCAATCTCATTATTTCTCATCAACTAGATTTTCAAAGCAACCAATCTGCTAGTGTTATGTCCTTGGGCAAGTCACTAAGCCTCAATTTCCTTATTAAAATAATACATAAAAAGCTCTTTGCAACATCAAAATAGGCTATTTTTTCCCCAGCCAAATGCTTTTTTGATGACATCCTTCACACCATTTTTCCTGAATAATTTCTCATTTGTAAATTATTGTTACCTGCATATATTTACATGTGGCCATACCAGAAAAATAATGGCTCTAAAAAGATAGGCTTTTGTTTCAGGAGAAAGCTTGAGGTCATTAAAATAATTATTCATTTTCCTGAAAGCAATACAGTCTATTCATTATCCTCCTCCTGTTGAATGAGTGAATGAAAAGAAGTATTTATTAAGAGCTTACTGCCTGCCAAACGTTGTTCTAACCACAGAAGATACAAAAAAAAAAAAACAGACAAACCATGTCCTCAAGGAGCTTGTATTCTAGAAGAAAAAGATAAATCATAAAGGACAGTGTTTGCCAAGGTGGGGTTTTTTGGTCAAGGAGGTCTTGGGATTGATGAGGGAACTTACGAAGCAATAAATTAGCACATCTTTTCCTATAATTGTAGTATTGACTCTATTCCTATTCCCTGACCTAGAAGTGGGAAGGGATGGAGTTTGGTGAAGAGGGAAATATGACATGAAGATGGGTTAGGAGTAGTATCATGATGTGTCTGGATTAGGCTAGAAACATCAAAGTCTCACCAATATGCAGGAAGATAGGGGTGAAATATTTGGAGACGTGGGAGGAATTGGAGCTGTACTACATGGTCAGAGGTGGAGAATAAAGAGCATGGGGGCATGTCATGAAGATGGCCAGGGAGAAGCTCATCACAAAAACTGTAAAATTGCCCAGCATGTGGGGTGGAAATTGGATTAGATGAATCCTAAGTTATATTACAACTCTAATCTTATTTGTTTCTATGAATCTATATGAATTATAGAATTGAAATAGTTTTTAATGATGGAGGAAATTCTCCAAGTTCATGATCTTACAATTGTAAGCAGAATGTTAGAACCAAAAAGGACCATAGGAGTTATCTATCACAATGCCTTTATGTTACAGAATAGGAAACTGAAATAAGCCTAGGTCTCGGGTTCAAAGCCAGAGCACTTTCCACTACAGCACACTGTCTCTTGCCTTCACCAAACTCAATGCTATAAGCATTGTATTATTCTACAGACTTGAAGTCCTTGACCAGTTACCACTCATTAACACTTCATCATTTTTCCTTTAATTAATAGATTTTCTCCTCCCTCTCCTGATAGAGTGTAGTAAAAAGTATTTGGTAAACCTTAAAAGTCTTATACAAAGGTAAGCTAATATATATGCTTTATTTTGTCAAGATCTTATTCTTCCTAGAATATACCTTTGTATGGGGAATTTGCTCTGTGCTTTTAGTATAATAGAGAACCCAGTACATTTAATTTCCAAAAATATTTCTCTCACCATGATCCCTTATTATCATGAGGTCTCATCATTAATAGCCAATGATGCCACTGACTATGGTCTGCCAGTGTGGATATAAGTGGGAATATCAAAAGGCAATGAAAGATCTTTTCTTCACATCATACTGATTTAGTATCTGCCTTACTACTGTAGACGCTATTTTCAACAGTATGTTGTTCGTGACTTAGGTTTTCACGTTTGGTAAAACAAAATCTTTTATCTCCTACAGATCAGAAGACCTAGGGTCATAAATTTTTCTTCCTTTTTTTTCCTCCCCATTTCTTGTCACTGTCTATTGGTCTTTATGGGTGAAGTGAGATGATGGTGCTGGTAATGTGTGTAAATACTATTGTAGCCCTGTTAAGCTTTGTTTTCCCTGAAAATAGAAACTGTGGGCAGAAACCCCTGGAGCCTGACGTCAGGCAGAAGCAGGAAGAGCTTGGAGCAATCCCCATGAGCTGAGACAACGAGTAGGAGCAGAAAATTGCTTGCATGTGAACCCAAGCAAGAGCTGGGAGTGGCTGGCCCACAGAGGAGGAACCATGGGGTTTAGAAGTCAGCCTCAAGTCGAGATAAAAGAGGATTTTACTTGGACGCTCTTTATTGATTGAAGAGATTGTAACTTACTGTCACATAGGGGTGGATGGTGTTTGTATTTTCTGCTACCCCTTAAAGATGATATGTTGTGCTAGCGAAAACCCTGGCCTGGGACCCCCTGTTTGTGTAAACAAGTATTTTGGAGAATGCTACTGAATGCAGTGATATATGCTATGCACCATATGACATATTGAATGTTATGAGATATAGATATAGACATGTATTAGATGATATGTTTTGCTTAAGGATGTTATGAATGTTATGCTTTACTTTATTGAACAATGCTTTAGTTTATTGCTGAATAAGTAGAGAGTTCATTATATTATGAGATTTGATCCTTGAAATTATTCACAGCAGCAGTCCTCAGGTGTGCTGCTGTGATTGGCTCTACACTTGGGCACAGACTATGTAAAGGGAAGCATGATAAGCCTGGCAAAGAAGATTGAGGTGAACTTTTAAACTAAAAAGTTTGGTTTTTATTCAGTAGACAAAGGAGAACCACTGAAAGTCTTTGATCAGGGACATCAGAGCCATGGAGCTTAAGAAGATATGGGTGGATTAGACTGGGAAGAGAATGGAAACAGGGAAATCAATTAGGAGGCTATTTCCACAGTCTGGTCAGGAAATAATGAAAGCCTGAACTTCTGGTCATTTTGTTGTTCAGTTGCGATTGACCATTCATGACCCAATTTGGTGTTTTCTTGGCAAAGACACTGGAGTGGTTTGCCATTTCCTTTTCCAGCTCATTTTACAGATGCAGAAACTGAGGGTTAAGTGACTTGCTCAGGGTCATATAGCTAGTAAGTGTCTGTGGCCAGATTTGAACTCAGTAAGTCCACTGCACCACTTAGCTGCATACTAGTCATAGTAAGCACTTAATAAATGTTTGTTGATTAACTGACTACTGTAGTGGTAGTAGAAATGGAAAGTATAGAGAATATCTACGGAGCCCTATGGAGGAAGAGTCAGTAGAATGTGGCAACTTACTAGATATGTGGGCTAAGAGAAAAGCAGGAATCACCCAAAACTGAAGATTTAAGCCTTTTTGACTAGGATAATGGCAGTTCCATTAAGAAAAATAGAGAAATGGAAAGTCAGGAACATACGTGTGTGCGTGTGTGCGTGCATGCCTGTGTGTATGTGTGTGTGTGTGTGTGTGTGTGTGTGTGTGTGTGTGTGTGTGTGTGTGTGGAGAGCTTGGAAAATTGATATCTGGTGTTAGACATATTGAATTTTAAGTGCTACAGAAAAATCTTGTTGAAGGCTTTTGGAAATGCAGGCTAGGAGCTCAGGAGAGAGACCAAGACAGGAAATACTGATTGAGGAGCAGTTTACATAAATGTAATACATAATTGAAGTCACGGTAGCAGATAAGATTACCAAGAAAAAGTTTATAGAGAGAGAAGAGAGTTAAGGGCAGATGCTTGGAATATGGCTACAGTTTAAGGGTTAGGGGAAGGAAAAGGACCTGGTAAAGAACACAGAAGTAACAATTACAGAAGAGAAACAGGAGAATGCATGTAACTTATGGGAAAAGATAAGAAAAAGAAGGAAAGGTGATTTACCACAGCATCTACTGCCAAGAAATGAAGAAGGATTTTAATGAAGTGAGAGTTTTAAGGTAAGGGGCACTGGCCTTCAAATAGGAAGACCTGGATTTGAATACTGACTTTGTCATTTACTTAACAGGGCTACAACAGTATTTACACACATTACCAGCACCATCATCCCAATTCACTCATGAAGACCAACAGACAGAGCTTCTGTCTGAAAAATTAACACAGACCAAAAAACAAGACTTCAGTCTGAGAAATTAACACAGATCAACAGACAGGACTTTTGTCTGAGAAATTAACACAGATCAATAGACAGGGTGCTGACATGACAAACAGGCCTTCTGTTAGACCTCCCCACAAGCAAGTTCCCCCAGCCTGCTCACACTCACTTCTCTCTTTCAGGTCTGCTTCTCTCTCTCAACAATATATGCTGTTTCCAATCAAAGACTCTTGATTCAATGAAAGGCAAGACTTAATCAATGGCACTTGATTGGTTTAGTGCTAAGAAGAACTCCAAAAGAAGAACAGCAAAAAATTCCACTTTGTTTGCCTTTAGCCAAACTAGACTACTCCCTGTCCCCTGACCATGGCTCCTGATTTCTCATCTCCATGCCTTTGTTTCCAAGTATCCTGATACCCTCTCTGCCCATACTCCCATCTCTATCCAGTGAAATCCTACCTTTATTTCAAATACAAGCTGGAATTCCAACTCTTCTATAAAAACTCCCCTGATACCCCCATCTAAAAGTAATTTCCCCACTCAGAACTCTCATAGCTCTTTTTACGTCTTATATGTATAGACTATGCTCTATTTCGTAATGTATTATATATCTGTGTATGTGTCCTATACCCCATTAGACTGGAAGCTCCTAGAAGCCTGGGGTCATATCTTATTCATCTCTGTAGCCACCTCAGTACATTGTATGATGCCTTTCATGTAGGCCTTGATGATTGGTTTGCTTACTGATTGGATAAACAAAACCTCCCAAAATTGTAAGACTACTAACTGTATGTAAGATAATTTCTAACTAATCAATAACATGCAAAACTACTGACTTAGGATCTTCATGGTTTCTTCTTTCATCAGCATTAATGATATGACTGAAATCAAAGTTTAGTAAGGCTTGTTTGTAGAGGAGATATGCATAGTAATAGTTTGTATACTCAGATTGATAATGGCGTAATAGATTCAGAGTTGGAAAGATCATCTAAAGGTCACAGTCATCTAATCCAAACCCATCATTTTATAGTTTAAGAAACAGGCCCAGAGAAATTAAGTGATTTGCCCAAGGTGATACAGATAGCAAATGAAAGAGGCAGCATTTGAACCCTATATCCTCTGACTTCAAATTCAGTAATTTTTTTTTCCATTGTATCATGTTGCCTTAATAATGTTCTTTCCCTCATCTGATTTTACAGCTGACTTGGCTAAGTTTTAAAGACCCAAAATAATTTATATTTTCAAGATCAGTGGTTTTGCACTTGGGTTTCACTCTTTTGTTCCAAACAATAGATGATATTATTAAAAGCTAATTTCATTGATTAAACCTACAGTGAAACCTTGAGCAAGTGATTTAAAATCTCTATGAGCCTTAGTTTCCTCATGTATAAAATGAGTTTGGATTGAATGACCTTTTAGGTCCCTTTCAATTCTACTGTTTTGTATAAGATCCTACTACACCAATTTCTACACTAGATTAAAGAATTCCTGATCTCTAAAATCTCTAAGAATCTATGACTGATCTTGGTTTCAACTGGCCAAATGTATATCATGTACTTTCTTACTTAATTTTCCTTCTCACAAGAAGAACTAAATTATCTCCACAAAGTTGGTAGACCAATACCCACAATTCTAAACCACTAGGTTATAGTTTCCAGGTGTTATTTTTCCTTTCTTCTTCTTTCCCTCCACTCCTAGTCCCAGAAATTACAAATTACTTTGTAGATCACTGGGCAAATATCCAAGGCGACACTTTGATTTTTAGCCTTAAGTAGGTGGGGAATAGCATCCAAACCAGATAAAATCTTTCCAAACAAATGAAAAATTATACAGTATATAAAACTGAGTTATTTATCAATAAATTAAATTCTATAATCTGTATTCACAGTAATGTACCTTTAATGGGGCCATTTCCAGGAAGGAGTTGGGAGGTGAGGGGTGCATCATCACAGAATAGGATCTGATTTTATAGATAATCATCAAATGGGTTGTGTACTGAGATTACTTCTGGATGACATCCATGACAAGAAGAGCAATTTTTCACTTTGTTATATGACATAATACCTGCTAAATGATGTCTAGTTTGTAAGTTTGCTCAGTAAGTATTACCAAATAGTGACAAACAATCATCCTCACAGGGGTGGGGAACCTGCAGCCGCAAGGCCACATGTGGCTTTCTAGGTCCTTGGGTGCAGCTTTTTGACTGAGTCCAAGTTTTACAGAAAAAAATTCTTTTATTAAGGGGATTTGTTCAGTGGAGTTTGGATTCAGTCAAAGAGCCGCAATCCAATCTCTACTCAACCTGCTACACACACACACACACACACACACACACACACACACACACACACACACACACACACTTTTTTCAAAGCAGCAAGTCTGCTCTTTTTACATTTGATTTACAAGACAGATTTGGCATGTAGTTAACTTACATGCCCTGATGTGGACTTATTGAAGACAGGTGTACACTCTAATATATATGGGCATAGGGACCCCCTTCCAGCCTATAAAATGATGCTGGGTAGGTTCTCATGTGGAATAGCCTTGGGATTTTAGGCATCAACCTGAAATTATGAGACATATGTACCACATTTGCATATTATCATCAGAAAAAAAACATAGACTAAGCAGAAATAAAATGCCTTCTTCACAGTGGTACCATATTAAAGATGTATGAGCCAAAATGTGTCCTCTGCCCATTGATTCCATGGGATTTGAGAACAAAATATAACCTTCTGCTCAGAGTGTTTCTGTTAACATTGTATAAACAAAGGCTTATTGTGCAAAGGGGAGAGATAAATGCAATACCAAATTTCCACGTGAGTGAGAAACACACAACCCCACTGCAAGAAAACGGAGCAGCTTTGGAAAATGTATCCATGCTGACATGAGGATGAACTATAAAAGAAAAAACCTAGCTACTGCAAGAAGGAAATCTCTTTAATGAAATAAAAAGTAATGTCATTTTTGTGATTGACCTCCAATACACAGAGATCTGGTGTAACATGACCCTGCCCACAAGTAAGGGCATCAGGTAGTCACAAGGATTTGGTAAACATGAACAAAGTAGATTCATTCTATCAAGTTCATTGAATGTGGTTTAAAGAAAAGAAGGAGAAAGAGCAGCAACATTGAGGACTACAAAGATTTTAAAAACATATCAAAGAATAGAATCTTTGGTGTAAAAGGGGCCACAGAGATCACTGAGTCCAATACTTCTATTTTACAGAGGTAGAAACAGAGATTTATTGAGGTAAAGTGATATACCACACATCACAAATGCTTAGTAACAGAGCTGTCACAAGAATCCAGGACAAGGGTTTTTTGACTATGCCATACAGTGCTTGTGTGGCTCGTTCTTCGTTCTTGAAGAGGGCCATCAGGAAGATGATGCCATGACTTGCAAGTGAGTTGGATTATAGTGAGGGAGGGCTGTGCAAGGTGACCAGCCTCACTTTTTCCTCTAGAGCTATCTGGGTCCAGTGGTCAGATATAGATCAGAATAACTGCAGATGGCCTAGGATTCAGTGGGAGACCTTGGGCTTTTTAAGCTAAGGTCTTTCTGAGTTCTCACTCTAGTTCTCATCGACTGTCCAACAATATGTCCCTGCCCAAGCACCACTTAATGGTTATTTTTTGGGCCCTGATGGCTCAGAGTGAATGTAAATAACAACTGTTTCTCTTTTGGCCAGAAAGAACCCCACACCCCAGCTTGAATTTTTTTTCTTTTATTAAAGGAGATATCCCTTGGCTCACTTCATAGACAGCTCTAATCACTGAATGAGTGTCGCCCATACCACATAGACCTAAACAGTGATTCTCTGCACAACAGTTTAACACCTGCTTTATGGTTTGATCACTCAACTTACCCATACAAGTTGGGATCCCCAGAGGATGATTGCTACTTACTCTTGGGATTCTATGGGTAATCCTAAGAGGCTATATTTTTAGTACAAATGGGTTCATGAGCCAACACTGTTACACTTCTACTTCACAGTCAGCCCACAAGATTTAATTAGCTTTTAGAAAAGATACTATACTTAGATGGCATAATAAGATTAGATGGTATAAAACGTTTCCCCCAAAGCCTAGGGCGTACTCTCCTGTTAACTCACATGATGTTCATGGGCGGACTGGGCTTTAACTTAAAGTACATTAGCAATGAAACATTTATAAGGAATACATATGATAAAGAGGCAACCCAAAACACATCTACAAGAAACTCTTTTCTCCCATAGGTTACCAAAGTGGGCAATACCACTCCCTGGGGGGTACCAGAATGATCCAGGGGGGAGGTAGTAGCCTCAGGTGCAACTGGGGTGTTGAATAATAATAAAGGGTTGTGGAAGGATAAGGAAGGAAAGAAGAGAAGATAAAAAATTTTGAAAAACTTCATGCATGTTTTATCTATTGTGTAACAGAGTCATAGTCATAGTCATAGTGGCTATATTATTTTCCAAACACACACACAAAATGCAAGTTATAACCAATCAGTGGTCAAGTCCAGAAAAAAGTCTTAACAAGCAAGTGTTGACAGGTGAGCAGGTCCCTCATTGTTGGGAAGTCCAGCATGCATTGGCAGGAATATGTGCACTTGTTACAATAAGATACTATATAGTTACATGATGCAATAGTGTGCCATCAAAATTTCAATGCAGAAAAAAACACACATTTACAATAAATTATTAAATTTAAGGTGCATCATTTTAAAATATATATTTCATATTTTTTGAAATGATGCAAAATTCAAAAAAAAAATTAAAAGGTTAAAGAAAGTAGACTTCGGCGGGGGGAGGGGGGACACCGAGTAATTTTTTTTTTAAAAGGAGGCAGTTAAGCCAAATAAGATTGGGAACATCTGCTTTATAGATTCCCCGTAAAATTCTTTGTAGGTAGAGCTATCTTCTGCATGGGCTTCCTAGAATCTGTGTCTTTTCAGAAGAGCCGGCACTTCTGTTATAATAGAGTAGAAGCTCTGCCCTAAACCCCTGGAAATACCTGTAAAAAATGACTCTAAACAAATTCTAGAGCAGCAGAAGCTACAAAATGACAGACTGAAGCAGATTTCTAGCCCAAGACAATCTGGAAGGCCAACAGGGTTTTTTGACTATGCCACCATGCTCAGAGCAGAGCCTGGTCTAGCACTGGCACAGATGGGACTGGAGCAGGCCTCAGGGCACTGAATCACTGGTAGCTGCAGCAGTTTCCATACTTCTTAACCCATAAACTCTAAAGACAGCTTCAAAGGTCAGTGGAAAAGCTCTCTTACCTGGGTGAGAGAGGAACGTGGTCCAGCCACAGCCACAGGCCCAGCCCTCACACCAGGATGTCGGCAACCACTGCCCCAGTGGCGGCTGATTCTGGAGCTCTCAGGCTATATACATTGGGAGAACCAAGTGGCTGATCTGGGTCACAGTCCTGGGTGGTGGTCCTGGGGTGAGGAGGAGTGCTGCTAGTGTGGCGGAGCTGGTGGCAGATGTGGAGAGGGAACCCTCCTTGAAGTTCCAGGGCAGCAAAGACTGCTTATGGTTGCTCATGGACAAAAGCAAAGGCCAGGAGAGGAGTAAACACCTCTCTTTTGATCATACCACTTCAGAGGAACTGAGAATTTACAGTCCCTAGAGATATCTCTGAAAACAGCTACACGAAATCCCTGAAATTTGGGGCAGTACACTCCCCACTTAACAAAGAGCTCAAAAGTCAAATAATTGGTTGGGAAAATGAGCAAACAGGCTTTGCTCCTAACTCTGGATATTTCTCTACCATGCCCATTTTCGGGTATCTTTGTACCATTCTCTACCCCCTTTCAATTCCTTTATATATGTTATCTTTCTTCATTAGAATGTAAGCTTCTTAAGGACAAAGACTATTCTTTTTGCTTACATCTGTACAGCCAGTGCTTAGCATCACGTCTGACACAAAGTAAGCTCTTAATACATGCTTGCTGATTTGCTGACTTCATTTTCATGGGGAGAAGATTTATTATTAGATTCTTACCCCATAAGATTGAGGTGCTCCTCTGTAGTCAATCTGATGCAATGCCTGCTGTTAAAATCAACTTTTTTTTCCTATCTCACAAGCTTTTTCTTTCTTTCTTTCTTTTTTTTTTTAATGTGCATTAGTGTTTCCATCAGGCAATAAAACCTCTTGAACCAGTTTTAACAAGCTTCTAATGTGGGCTAATATTTTGTTAGGCCACAAAGCAGTACACAAACTCTCTCCAGTTCCTAGTCATTTATTCTAAAACTTGACTCCAGGACAGTGATGCTTGCAGATACAAAAACATAGAATGTTGTTTTGACCAGTCCAACATTTCTGCAATCAGAACATCAGTCCCCAGACCACCATCATTGTCTGTGGGACCATTTTTTTTTCAGTCAGTTAAGCTACTACATCCAGGGGAATGCTGGAACCAGCTCATACAAACTTCAGTTGGTCAGTTTTTAGAGTGAACATTTACTCCTCAGAAATCTACAAACACTACATATCAGAGTTTGATTGTTTTGATTATTGTTTGGACATAAGAAAATGAAGGAGAAAATATAAATAATGCAGATTAAACTTCAAAGGTTATCATGGACATATATATGTATATGTATACATGTATACACATATACACATATATGTATATGTGTGTGTGTATGACAGCAGACTGTTTAACAATTACCAGCAAACTCTTAACTGCATGCTTTCTTGCTATTTTTATTGTTTCATGTCTGACTCTTCATGACCCCAAGGACCACAGCATGCCAAGCCCTCCACTATCTCTTGAAGTCTGTCCAAGTTCATGTCCTTTGCTTCTATGACACTATTTATCCATCTTATTTTCTACCGTCCCCTTTTCCTTTTGCCTTCAAACTTTCCCAACAACAGGGGTTTTTTCCAATGAGTCCTTTCTTCTCATTGTGTGGCTAGGGTATTTAGGCATCAGCTTCAGTATTTGACCTTCCAGTGAACAGCCTGAATTAATTCCTTTAAGTATTGACTGATTTGATCTCTTTGCTGCCCAAGGGACTCTCAAAACTCTTTTCTAGCATGACAATTAGAAAACATCAATTGTGTGGCGCTCATCTTTCCTTAAAATCCAACTCTTACAGCTATACATTGCTACTAGAAAAAACACAGCTTTGACTCTTTGTGGGCAAGGTAATGCCTCTGTTTTTTAGTATACTGTCCAGATTTGGCAGAGCTTCCTTTCAAGAAGCAGGTGCCTTTTGATTTTATGGATGCCATCACCACCTGCAGTGATCTTTGAGCCCAAGAATATAAAATCTGACATTGCTTCCACTTTTTCTTCCTCTATTTGCCATAAGTGATGGGATGGGTTGCCAAGATCTTACTTTCTTTGATATTAAGCTTTAGGCCACCTTATGTACTCTCTTCTTTCACCTTCATCAAGAGGCTTCTTAATTATTCTTCACTTTCTGCCATCAGAGTAATATCATTTGAATATTGATTTTGCTGATGTTTCTCTTGGTAATCTTAATACTGCTTTTGATTCATCCAGCCTGATATTTCACATTATGTACTTTGCATATAAGTGAAATAAATGAAGTAACAATATACAGCTTTGTCATACTCCTTTTCTGATCTTAAACCAATCAGTTGTTCCATGTTTGTGTCAAATTGTTGCTTCGTGGCCCAAAAATTGGCATCTCAGGAGACAAGTAAAAAGATTTTGTACTTTGAGTACAGTGGATAGAGTGCAAATCCTGGAGTCATGAAGACCTAAGTTCAAATCTGGTCTCAGACACTAGCTGTGTAGTCCTGGGGAAGACACTTAACCCTCTTCACCTCAGTTTCTCACCTGTAAAATGAGCTAGAGAAGGAAGTGATAAACCACTCCAGTATCTTTGCCAAAAAAATCCAAATAAGCTCACAAGGGGTCATCCACAACTGAACAACATTTATCCCTTCTTGTACCCAAAGGCAACTGTCTCACCATTAGGCAGTTATACCTCTGATACTAAATTATACTTCTGATATTAAATACTAATTAAGTTGTTTAATGATGAATATCAATCTACTGTGAATATATAGTGAATATATAGTGCCACATTTTATAATGGATTTGAGAAGCCCAATTATATTGGACATAAACACTTTTTTGGAAGTCATTCAATCTATTTATATGGCTTTCATTCTGCCTTTTGAGAGTTTCATTGCCGAGTCATATTTACTTCCCTACTCAACTGTAAGCTCTTTGATAGCAGGAACCATGCCACATTTGTGTTTAAATCTCCCCAAGCATCTAGCATTCTGCTCAGTTGATCACCCTGTTCTCCTTTATATTCTCTTCTCTCTACATTTTCCAGATAACGCTCTCTCTTGTTCACCTCCTACCTATCAGACCACTCCTTCTCAGTCCCTTTGCTGGATCCTCATCCATCTTATGCCCCACAACAGGGTCCTGTGCTGGTTCTTCTCTCTATGCTACTTGGTGATTTCATCAACTCCCATGAATTTAATTATCATTTCCATACTAATGGTTCTCTAATCTACCCATACTGCCCTAACCTCACTGTTGACCTCCAGTTTTGAATCTCTAATTGACTTCCAGTTATCTTAAACTCAATACATCCAAAACTGAACTCACTATCTTTCCCTTAAACCCTCTCATCCCCCAAATTTTCCTATTCCTGTTGAGGATACTACCATTTTCCCAGGCCCCCAGGTTTGCAACCTAGGTATCAACCTTAACTCCTTATTATCTTTTATTCCCCCCCCCCATCACATCCAGCCTGCTATCAATTTCACCTTTTAAGCATCTCTCAAATATGGCCCCTTCTCTCCTTTGATGCTGTCACCACTCTAGTGGAGGCCCTCATCACCTCATACTTGGGCTATTGCAATAACTTTCTGTCTGATGGGTCTTCTTGTCTCAAGTCTCTCCTTCCTCCAATCCATCCTCCAAGTGATTTCCTAAAGCACAGATCTGATCATCATACACACAGCTTTCCAGTCTTATACCTTACTGCCCACCACATACTCTTTCATCTACTAATACTGGTTCTGGATCCTTGCTGATCCAGAAACAAGATCTCTTGGCTCTAAGCATCTTCTCTGACTATGGCCCATTCCTAGAATGTTCTCTTTCTTCATCTCTGACTCCTGCTTTCCTTGGCATTATCCTTCAAGTCCCAGCTAAAATCCCATCTTCTACAGGAAATTTTTCACAACCCCTCTTAAATCTAGGGTCTTTATGGTTATTAATCATTTCTGATTTATCTTACATATAGCTTATTTATACATATTCATTTGCTTGCTGCCTTCCTCATTAGATTATGAGTCCTTGAGGGCTGTGGAGTTCAAAATTATCCAATCTGCAAGAAAAACAACTGAGGCAGAGCTCTGAGCCAATAGCACTTAATTAAAGGGTCCATGGCCCCCTATAATGAAATGGACTTCAGATCTTCCTCATGATCTTCCTCCAGGGCTTTAATTTTATAGTGCTCAATACCCAGAGAATACAGATGAAGCAAACTAAAAATACAGAGTCTCATTGGTTGGTAGACCTTACCCTTGACCATCCAAGAGGCTTTACACAAAATATGGAATCCCATTGGTTGACAAATGGGCTAAAGAACAGACCATGACAAACTTATCTTGACCTTTCAGGAGATCCTGACTGGGCTGATAAACAGAAGTCAAAACATCTACATGAGCTAATGGGCCAGTAGACAGGCAAGCCAGAGGCTGGCAAATATGGCCAATTGTTGATCAAGTGCTCATGATCATCTCCTCATGTTGGGCGATAGAAGGATGACAAGGGAGGGAGGGGTAACAAATAAAGCTGGGGGACATTCCATGTAATTGAGTCAACTATGCCATGCTGGGCTTGGTCATCATAAGAAGGCAAAAACAAGGGTGGAGGTCCTCTAGTTAGCTTCCTATGATTAAACAAGTGAAAATATTCATCAGCCACTGTACAAAACGGGAGTTAGACAAAAAAAAAAAAACTTTGCTTTTACTAACTATTGTATTAGAGATACACAGAGAACACCATGGTCTTAAGTACAAATCCTGACCCTTCTAAAGTGGAAGAACTCTCTCCCTCCCTCCCCTACCTTTCTTTCTCTTCTCTCTCTCTCTCTCTCTCTCTCTCTCTCTCTCTCTCTCTCAATCTCTCTCTCTCTCTGTCCCTCACTCTGTTAGGAAGGTAACCACACCCAGGATAAGCCCCTCCACCCCCCACCCCATTCTCAGTTTAGCACAAGTAAATGGCAGCTTTCTGAGTTGAAGGAACTAATAAAGTTCATGATTTAAAACCCTGATGTAACACCAACATTTGGAAGATGCGCTCCATATTTTTTTCCCTTGTTTTTGTTTTTCTTATTTTGTAAAAAGTAGGTTTACTCACTGAACATGCCAGTTGTTCAGTAATCTAGTGTGGTCATGTAAAGATTAGGAAGGGATAGTGTCATACTTACTGTATACCATACAGTTTTCTTTTTTTCATCATGAAATGAGTGCTTATGCAATTTAATCTTAAAGTCTCTTGCCAAATTTTGTAGAGGGCAGTGTGGTTTACTATACTTTGAAAAACTAGTGATCTCATCAGTGAGGGAGAAAATAGCAGCATGGACTCAGGATCCATAAATTCTAAAAATTCAACTCGTCACCAACTATGTGTCCTTAAACAAATCATTTTGCTTTTCTATGCCTTGATTTCATATTATGTCAAAGAGTCCAAGTCCTTGTCCCAAACAACAAGGACTATTGCAAGAGTCGGTTTTCTCTTGCAACAGATAAGGCTTGCCCATTCCATCAGGTACTATTGTTCACCAGTGTGCTAAATTTCATTATGTAACAAATGAACATTTTGAGATACATCCTCACAGCATTTCTGCCAAGACTCCAAATGCTATTTCCCACTTCAAACCTAGCCATTTCTTTTTAAAATTTTCTCATTCCTAATAAATACTAAAGACTAAGTTTCATCTATATATAGCACTTTTATCAGAAGAAAGGCATTTTGATCATTCAACATTTCTAAAAAATCAATCAATATTCATTAAGAATTTACTACGTGCCAAGTATTATGCTAAGCACTAGATCATAGAGAATCATAGAGAAGTTGTGTGATATAGTGGGCAGAAGGACAGGCAGGCTTGTACTCAGAAAGACTGGGATTCAAGTAATACATTCCTACAGTGTGATAATGAGTAAGTCTCTGAAGTCTTGCTGTACTGGGCAATTCTCTAAGATGATATGTTACATCTGCCTTAGTGGAAAGAATTTCCATACTAGAAGTTTCCTAAACCAGAGAAGGAGAAGGACATTTGCAGATGGCCTTTTATGAGAGAGTAGAGAAATTACTCTTGAATTACCCTCTTAAGAATACAGAACAATCCTGTATGACATGAAGGTCAGGGCTGACAAGAATAGTGATAGTGCAACATAGGGGCAATATCCTCTTACCTAACCCAGGTTAAAAAACCAGACCTGACCCTGCCACATCTCCTTCACACTCTGTGCTCTATTCAGGCAGCTCCAGTCCAGCAAACTGGTCACTGGAGTCCCTCCCTTAGCAGTCATTAAAAAAATCATTTTCAGAATGAATTCCTGTCCATGAAGCCCTGTGCCCTCAAGTGAGGAACCGGTGAACTTGTAGTTGATGAAGAAGAATCATACCCAGTGAAGACAAAACATTCTAATGAGATCTTTAATGAGAAAGTGGCTTAAATTAAATTAAATTGGTTTTTAGAAGTATGCAGCAAGACTGTAAAACTATTAAGTGGATTGTAGATTGCAAATTCTTGAGGACGAAGACTATTTGTCTTTTTGTTCTTGTATCCCTAGCACCTAGAACCATACCTTGCACATGGTAGATGCTCAATAAATACTTTGAAAGGAATGGAAAATGTGAGGAATGGGGAAAATAATTCATTTATTTCTAATTCTAAAATAACTAATTAGCAAATCAAATACAAAAAAAACCAAAGGAGTCTGGCTATTGAAAGTACAAGGAGTTAATCACTTGACATCGAAATTTTCAAAGATAAACTCATAATAGAAGAGAAGAGGTCAGAAGGGGAGTAGGATAAGGACACTACTTTTTTTTTCTTTTTTCTAGCTAGCTTTTCTGAGGAGAATTCTTCTGCCTCCTATAAAGGAAGTTAGAATATGTTTCAGGGAAGCAGAGAAATCCGAAATCTATGTGTACCTTTGTCTTATTTCAGGAATGCAATTCCTTGAAGGCACAAACTAAGCTTTCGCAAATGTCCTATATATCACCTGCTGCTTATTATGCACCATTAGCTACTTAATATGTTAAGTAATATCCACAAACAAGGCAGCTTTGGACTTTTCAATACACAGATTCACAGGCCCCCTCTTCTATCTACCTTTCAACGGTAACTAGCTAAACTGAACTGGGACCTACAAGTTCTGTCCATGGTGGAGTGGATGTAGTGCCACTTATAAACTAGGCAAAGAACTAGACTTTTCACAAGGTGACTTAATTGCATTTTTCAAGTCTGGAGAATTTTCAGGAATGTATCATGAAACCACCTCCCATAAACTGTCTCTCAAGAAACAGCCATGATAACTCTCTGTCAGCCTTACCAACCTTCTGGAATTTGCATCATTTTTTTTTCAGCTGAGGCAGGAAATCTCTTCATTGTTGGAAGTGTTACCAGCTAAGTTTTCAAAAGTGCCCAGATTCTCCCTTAAATTCCCGATCACACTAATGATTTGAATGTTGTATAATGTTAAGCCATAAGGATCTAGTTTTGTTAGTCTTGAGATAGAGGACCTGGCAGAGAGAAGTGTTTGCTTTGAAAAGATCTTCGCCAAGCAGGCTTTCTTAGCTGTTTTCCTTGCTATTTTATGAACAAGTGAAATTTCTTGGCATATGTAGAATTATATATTTGTGTATACCACATATGTATATGTATATATATATGTATATACATATATATGTGTATATATGTATATACATATATATACATACATGGAATTAGCCTGGAGCATTTTGTCTGTAGTATATGTGTATGTGAATTTGTTAACCAGACCTTTGATTTCATTGATAAAGAGAGATCACAAAGAGAAACCTCCCTCTACCCAAGGAGATGGGTACCCACTCTGCAATTTATAGTCTCAGAGAGGTACTTGGGATACTGAGAGACTAAGTGTCCAAGGTCATGAAGCCAGTATTTGTCAGGAACAGGACTCAAATCTAGTTCCTCCTAGCTCCAAGGCCAGCTCTGTCTGCTATACACACACTGTGTATATCTGAATAGATATATTTAATTCTACATATTTCAACCCGAATAAGTTTTCTAGTTTGAGATAATTAGGGAACTAAGACCCTTTGTAACATGATACAGGAATAGAAAAGTGAATAGGCTTTGCTTTAACTGATGCAGTGGAAATCTAGCAGGATTTAGAATCAGGGAGACTTGAGTTCAAATTCTGCCTATGCTGTGTCAATCAATCAGCAAACATTTATTAACTGTCAACTGCGTACCAGGCTCTGAGCTATGTGCTGGAATGGAAAGATAAACCAAGAATGCTTGACCTCAAAGAGATCTAGGTCTCAGTGTCTTCGTCTGTAAAATGAGAGAGTTGGATTCAATGACCTCTAAGGCTCCTTCCAGCCCCAAGTCTATGATGCCATGTTGCTGAGAGTTTAATCATTATCAATATATTAAATGATGAAACACAGCACTATGTGTTTTGGGACCTGAACCTTACTGCTATGTAGTACCACAAAAACAACACAGAACCTGGGTTCTTTTGAACCCAGATTCAGGCAACCTACATTCAAATTCTGGTGCTTCTATCTATTACCTCGATAAGCATTTCACCTACCTAGGCCTCAGTTCCCTCATTTGTGAAGTTGAGGATCAGACTAAGACAGTCTCTAATATCCCTTCCAGCCCTCAGTCCTGTGATGCTATGAATGGGCTCCAAAGAATGCCTATGAATCTCTGTGGCTGATGGGATGAGTGTTAATGGCCAGAGACACAGTGAAACTAGTTGAGAAAAACAAAATGAAAATATTTTTTTAAATCCTTCTTTATCACATTTTCTCAACACATAAGGGCTTTCAGTAGAGGAGGTACTGATTTTGAGAAATCTCGATATCTTTAAAGGTTGCATTTGTTAAAGTGGAGCTTTTAGCCTGGAACATGCTGCACTTATAAACAAAACATTAAAATAAGAAGATATCTCTTTGGCCAGTATTTTTCAGTATTTGTTTTGCCATCATTGCAAAAGTGATGATGTTTCCTCTCCGTGGAAGTTTCTCCCTCACAGCCTCAATCTTGCTCTACTTTTTTTTCTAATTTAGAGGCAGTATGGCATAATCTATGGGGAACTGACTTTCAAGCCAAGACTAGGGCTCAAGTCTTGCCTCTAATACATACTGGCTAATTGCCCCTGGGGGAATCACTCCAAAGCTCAGTGATCTAGGCAACTACTTAAGGTGAAAAATTGCAAAGGAGGTTTTGATCTGCATTGAGAGAGAGAGAGAGAATGTCCTCATGTGGAAATTTTCTGTGTCAATGAAATCACAAGTCTAGCCCCTGAATTATACTCACAATACCACAATCCTCTGCCATGAAATCCCATGAGCTGTTCCTAATGCTTACTGGGTGGCAGTCAACAGAATAGATGTTTTATGGAGTACTCTGATTAAAATTGAAATTGTCAGGAACTAGGCTTAAAAGGGAATGTCATGAAAAACCACTTAAGACCCAGTTTACAGATTCTGATTGTAGAGAAAACATCACTCATGGCCCCCTTTCACTTCATGTTATCAATTAAAATCATGACTTCACCAGTTTATAATAAATATTTTTCAACCTATCAATAATTCATTACTTCAGCAAATAAATGTATTCAAGGCACTATGCTAGAAGAAGATGCAAAACCAAGTACAATATAATCCCTACCTTCAAGGACCTTACAATCTAATAGCAGATTCAAACCTATGAGGATTGATTTTTTTAAAAAAATAGAACCTGATAAATGTGAAAGAAAGGTACAAATTCCTATGAGAATTTTGATGAACTAAAAGTGTGTTTCTGGCTTGAAAGATCAGGAAAGATATCGTGGAGTGCATTACATTTGAACTGGATCTTGAAGGACTGGAGATTTAAGGATGGAAACTGAAGAAATATTATTCCTGGAATAAGGAATAATATGTGCAAAGGCTCGAACACAGGAAATAAGGGACATATTTTTGGAATAGTTGGCAGCCCCCTCGGGCTGGAGTAAATGAAAGAGACTGGTATAACACAAAATTGGGAAGAAAGGTTTGAGCCCATACCTTGGAGTACTATACCTAAAGTACCAGGTTAAGAAGTTTGGGATTTACTCACTAGACAAGAAGAAGCCAATGGAGAATTTGACCAGAGAAGTAAAATGATCAGACCTGTTCTTTACGAAGATTAATCTGTCAGGGATGGGAAGGATGTGAGGGAAGACACTGCAGATCAGTGTCCAAAGAAAGACTAGTTGGGAAGTTGATGCAGTAGTCTTAGTGAGAGGCTGGGAAGAATTTGAGGCTAAAATTGACAGGCCTTGATGACTGATGGGATCTTCTAACAGACAATGCACAAACCACTACAAAGCAAAATAAGAAATGAGAAGTTTCAAAGAACATAGTTACACAATTTGGTTCTAAATAGTATGGAGATTTATTTCATATTTAATCTAACTAATTCAAATCAGAAAGTCCACTCAAGCCTCTTCCTACCATAATATCAAATTTTGGGATTTTATTTTTCCTAGTATTTTTTCTAGGCCTAATCACTCTACATTACATTGGGAAGGGAGGTCAGGGAAGAGAAGAAGGAAGCCTTTGAACAGGTACCCTATTTATGGGGACATTTATAGCTAACATAAAAATGTAAAGAAATTATTGTTCCTCTTCTCATTTTTTTTTTCCTAAAAGGGTAGAACATACTCAGAACTGAATCACATGAGCTTTCTTATTACCTTGCTTAGATTATCCTATCAGCTGGGAAACAAATTTGGTATGTTTTCTTTCATTCATTTTCCTGATTGTAATTTAAATATATATATTTCAGGCTCTTGTTCTGACAGGGTCTCTGTGGCCAGCCTTTCAGTGGGTCAATAATAATAATAAATAATGCATTCAGGAGGTCTCTTGGCTTAATTTCACACCTGTGAATTGATACAGAAAATAGGCAGCAACTAGGTAGCCAGGTATTTGCTTTTATAATATAAACTTAGCAAGGTTGAATCTCTTAGATCATGGTATTATGAAGAAAATTTCACATCTTCAATTCTCTCATCAACAACTCTCCACTTCACACTTAACCAAGGAGCACTTAATCATTTAAAAAAGATATAAGGTCCTAGAGAAAGCATTAGTGATCATTTCAAGACATTCCACATCAAACACATATTGGGAGGCCTTAAAAATTCACCTTAAATCACTGGCTTGGAGAGTGGAATTTTAAAAGTTATGCCTACTTTTTTAGCAAACTCAGAAAAATGAAGCTAATGCTGAAAGGAGGCCCTAGCTTAGAACTTGCAGGCTCTGGTAAGGCCACTTTTGCCAAAGTAAGTCATTCAATACCTATGCAAAGTTCCCTAGGTCCTTTCTAAGAATGTAGATACCATGCCTACATATGGAGCATGTCTAATTTCTTTTTGCTTTCCTTTATAACATCTTTGACATGTGGCCCCTTTCTCCACTCACAGACACAGTCCTTATTCAAGCCCTCATTTCCTCTTCTCTGGAGTATTGCAGCAGCCTTCCAATTGATCTCTCTAGCTCAAGTCTCTCCTTACTCCTGTCTGTGTTGGTAAGCAAAATGGGCTCCTTAGCACTTAGTGCCCTTGAAGAGTTTGGCTTTTGTTTTTTGTTGAGTAATTCAGTGTATTTCATTGAGTCTTACTAAGTGCTAAGCCCCAGGCCCAAAACCCTATTAGGTGTAAAACCTATGTGGGTGTGGATTGGCAACTAAGGTGGGGCCCAAGGTGGGGCTAACTCCAGGGAGGGCCTAGTTTACATGTCTGGGACAGCAGAGGCTCTTAGACCATGTGGGTTTAAGTCTGCCTCTTTGTGACCATTTTAGGTCATGTGGGTGAGTCAAATCTGTGACTCACCCCCGATGCTGAAAAAGATATAAAAATCAGGGGTTGGCCTCAGCTTCCTTGGAGCTCTTTGCCCCAGCAGTGGTGGCACGTGACTCTGGGCCAGCCCTTGTTCTCAGTTCCCGGTCTGAACCTAGATGTTGGTAACTATGAATTGTATTGGGTCTGTTTGTAATTTGTTTAAGGGCTCTTGAGATGGTGTTGATGAGGAGACTCTGGGCAGCTGTAGCTAAGGAGCCCTCCAGCTTGTAAACCCGGATGCTGAGACTTTGTTGAACTTTGGTAACTATGAATCTGTATTGGGTCTGTCTACTGATGTTTGTAATTTGTTTGTAATTTGCTCTGAAGCTCAGGGTGCTGGCTTTTTCCCCTGAACTAAGTGAATGATATTTGTGTGCTGAATTAAAGTAAGCTTGCCAACCCCTTCACCTTGCTTTCCTTCATTA
>CM053622.1:668119060-668170469 GCA_028646595.1 Phalanger gymnotis
ATAAGGGACTTAAGTTGCTCCCTGCTACCTCTAGGATCAACTACCTCCTTTCTTTGGCATTTAAAGATCCTCAGAGCCAGTTTCCTTTCCTACCATTATAATCTACTTACACTTTACTCCCCCACACACACACAATCTACAGTCTGGCTACACTGGCCTTTTTGCTGTTCTTACACACAGCATTCCATCTCTCATCCCAATGCCTTTGTACTGAGTGTCCACCACCCTTGGAATGTTCTCCCTCCTCACCTCTGACTCCTGGCTTCTCTGGTTTCCTTCAAGACTCAGCTCAGATCTTACCTTCTGCAAGAGGCCTTTCCAAATCCCCTCCTCCCTACCCCCAGCTTCTCATGCTACCCTGTCTAAGGTTAGCTTCCATCCACATTGTATGTCTCTTCCTTTGGATTCAGAGACATAACTGGAATTTCAGTCACTGTGGTGGTCTAAGGCATGACTATTACTATGTGTGGTTGAGACTGATTGGAGACAGAGGATTATAGGACTTGAAGTTGAGGAATTGGGAAGTCATGGTATTTAGGGATTGCTTAAAGGAAGAGAAGTTGTTGTTGAGTTTTGGTGTTAAATGGAAGCCTTTTGAATTACCTCATTTATTAATTCTCTGCACCCTGTTACCTTGTATATCAGTTGCCTATGTAATTACATGTTGACTCTGACATTAGAATATATGTTTTTGAAGTCAGGAACTGTTCTTGATTTTTCATTATATCCCCAAGTTTTAACATAGTACCTGGCACACAGTAAGTGCTAAATAAATGCTTGTTGATTGTTAATTTGATTGTTTGATGGTTAATTGTCCTAGGGAAAATAGTATGGCCAAATATGTGATGGAGAAGGAAGAGTAGGGAAAGTATGGGGGAGAAGACAGAGTCATTAGATTAATGAATCCATATGAATAAATCCAGATAAACCCCTTTCTCCCTACTACTTCCCACTCCTAGCCCAGGGTGCCTAGAGAGACATAATGAAGCCCACTTAAAGTAACAATCAGAAGAAACTACCCATATCTATGAATAGGAGGGAGAAAATGAATGGCTGGAGGAGCCAGCGGGAGATGATCCTTTGGTTCAGTTTAGTCTAGGGAGAAGACCCTTACAAGGATCCTATTTAGTTTGATGGAAGCAAACACCAGCTGGGGGGGTCAGGGGACAAGCTAGGGGCCTGACCTCAAATTCAGAAACAGTGGAATGAAGCAAAGTGTGTATTTTATTTTCTAACCTTCATTTTTATGGTTGTCTGCTGGTGGGCTGTTTTGCAAGGTTCTGGTCAATTTCAACATCCATTTCTGTGCTCTAGCTACTTTAATAAACACATTTTTACTATACCTTGCCAAGCAGGAGTACTTATTTCTGGACTCACCCCAATAATAAGCTTGGCGGTCTCTTATATCTGATTTAGGGAGCTAAGAAGTCTGCTGATCATCCCCTTCCATTTCACCTCACAGGGAGAACCCTATAATTTGCAGCACACTTCAATTCCAGGAAGAGAATAGGAGCCCCCAGCAACTTTATGAACTCTGGCAAAATCTGACAGCTGAATATCCTGGGTATGATCTGGTGGAGAAAGAATCCACTTTGCTTTTCAAAGTTTAGCATGAACCCAGCTGATTTTCCTTACAACAATATTAGTTTTTTCCCATTGCTAAATCTGTGATCTAGTATAGTAGGTTTAGGAGCATGCATTCCCTAGAATAGAAGGATTAAAATACAAAAGGAAAAAAAGAGCCCATGGCAGACAATAGTTCCCAAAGGGCAAAGTTAAATAAGAAATAGCACAGACATAAAATAAGTTGTCATACCAAATAACTCCACTGGTAAGTAGCACAGAACTTGGCATGTAACAGTCATTTAATAAATGTTTGTTGATTATTTGATGGATTAAGTTAGTGATAACTATGAGATTCACCAATACTGGACAGAGATATTTTTCTCATGGTCTAATCAATGAGAATGTTAGCTTAAAACATAGTTGACTGTGTTTGGCTTAGCCACTGGATTTGGCTGGCCCATTGATAGGGCACTGCCTTCTTCCCTGAGTGTCACCCCTTGGCAGTTCCCCTCTCAGCTTGATTATTTTTTTCTTTTTTTCTAATTAAAAGAGCCATCCCTTGACTCATTTCTTAAAGAGGCCTATTCACTGAATGGGTGTTACCTCACCCTAAGTGAGTACATGAAAAAGCCTTAGCCTAAAAGGGCCATGGTCTCCCGTTGCATCCTGGGTCATCTCCAGTCATCCTGATGAATATGGTCACTGGATCCAGATGGCTCTGGAAGAGAAAGTGAGGCTGGTGACCTTGCACAGCCTCCCTCACTCAAAGTCAACTGCAAGTCATGTCATCATTTCCCTGATGTAATGGTCCTCTTTGAAAACAAAAGACAAACACACAACGAAAATAGGAGAGTCTCATAGGCACACTCTGGAAAGGAGTCTAGCTATTTCAGCCTGAATGTGATAGTACTTATTGGTGGCTATCACTTCCACTTTCCTGGAATAGGCAGCAACAGACTAGAATGGACAGTAAGGATGGACATGTCTATCTTGTTTGAGGCCCCAATGGACTGATGAAGGAGACATTCAAACTCACAGTAATGGTGAGTTGGGAGATAAGAGAAAGAGAATCTCAGAGTCTAGGAGTCCTTAGCATACATACACATGTATGTATGTGTATATATATATATATATATATACATATATATACACATATATGTATGCATATATATACAAATATATACATGTGCGTATGTATATGGATATAAATGTGTATATATGTATGCATATATATACATATACAAGTGTGTATACAAATGTACACGCACACATACACACACCCATACATATGCCAAGGCTAACTGGCTCCAATAGGGGAGGCTGGTTCTTTTTTGCATCATCTCTGTGGCTCTACTCTCCCTTCTATGGACTTGCAACCTTTCCTTACTCAATTTCTCCATTTCAAGGTTGGATCCATTCATTGCTTATGAATACATCACTGGTGCAGCTTTCCGTGTGTGTGTGTGTGTGTGTGTGTGTGTGTGTGTGTGTGTGTGTGTGTGTGTGTGTGTGTGTATAAATGTACGTATGTGCATTTTCTTCATATCCAGTGTCTGGGCCTTTCCCCACTATCAGGGCAGCACCACATCTATCCCATGATATCTATTACCGATGGAATTCTACACTATGGTTCTAATGTAACATAAAAAGAGAAACTTTCAAATGAAATGGGAACATTTGTTAGCAAAAGCAACTAGGGCAATGCGGTGGACCTGCAAATAAGGGAGCCAGTATGCTACTTCGTAAGTAATTGTGCCATCCTGTTCAACCCACAGACAGCATTGAACTTTTAAGAAGACAAGAGATAGTTTTTATGGCTTGTGCAAATATTAGGTGGGCTACTAATCTCTATTTCTCTAAGGCGCCATTACATTAGGAGCAATAGACAAACAGGCCCAGGTAAGACTTTGGTACATAGAGAAAAGCACGATTGTCTCTGAATGACTTAAAGGCAGCATGATGCTTTGGAAATGAGATGAATGGAAAATCTGAGAGACAGAGCTTCTAGGTAATTGATGATCAATTTATTAATTAGGTTAGCCAGAAATTAATAAATTGGTGGTCAGGGGTTTCCCTCAGTAACCAAAGACCCCAAGGGAGATCCTGAGACGCCTTAAACACCTTCTAAAAGGAAATTCCCCTGACAAGTGAAAATCAACCTTGACTAGTAGACATTTAATGAGGAGGTGAGTCTTCAACTCCTCCTGCTGAGAATGTAGCTTGATCATGAGACTCACCAGCATTCAGCAATCTGAGCAGTGGGGAGCCATCTCCATCCAGGCCTCTCCGGTTAGTTTTTTCCTTCATGAGCTGGATCACCCTAAACTCTAATGAAGGGGAACAAGGACACAGCTTCCTTGCCTCAGGGAAGGGATTTTGTTTATGCTTTAAACAAAAATTAAATCTCCTAGTTGGGTGGGGTCCAGACCAAGATTGACTAGCAGTTCCTTGAGGGGTAGGAGTAATCTCATCAGTCCTGTTCTTCAGGGACTGACTTTGACCAGAGCTGGGCCTTAATGAGGAAATAGGAGAAAAGCCCTTATCACAAATTAATAAGTAGTTATTAACATAATACAATAGTATAATAATAATTTCTCTCAGAAAGAATACTAGGCTTGGATCCACAACCCCTCCTCTACCAATTAGTAGGCAAATGGACAAATCTGATCTTCCTGCCTTCAGGATAAAATAGAAAAGCCATTATTTGACATTCAAACCTCCTCATAACCTGCCTGTTCCTACCTTTTCAGTTTTCTCATACTTTGCTCTCTACCACATGCTCTATGATACGGTGACAAAGGCCTATTTACTTGAATACTACACCGCATCTCCCATCTCTCTGACTTTGTACTGGCTCTCTAAGCCTAGAATACTCTCTCTCGTTTTCTCTAAATTCTTTGAAAATTCAGTGAGAATTCTATGTTCTTCAGGAAGCTTTTTCTGGTCTTCCCACAGACTAAAGCCTTCTCTCTTATTTAGTATATATCTCATATGTAAATGGTTTTATATATTGTCTCCTTCATTACAATATAAGTTACTTGGGGGTGTGGATTTTATGTACATACATATGTGTATGTATATATGTTAAACTTTTTTTGTAACCTCAGTATTTTGCACAATGTCTGGCACATAGTAAGAATTTAATAAATGCTGATTGACTAGACTTGATTCAGTCTCTCCAGGACTCAGTTTTCTCATCTATAAAATTAGGGGGTCAGCCAAAAAGCATCTATTAAGGACTTGTTATGTGCCAGGAACTGTGCTAAGTACTGTGAGAATACAAAGAAGGGCAAATGATAGCCCCTGCCCTCCAGGAGCTCACAGTCTAAGGAACTAGGTACACTTTGCAAGTCTTCCAATTCTAAATGCATGTATGCGCCATTGGCATGCAGACTCTTAGGAAGTTAACCAGACAGGCAATTGTAATACAATGTCTCTATCCTGAGCAGGTGAGCAACTGTGGCTTTGTTTGGTTTCTGGCATCTAAATTGAAGTTCCGCTCACTAGACAGGCAAGTCTATTGTAGTATGTCCACTTTGACTTCTCTCTCCCAGAGTCAAGCTGACACATCAGCCCAGTCCCTCAGTTTGCTAAAAAAAAAAAAAACTCTGAGGGATTGGGGTCATGTCTCTTTTCTGCTGTCACTGGCTCAAACTCCTACCAGCTCCTCCCTCTTTACCACCCTCATTAAGTGCCAGTGATTGGTGCCTCAGACACATTTAACAACCACATCAAGTAGCTTTTATGAAGGGATTTTTACTTCAGATTAAAGAGTTGGAAGCTAGAACCATAGGGGATAGCAAGAATAAAGTACAAACATTTTCCCCAATACTACAGAGGTATACTCTCCCCTAAACCATTTCAATTTTTGCATAGTTACTCCAAATTCATGTTCAAAGGTAGCATCACAGCTAAATGGATCTTTTCTCAACTCCCCCTAGTCTGGAACCCCAAAGTTCACTTCCTTGCTCCTTGGCATCAGAGCAGCACTAGCTTGAGAACTCACACTTTGGAATTCCAGGAAATCAGAATGCCCTCCTGACCTTTCAAATGTACAAGGAGGCTCTAATTCCCTTCACTTAAAGGGGGGTGGGGGACTCAGAGGCCCAGGACCCTTTCACAGGTCAATATGGCTTTAGAAGGGAGAAGGCCCCAAATCTTATTCCCTTTCAACACTGTGAGCAAAGAAGTCACCTAATGATCAAAGAAATGGTTGAATCTGACAGGCACTTTTGAATGCCTCTGCAGCCAATCAACACACCTCCTCTTCAATATATATTTAGCTGACCAAAACCAGTTAGAGAATGCCCATACATTTTCTATATGCTCCACAAAGCTTTTATATCTACATGGCTGCCCCAGAAGTAAGCTTTTTATGTGAGGAAATTGCATCACCCAGCATGTTAATGGGGTTTACACATGCTTCAGACTCCAGACTTAGTGAGATGTTTCAGTACAGATTCAGCAGCAGGTAGCAGTCCTGAGTATTTCCCAAGAATACTCCCCACACCCTCAGGTGAGGTTCCTTCACCTCCAGAAAGAGGCTGATACATGAGAGTTTGAACATTGCAAACAAAGTTAGCCATAAACCCAAACTGCGGCGCACTTCTACATTTTTCTTCCATTTATCAAAAACTTGGCCATAATAGATACACTCTTTGGAAATTAAGATTACTACTGGCAATTTCTTAAGCAACATTCTACTAAAAGATTTATTGGAATGTGATGTCTCAATAAATTGTGTTGGTGATTTTTTTTAATTACAAGATCATGGATTACAAACTGAAATGAACTTTGGAGTTCATCCTTTCCAATCCCCTCATTTTTATAGATGAGGGAACTGAGGGCCAGAGAAGATGAAATGACTTAAGCATTAAAGAAATTATTATTTCTTTCATATTAACAGCCAATTATTAAAATTGGAGACACCCCAGCTTTTTTCCCCCAGTTCTATTTCCTTGTGCAAACTCTCAAGGACAGGCCTGATAGAAGATAAGATTAACATTCTCCTCTTACTGGGTATTGCTACTCAATCCAACTAGTTCAGGCTTGGGTAGAATATATAGATCCTTTGCCTAGAATGCCCAAGGCTGGCGATGGTCTGAGTATAGGGAGAGAGTCTCTTGGTCTAAGAGTGACATGATGTCACTCTCAGCCCCTCTTTGGAGTGAACTCATTTTTCTTTGTAAAGTCTACCTCTCATTAATTGTTAACCAATCAGAGTTGGTTGCCACCCTCAGGAACACTTTTTTCCAAGGGCACATAGGCCATGAGCCTGCTGCCATGATTGACTTTGGCATTTTAGAGCGCCACTGACATTTTATTAAAAATATTGACATCATTAATAAATTGACTAATTACCCAGAAATTATGTCTCTCAAACTTTTAAAACATTACAAACAACATTACACAGCTTTGCCAGCCAGTAGCAAAGTTAGGCTTTAAACCCATGTTTCCACATGCCAACACATCAATTGTTCCACTTGATACATTACCAAATTGAGACCATACTACAGTATATTTTCTTTAACCATATATTGGCATCTCTCTCCCTAGGGAGCTCATTTGCTATAAAAAATGGTAGAAAGACAAGACTAATGTGACATAATGATGGATTTGAGGCCTGTTGGTTACTCTCTTCTGGGAGCCACCGTTGAGAATTGGGTGGCAGGTAGATTCCCAAAGTGGATGAGCAGTCCTGAAAAGGGATTGGCAAGCCCTCAAACCAGAGGTACTAATCCTCTTTGATCACCCTATGGACCCCTGTACCTAAGTAATTATGAAACAAAGGAAAATGCAATAAAGCCAAGGAAGATCCAAGTTCAGTGTTCTAAGAAAATTAAAGAAGACAAAACTGTTTTCAGCTGGTAATTGGGGGACAGGGGAGGGAGTTTAGAAAAGGCTTCACATAGGAGGAAAATCATTTGCTGGGCATTGACAAAAGAGAATAATTTTAACAGGCAGAGATGAGGAGTAAGCACATTTCAGGCATGGATGAAGACTGAGATCAGGGTATAGCAAGCAGTTCAATAAGGTTGAAATATAATGCATTGCGAAGGGCAATAATGTTAAATTAGATTTGAGCCAGACTAAAAAGGGCCTTAAATGCCAAGCCAAGGAACTTGTACTTTCCTATTTAAAAAGGCAACATGGCTTAATGGATAAAGAGGCAGCCTTCAAACCAGCAACACCTAGGTTCAAGTCTCATCTCTAACACCTATTGGTCATGTGACTTTAGACAAGTCACTTAACATCTCTGGGTTTTAGGTAACTTTCCAAAGCAATAAGCTGTTAGAGAAAGTATCAAACCACTGTAACAGAGAATTTCCTCCTCAAGTGGTTCTCATAGCAATGAAATTCCAGATCCAGTTCATATCCCTAATCCTATCTTGTAAATAATAGAAAGCTGTTTAAGACTTATGAGCAGGGGAATAACATGTTCCAAACCTATGCACGAAGAAGCACAACATAGTCATTACAAGATATCCTTCGACGCCATTTTCCTCTTAATTTTGGGAATCTATTGCTGGGGCTATATAGCTCTAAGCTGTGAATCAGGCAAAGAACTATTAGAAGTGGAGCTCTGCAACATAATGCATATTGTGTCGGTGTCATTCCTCCTTTTCAGATGAGCTAATGAACTATATTGCTTGTTTTTGTTCATCCACACCAGGTAAAAGAAAAAGAACTTTTATTACTAATAGGGGAAAAACAGGAAAGAAAAAATGACAGAACTCTAAAAGTTCAGTTCATTTCTAAGAATTTTTAATGACCCAACTTAAAAAAAAAACTCAGAAAACAAAATATAAAGGAAGATCAAGTGGAAATTGACTAGCAATTTGAGAGGCAGCATGGAGTGAAGGAAAAATCACAGGAATTGTAATCAGAAGACCTGGGTTTAGCTCAGTTATTCACTGCCTTTGTGACCATGTGAAATTCACTCCACCCTTTTGAACCTCAATTTCCTCTCGTGGAAAAAGAAGGGATTGTACTAGAGAATTTCTAAGGCTTCTCTGACAAGTAGAATTTTCCCCACTAAAATCCTCTCTTTTTGCCATAAAAAAAAATGTTCCTCTAACCTGCCCAGCTGCCATCCTTTGATTCAATTAAGGCCCCAAATAATATTTCTTTTATTTTTCTCCAGAATGACTATTTCTCATGGCAAAGTCAAACTCCATTCAATGAAGCCAAAAGGCAAGAAGTTGACAAAACGAAATGTTCTAAGAAGGCCTCCTTTCAAAGTAAAACTATTTTTAAAATCCCCAGTATCCTCCTGAGAGATCATGAAACCATACAGGAAGATGGAACATGGTCCTAGAGACTGGGACACTTTTATGCTGAAATAATTCATGTGTGAGACTTCATCTCAGAGCTGACCTTCTGCATAGCAGGCTGTACACTTATTTTTTTCAGACTTGGCAAATGCAGTTCCTAAAACTAGTTGGTTCAAATGATAATCTATGCCCAACCCTGGATTGTTTTTTCTTTAATTCTCAGAAATGCCTTCTCTATGGAGTTGGTATAATGTCATTTGTTTTCTGACACAATGTCAAATACAGAAATTCATGGACAAGGGACTTCCATTTGATACAGTGATTTACTTGTGCCAAAAATAGCCTCAAGGAAATGACTAGGGTATATACAAGATGAGAATAAAAGTAAATAATGTAGCTTTAAAATGAGATGAATGCATCACTTTATCTATCCTCACATCCCCATGAAACTATAGATGACACACAGTAAAATATCAGAGTAGAAAAATTTCAGAAGGAAAATGAGATACAATGAGTATCTGATTTCAGTTTAAATTCATTATTATGTGAGCTTCCCCTTCAGATAAAAAGCACTTATACAAAACTAAACATGAGTAAAATTTGATAAATAAGGTTAAAATGTTGGCAACAAAGATGAAATTATCATTGAAAAATATCTCACATCCAAACCTAGTCAATTATTCAATTAACATGTAATTATGGATCATTTATGATGAGCAAGGCAGGTAATTTAGGCTGTGTCTCTTATGCTGAAAGCACAAGGAGCATGATTCCACCCTCAGGGAGGTATGTGTCTTGCCACTTCCCAGTATGTACCCAGTTACTTGCTCAGTGCCATCCACTACATAGTTGTGGTCATTAGACCCATTTCTTGGGATAACTAAAGCACATAGTCTAACCATCTCAACCTCTACTCAATAAACTCCAGTGGCTTTGAGGATCTTAAATACGCTATTTAGCTTCAAAGTCCTTCATTATCTAGCTCCTCCACACATTTGCAATTTTTTATACTTTATATTCCCTACTCCCACATACTATGCAATCCAAGGACACTATGCTCTTTGTTCTTCCTCAAACAATCTCCCTCTTCCAACTCTGGCAGTTCATTGACTGTTCATCATACCTGGACTGCTCTCTCTCCGCATCTCTATCTCCTGGCTTCCTTGGTTTCCCCACTGCTTAGCCGACTGAATTTGCTGCCAGTGCTAAAATTCCTAGTAATGGACCTGATGCTAAGGCAATGTTAGATAAGTATGAAACTCTGTTTTGATAACATTAAATGTCATAGAATTAGAGGATATAATAGAATTGGAAAGTAAGACCTAGAAAGGACCTGAAAAAAAATCTACTTCAACCATTTCATTTTACAGATAATAAAATGAAACTGAGACAATAAAGATTGTGATCTGCCAAAGATCCCACAGCTGATCAGCAGCAGAGCCATATATGCTAAAGTTTTACAAATCAGTGGACAAAATTATATATTGCAACAATTTCTAAATAACATCCTATAACTGATAATACTGTTTTAGGTACAAAAAGTGATGAAAATCAGTTAGTCATCTTCAGTCCTGCCAAATCTGTCCATGGCATTTCTGTAAGTTTAACTTTCTTTTTTTAAAAAAATTATTATTTATTTTTAACATTCTTTTTAAATATTGAGTTCCAGAATCTCTCCCTCTTTCCCACCACCTTCCACACCCACTGAGATAGCAAGCAGACATCAATTGTATCTGTGATATCATGCAAAACATTTCTATATTAGACATTTTTTTTAAAGCAAGAAAAAATGAGAAAAAAATATTTCAATTTGCTCTCAGAGTTCATCAGTTTTCTCTCGTTGGAGGTGGATAGCATTTTTTCATTATGAGTCCATTGGAATTGTCTTAGATCACTATATTTATCAGAGTAGCCAAGTTTTTGACAGTTTATCATTACGACATTGCTGTTACTGTGCATAATGATCTCCTGGTTCTTCTAAGTTCATTTTGCATTAGTTCATATGGTTCTTGCCATGTTTTTTTTTTTTTTTCTGAAACCACCCCCCCCACTTGTCATTTCTTGTAGTACAATAGTACTCCATCACAATCATACACCATGAGTTGTTCAGTCATTCCTCAGTTGATGATCATCCCCTTGATCTCCAATTCTTTGCTACCAAAAACAAAAGTTGCTACAAATATTTTTGTACATTTTTTTCCTTTGTCTTTTTCTTTGATACGTTTGGAATACAGACCTAGTGGTGGTATTACTGGGTCAAAGGGTATGCATAGTTTTATATTCTTTGGAATGGCTGGACCAGTTCACTACTCATCTAGTAGCTAACCTTAGCATACCCACATTTTGCTCATCTCCTCCAGCATTTGTCATTTCTGATAAAAGTGAGGTCGTACCTCAGAGTTGTTTTCATTTGCATTTCTCTAATTAGTAGTGATTTAGAGCATTTTTCCATGTGACTATTGATAGCTTTAATTTCTTCTTCTGAAAACTTTCTGTTTCTATCTTTTGACCATTTATCAATTAAGGAATAGCTTTTATTTTTATAAACGTGACTCAGTTCCTTCCATATTTGATCAATGTGGATTTTATTCAAGAAAGTTGCTATAAAATTTTTTGATATTACTTCATTGTCTATGATGCCTTTCAGTAAAATGTAGTTTCCCTGATTATCTCTCTTAATTGTCTATTTTTATTTGTGTTTTGTCTGAGATCACGATTGTTACCCCTGCCTCTTTTACTTCAGCTGAAGCATATTAAATTCTTCTCCAACTCTTCATTTTAACTATGTGTATGTCTTTCTATTTCAAGTGTACACTTGCTCTTCTTTTCAGTGGATTTTTTGTCTCTTTTATCATTTGGCCAAATCCGCTTTTTAAGGTAAATGTTCTTTACTCTGTGTGTGTGCGTGCGTGCGTGCGTGCGTGTGTGTGTGTGTGTGTGTGTGTGTGTGTGTGTGTGTTTTTTACCAAGCTGTTAACTCTCTTCCTAATTATCTTGGATCACTCTCATTTCCTTTACCAATTTTTCCTCTACAATTCTTGTAGAGGAAGTGTACAATTCTTGTACACAACACATTGTTGGATTTTGGTTTCTAATCCATTCTGCTATCTACCTCTTTTTATTGATGAGTTCATCCTATTCATATTCACAATTATGGTTACTGTGTATTTCTCTCCATCCCATTTTCCTATTTTCTTCTGTTTCTCTCTCTCTCTCTCTCTCTCTCTCTCTCTCTCTCTCTCTCTCTCTCTCTCTCTCTGTCTTTCTCTCTCTCTCTCTCTCTCTCCCTGCCTCCCTCCCTCTCACCATCCCTCCTCAAGTCTATTTTGCTTCTATCTAACCACCATCTCCCTTAAGCCACTGTCCCTTTTATCACCTCCTCCTTTCTCTTACTCTATTCTTCACTTATTTCCCTATTGAGTAAGTTATATTTCAATACACAACTTAGTGTTTGTGTGGGTATATACATCTTCTTCTATCTGTGAGCCAGTTCCAATGAAAGTGGGGTTTAAGCACTACCTACCAACCTCTCCCCATTTTCCCTCCCTTATAAAAGTTCTTTCTTGTGTGCCTCTTTTATGTGAGAAAATTTTCGCCATTCTTCCTCTCTTTCCCTTTCTCCTTTATCCTTTGCCCTTTCTCCAAGTCCATCCCTCTTTCTCACCCCTTCATTTTTTTTGGAGATCATTCCAATGTAATCAACTCATACCCATGCCCCCATCTATGTAAATTCCTTTTAACTGCCCTAATAATGACAAAGTTCTTAGTACTAACATTTATCATCTTCCCATATGGGAATATAAACAGCTTGCTGGATTAGTGATTGTGGGCTATAACCCCAGCTCCTGTGCCTTCTGGAGTATCATATTCTAAGCCCTCCGCTCCTTTAACATGAGAGCCACTAAATCTCATGTGATCCTAACTGTGACTTGTTCTGTCTTACCGTAATATCTTTCCCCTCAAAGTTGACTTTTTTCCTTTTTGCTTTCTTCTTGGGGCAGGGGAAGAGAAAGGAATCTTTGGAAAGATAAGAACATACCAAGAGCTAGTCAAAATCATCTTATAGAGCCTAATTTTCTAAGAGAGTTCCATATGTAATTTTGCTAACACATTTTCCTTCTACCCTCATATTATGAATGGTAGTACCATCAATTATTATTTGCATTAAAAAAGAATATTTTATAATTTTAAATAAAATAAAAGTTTTTTGTTACAAAAACAAAGTTCAGAGGGGAATATTGGGAGAATTCAACTGGATGGCTGCCTCTAATTTGCCATCTTGACTCTACCCTTATAAACTCAACTTTCATTCACAGGCCACAGATGCGTGAAGATAGAAGTTTTTATCTTCTGGTACCAGGGTCACTTCAAAAGTTAATCTAGACCTAGCAAGATGGCTGCCCAAATAGTAGACCGGCTACTTCCTCTCACCAACTCTTGCAAAACCCTAAAATTTACACCAGACCAAAAAAATCAAGATATCCAATAAGAAACTATAATAAGTAACTTTTTCCGCCCTGAAACTGCATAAAAAGTCAGCCAGAACCCTGAGGGCAATCAGAAAGAGGGTCACCCAAGGAAAGCAAGTACCAGCCCAACTAGAACACCACTGCAGCCTTCAAGGCTCTTTTGGACACAGAGGCAGAAAGAATAGAGGGCTTCCCTGAGAAAGGCTGAAGGTGATCAGAAAGCCCTGGGGTAGGGACTACGGAAAGCCTGGGGAGTGACAGTAATCAGTGCAGTGATACCTCAAGGCTAAAACAGGGACAATCCAGACCCCAGGGCTCTGATATCCCTAAAATTTCATTCCTGAAATATCAGAGAGAGCTTTGAAAATTCAATACTCTGAACCTTAAAGATCCCATGTGGATGAACCCTGGGAAGTGAAGCTCAGTGTAAGAACCTAGGAAATCCAGGGTGAGACCAAACAGCATTAACCATCCCACCCAGAAGCTGGATACTGTTTGGAGCCTACACCCTAGACCAAAATCCCAGTTCAGAAATGAAAGCTGGAGATATGAGAGAAATGTATAAATCAGGGAAAACACCATCCAGCATCAAAAAAATATTGCTGAGCTAACTCCTGAAAGCAAAGACTCAAAGAGGGAAAAAAGTGGATTTCCTTTTAATACTACATGAATACTTAGAAGAAATGAAGCAATAGTGATGCACAAAAAGGAAGGGAAGGGATTGGAATTATTTAATGCATAAAAGAGAACCAAAAGAAACTCATGAAGAAGCACAAACAGGACAGTTTTGAAAGTAATGTATAGAATTTATTATCAACACTTTTTGAAAAGCAAGTTATATGAAATGGAGATTGACAGCTTCGTGTCAGTCTTCTCTTCGTGTTCTGATATACATATGGAAATACTCTTTTTGCAGGGAGAGGAGAGCATTAAGTTCAGAATTTCAAAAAATTTAAAAAAGAAAGCTAACCTAGGGTAGTTCACTCTAGCCATCATGGATTTGTCCTCCCTCCTGCGAGACAAAAATGAGAAAGGAATGTATCTCTTAATTAGACCCTGAACAAGTCAAAATCAACCTACCAAATTAAAGGAGAGGCAGATATACCTTCATAACACTCCAAAATGTGACAGAAGTCAATAGTTCTAATGACTTCAAAAAGCTAAAACGAAATTAAAGCAAGTAGAAGTCTGAGGTAAATAGCCTTCGCTACCGCCTATCTAAACTATTGCAACAGCCTCCTGATAGTCTTCCCACCTCCACTCTCTCCCACCTCTAATCTACCCCTTTTAAGTGATATCTTCTTTATATAGAAGTTTTGGGACCACCCTCAGTCTTTCTTTTTTTCTGTCTCTGTATCCAAGAGAGTCTTTTTTTTTTCCTTTGGAAGGGGAAAGGCACGGCAATTGGGGTTAAGTGACTTGCCCAAGGTCACACAGCTAGTAAGTGTGTCAAGTGTCTGAGGCTGCATTTGAACTCAGGCCCTCCTGATTCCAAGGCCAATGCTCTACTCACTGCACCACCCTAGCTGCCCCCACAAGAGTCTTAAAAGCTGCATGTGTCTCATTCCTGGTTGCTCTAGCAACCAGAGTATCTAGTTATTTCACTACTCTACTTAAAAAAATCCTCAATGGCTCCCACTTGCCTGTTAAGGAAAACCCAGGGCTGTTTTTGTTTGTTTTTCCATTTGAATCCAAGGTTTCCACAATTTCAAGGTGTGGTGAAATGGTCTAAAGTGAGAGAACCTGGGTATAAAACCCAGTTTTGTTACTTTTTAACTTTACAACTCAGGGCAAGTCATCACCCTACTGGACATCAGTTTCTTCATGTGTAACAGGAAGGAGACTAGATGATCTCTAAAGTGCTTTCCAGTTATGGAACCATGATCCTAAAAATAGCCTATCACATACAACTACCTTTCTGGCCTTCTCTTACATTATTTCATATACTCTTCTTGTTGCTGTTTGTCCTTCATTCTCAAAGAGGACTATGACATCAGGGAGGTGATGCCATGACATGCAAGTGAACTAAACTTAAGTGAGGGAGGGCTGTTCAAAGTCACCAAACTTACTTTCTCCTCCAGAGCCATTTGGGCACATACTCTATAGTGTACTGAAACTAAACCGTTCTACCCCTGCCCAAATATACTTGTGCTTTCCCACCTTTCTGCTCCCAGTTCACACTATTCCCCATGTTTGGAATGTAGAATATCACTATCTTCACCTATTGAAATGAATTTCTGGTCATCCTTCCAATCTCATTAACCAGCTCCGTGAAGCCTTCCTTGATTCCTCAAGTCAGTAATGACACCCCTCCTTGAATCTCACAGAGCAATTTTTTCTCTCTAATTTACATTATATTTGTCTATGTTTGTATCCTTGAAGTTTTATGAATAGAACTAGAGGTCTAACCTGGGAGTCAGAGATACCTGGGTTCAAGTTCTTTCTCAAGTTCTTGGGCTAAGTACCTATTCTTGCAGAGCCCCCAGGTAATTTTCTAAGATAACAAATTACAGATGGGTTGTTGATTCATATTAATTTTCTACACTGGAAATTCCCTTATGGCTTAAATCTTAGGTCTTGATCCTACTACCACTATCACCCATCATCCCTCAAAAGAAGAAAATAGTGAGACTCTTTTTTTCTAATTTTACTTTTATAAAAGGATATTTGCATAATTGACCAGTCTAGGAATCTAGGCAGTATTGATTAATTCCATATCATAGAGTCTTAGGACACCTAATCAGCCCATGGTCCAACAATCTGATGGCTCAATAAATATCCATGTAAGGTTCTAGCTGTATTAGTCATATGCATCCTCTCTCATCATAATGAGAGTTTGGGGGATATATATGAAGTTCTGCCATGAGGTACAAGCTACTCAAATGGGTAGATTATGCTTGAACCCAACCAATCTTAGTAGCTTACTCTTTAAAATCACTACCAAGAGCCAGCCTGAGCATTCACCCACCTGACTATATGTTGATTCTAAGAATAGTATGCCTTAACCACCCACAGCATGTATTTATATCACAATCCTTCCTATGGGCTCATGTTCTGTAAACAAAGCCCTCCCAAACTAACTCTGGGTATTTGTCAGTGGTTGGCAAACCACAGCATTTGCCAGTTAACTCTTGTCACACTTATTTTATTATATTCCTCCACTGTGTCCTCTCTTCAAATTTCTTATTTGGCTATTGACTGGCAAGAGATCTATGAATAAAAGAGTTATGACTGCTAACTCACTGACATGTCTGTATTGATGGAGTTTTTTTTTAATGGAAAAATACTCTTATTTTGTCTACATGTGCAAAAATTAAATGGAGCACTTAACCACCCAATGGATTTCTTCAACGGAGAAAACAATCTAAATAAGTCAGAATAAATACAACTCTACAACCTTCCTTAGGAAAAAGGGTAGAGTCAGATGTAGGGATACAATCCTGGAGATTCTGATTCTAGGGAAGATAAGGCTGTTGAATCATTTGAGCTTAGAAGTCCTGAGCTGCAGTGGGCTAGGCAAGTAGGGAATCTGCATTGTCTGGCACTAATATGATGAGTCCCCAGGAAAAGGGCGCCACCTCACTGCTTACAGAAGGGTGAACTATTCCACGTCGGAGATGACAAGGTTAACCCTCCCATGTGGGTTTGTAATAAGATTGAGCCTGTGAGTGGACACTGCACTTCCAGCCTAGGTGATATAGAAAGACCTAGTCTAAAAAAAAAATCATAAAGGTTTGAGGGAAGTGAATCAATTCCTGAAACCTGAATCAATCTCTATGAATAATTCTGAATGAACTGAATAATGAATATAAATAATGTATAATTCTCTCTCCCCTGGTTCTCCCCAGACCACTACCACTTTTTATGTACGTATTACACTTTCACTCCACAAAAATAGCCAGGGAATTACTTTCAGGCTACCTAAACCTGCTAGGCTCTGGACTTGGTAGAGGGCCTGAGGAGTGGTATAAACTCATTCCTTCATCAATAAATGTGTGAATTATAGTCATTTCCCACAGCTTTCATAACATGCAGACTAATGGATATCCCTTTCTAATTCACTTGAGCTAAAAAGTCTATAGTTTCAAAAAGGTAGATTTCTAGAAAGAAACTTATCTACCTTCTTTTTTTGAGTTTAACTTTTTATTATTTAATATTTTTAGTTTTCAACATTGACTTCCACCAGATTTTGAGTTACAAATTTTTTCCCTATTTCTACCCTCCACCCCACCTCAAGATGGCATATATTCTGAGTTCTTTTTTCCCCAGTCTGCCCTCCCTTCTGTCACCCCACTTCCCCTATCCCCATTCCCTTTACTTTCTTGTAGGGCAACATAAATTTCTATACCCTATTGTCTGTATAACATATTTCCTAGTTGCACATAAAAATAACTCTTTTTTTTGAGTATTTGTTTTTAGAACTTTGAGTTCCAAATTCTCTCCCTTCTTCCCTCCCCACCCACCCTCCTTTAGCAGGCAAGCAATTCAACATAGGCCACACTTGTATCCTTATGCAAAACACTTCCATAACAGTCATGTTGTAAAAGGCTAACTATATTTCCCTCCATCTTATCCTGTCCCCCTTTATTCAATTTTCTCCCTTGACCCTGTCCCTTTTCAGAAGTGTTTGCTTTTGATTACCTCCTCCCCTGATCTGCCCTCCCTTCTATCATCCCCCCTCTCTTATCCTCTTCTCCCCTACTTTCCTCTAGAGTCAGATACCCAATTGAGTGTGTATGTTATTCCTTCCTTAAGTCAAATCCCATGAGAGCAATGTATGTATATTCCCTTCAACTACCCTAATACTGAGAAAGGTCTCATGAGTTACAAATATCATCTTTCCATGCAGGAATGTAAACAAAACAGTTGAACTTTAGTAAGACCCTACCTACCTACCTTCTAACTGATTATTGCTCCTATCTCCCGTATCTACAGAAAATTGGAAAGATTGAGAAAAACCTGAAACCTTCTAGTGAATTATAGCTGATTAGAAATTTTAGAATCATAAAACTTTCAAGTTGGAGAGGACCAGAGACTCCATCATACCATCAACTCCCTAGAAATTGAGGCCAAGACAAATTAAATGATTCGGCAAAGGGCATACAATTATTTAGTGTCAGAACCAAAGCTAGAATCCAGGTCACCTGACTCCCATTCCAGTAATAATTAGACTGTCTTGTAATTATCTCAGAGAAGCAGAATTATAGTTGTGGGTGGGAGCAGGGAGGAAGATTAGAGATAAAGGACTTGAATTCCAATCTTGCCTCTGCCACTCACTGCCTGTGTGACTTCGACTTCAAGTAAATCATCTAATCTCTGTGTATATCTGCATCTTCGTCTGCAAAAAGGCTGGACTCTGACTTCTAAGTCTCTTTTAGCTCTAAATCTATGAGCCTATGTGTTTGAAAGTTGAAATCTTAATGGTTGAAATATAAAAACTTAATTCAAACAATGCCACAGAAAGCATTTTGTTGTTGTTGTTTTTGAAGGCAATTGAGGTTAAGCGACTTGCCCAAGGTCACACAGCTATTAAGTGTCTGAGGTCAAATTTGAACTCAGGTCCTCCTGACTCCAGAACCAGTGCTCTATCTACTGTGCCATCTAGCTGCCCCCGGAATGTATTTTTTAATCAATGAGATAATTATTGAAATGTAAGGTGGGAGTGAGGTACCATCATACTTTGTGGAATAGCAAACTGGGTCTCTGAGAGAACAACTCTAACACATTTCAAAAGCAAAGCCAGAGTTTGGATTGTACAAAATAACTGTGAACATTTCAAGAATGGATCTAATTTGGGTGGCCAGCCTATAGTAAGATAGGAACTGGACCTGTGATTTCACTCTTAGAGATCTGACTGGATGATGAAATGCACTCTACCAATACAGGTCTATACCTTCTCTACAACTTAGAATCTAAGAGAGTTTCCCAACAACATATAGCAAATATGTTCCAGAGATAGGACTTGAACCCAGGTCATTGAGGTTTTGAGGCCAACCTACTAAACTATGCAGTCTCTAAGGTAAGATAACAATAAAAAAAAGAATGTAGTAAAAATAATTTAGATGGACTATAAAACATAGCTAAGAATATCCCAGAATTCTTATAGAACGCACCCCTTCAATGTTTAAATTTCTATCCAGAAATGAAGTTCTTAAACCTCTATCATTTTTTAAATTCCAGAGATCCTCATGTGCCTCCAGGAATTGGACATAAACCATTTACAAGAGCTTCCAGCTCAAAAATGTATTGGTTCCAAGCTGGTCCTATTTTAATACTCCTTACTACAGAAGGTGTCTTGTTTCTTGCCAACAATAACAACAAACATGTGTACGTGTGAACATTTAGTCTATGTCTACACATGCACAGTGGCAAACAGAGGCAACTATGCAAATAATTCAGCCTCCCACCCACCCATCCCCACAACACTTTAAACTGAAATAAGCAGCCTGATAGCAAATATTTCTGACTTAAATAACTGAGTAACTATATTGATTCTATTTCACCTTCCATGTAGACATAACCTCTTGACTATCCATTTTTTTAAACTTAAGCTTCCCAAACATGTGAAGGGGAAAAGAAATCACCTTGGGGCTGATTTCATTAACAACTGTTTTGGCCTTGGGGCTCTTCTTTAAAGAAAATAGCTTAAGCAATTGTTAAATGAACTGAAACAGGAAATGACTTCTTAATTTTTACTTTAATCTTTGCTATACAAATACTATAAGGAAAGCTTTCTGTCAAAGACAGACAGGTATGGAATAAGAACCCTCCAGTACCACTAAAGCCACATTCTTGCAAAACAATACTTTCTCAATTATGGAATGCTCTAAGTTTCCTCTTGGAATAGAGTTCACAAGTATGACGTCAGTCTCCTGTTTTTAACAGTCATTTGCTTTGTTTTGTTTTGTTTTTATAGTTTCACAAAATTCGGCCAAGGCTCACAGAAGCTAAATAACTTACTGAGGTCCAAAGGCAGCAAGTGGTCAAGATGAGTTTTGAACCCTCATCCTCTCATTCCAAAATCTATGCCTTTTCCTCTATATTATTTTCTACAAAAATTTCAAAGGTCAAATACCTTCCTTTTGTGATACAAATTTGAAAGCCGACATTAATTTTTGTCTCTTGGACGGCAGTGGAGAGGATGGTAGAGTTTGTCCTTATTATGTCTTTGAAGTAAACCAATGGTGGTGGTGGTGTTCATGTCCATTTGGGGTTTTCTTGGCAAAGATACTAGAATGCTTTGCCATTTCCTTGTCAGTTCATTTTTATAGATGAGGAAAGTGAGGCAAATAGGGTTAAGTGACTTGCCGAGGTTCACATGCCTAGTAAGTATCTGAGATCAGATTTGAAATTAGGAAAATGAGTCTTTCTGACTCCAGGGCTGGCACTCTATCCATTGTGCTGCCTAGCTAATATACCTTTATAAATCTAATTGATGTTAAGTGGTTAATTAGAACTGGGGTTCTACTCACCAGAGCCTTACAGTGGGGGGAACAAAGCAGATGGAGGCTCAAGCTGGTAGCATTGTAGAAAATACTCCCAAATCTTTCAGGATTATCCCTAAAGCAGGATACTTAGTTGCTCTGAGAGAATGAGGTCAGATGATATTCTCAACATTACTGGAGTACTGAAAACTTAAAAAACAGAAAGTGTGTCAAGAAAGCTAACTTGTTCTTCCAGAGACTGATAGACTATATACAGACACAATTTCAACATGGCATCCAAACCATATGAGACAAGAGTCATTATTGTGAAGTGCCATACCTGGGTTTGAATCTTGCTAGATGGCAGAGTGAACAGTGTGAATTCAAATCCTGACTCAAATATTTACCAATTCTGGGACCCTGGACAAGTCACCTAACTTCTCCCACCTTGAGTTTCCACATAAGTAAAATGGAGATAATGACAGCACCTGCCTCATAAGGTTGTTGTGAGGAACAAATGAAATAACATAGGTAATGTTCTTTGCAGTCTACAAGTCAATTGACAAGCAATTAAGTGCTTAAACTTACTATGAGTCAGGCACCATGCCGAGCACTGTGCAAACACTATATAAATTAAGTATTATTAGTAGTCATATTCAAGGTGATTAGCATCTATTGGGGAGAAATACCATGTACACAGATAAATAAATACAGAGTATATGCAAAATACTTTGTAGGGAAGGGCACTAGAATCTGAGGAGATAAAGACAAGGATTGGGTAACACTTCAGCTGGGCTTAGGAGCCTGGAAGGTAGCTAGGGGCTATAAGCAGTAGACCAGAAAAGCTACTCTATTTGTCTACATATATGTAAACAGGAGAGGACCAACCTGGGTAGGAAACAGAAAATGGGTGAGATTTCTTGGAACATACAGTGTGTAAAGGGAGAGCTAGGCAGTGAACTTGAAAAGATCCTAATTACTAGTCAGATTCTAATTACAAACTAAAGTTTTTATTTTATCATATTTATTTTATTATATTTCATACATTACCACATTTATTTTATCCTATTTCAGTAACTGGGAGACACTAGAGCCTCTGCTACGAAGGAACAGTAGGTTCAGAGGGACGTTGCTGTTGAAGTTAAATTAGAAAATATATACAAAGCATTGTGTAGGCTTGAAGCGGCATGTAAATGTCAGTCATTAATTCCATCTCAAAAGTGATATAGATCTGTTAAAAGGAAAATTCTTTTTATTCAGGCTTTCACCCTGAGTAAAGAGGCAAAACTCAGGACAAAGAGAATTAAAAGAGTTTATTAAAATATGTCAAGGTAACAGTATGTTGATGGGCTGACCATTGGATATCAGCAAGGGATTCAAGATGGAGCCAGCATTTATCAATACCTTTCATAATGAGATATAGACAATTTGGATAGGTCCATGCCAATAAAAGGAGGTTGACTATTGCAGCTCAGTCCTTCTCCAATTGCCTATACATCATGTTTGACATGTAGAAGTATGTGATAAGTAGGAAATACTATAAAAGTTGCAAATTGGGTGATGCCTTCCCCAGCGGAGCCTCCCACAGCACTAATGGACAAGCAGCACAGGGAACAATGGATCACTGAGTCAGCATGACTTTCAATAATTCCCCCATTTGGTACTGATCACATATATGGAAATGATGGAACAACAAAACAAAATATATATGGTTCAGCACTACATTCAGTTTTATATCACTCCTTTATTCTCAACAGCATCATATGAATCTAAACTGCTCATGCCAAATCAATTTGAGCAAGCATTAGTGGCTATAAGCTAGGAGACTTGAACTTAGAACAAGAAGCAAGTGTACTTTGGCCATGAGCATAATAAATTTAGACAGACAGAGTCATAACCTCATGCATTCTCCATGGAAACAAACCTTGTTAAAAAGGATTTATGTGTAAACTAAGGCTGTTACAGATCCAGCCATTTAGAAAGCACTTAATAATTTTAGAGGGGAGATTTATATATCAGCAAAGTCACCAAGAAAACTCAGTAAACATAAATACCATGAAATAAAAGATCAAAATAATACAATAATGGTCATCAATATCAAATAACATCAATTCACCTTGTAAGCTGGTAATCCACTCCCAATGTTCAGTTACTCAGCACATTTCATCTTGAGTCCCAGATGTCTCATGTAGTTGTCTAATCTCTGGAAACATCTTCCCTTGAACATTCCAGAATAGGCCTCATTCTTAGGGTGGCTCGGAAGTGATCTCTTTCCAGAGCATTTCCTTCTCTAGTTCCAAGTCACTCATAGAGTGATTCTACAAAATCTGTCAGTAACAAGACAACACAATTTAGTATTACCTCTTAAATTTGCTTTTTCTGATAACTAGGGCATCTGGTTAAAACCAGCTCAAACTTCCTGATTCTGGTCTTATTAATAATAGAGCTATAAGAAGAACATCAAATTAAGAACCCATAATACACTTGAAACTTCATAAAACTTCAATTATTATGTATCACTTGTTGTTTCTATCTTGTTTTTTAACAATTATCATGAAATTTTATGTGTAAAATCCTAAACCCAATTCTTAGAACTTATGGTCATAACATGTTCAAGTCCTGCATATACCATTAGAATAATCTGAATAGAGAAACATCTCATTTTGCTGCTTCCTCAAAATTTTTTTCACTCCTACTAATTCCCCCTTAGGAGGAACAGATACTTCAAGGATATAATCCTATACAGAAATACATAGCTACCAGCACTCATTGTAAGCAATGCTTTTTACCTCTAGGTTCAATGGTTACACAAATGAATTTACTTAAAAGAGGCTTGTAGTTATTCAGCTCCAAATCACAAAAGACCTGGGATGGGATGTGTAAATATACTAAGTTAATAATCCCAAATTGTATACCGAGAACAGTTTATACAAATCAAGTTATCATTAGCAAAATATGTTCGGTTGTTAAGCATTCTTAAATGGAATTGATATTACACAAGAATAGACTACTGGAATACTTTTAAGGTAACTCTCAAAAAGGACATGCTCTATACACAAGTTTTAATCCCAGATTAAATAACAAACCTAAGTAAAATCAGATTTCCTACTTTTGTCTTTCCGCTGGATTTCAATGACTCTGGAAGAGAGAGTGAGGCTGATGACTTTGTGCAACTCTGCCTCGCTTAAATCCAATTCATGTGCAATCAAGACATCACCTGTGATGTCATCGGTCCTCTTCAGAACAGAAGTATGGGATCATAGATACATAAAGTTAAAGTTGGCAGAGATCATACATGTCATCTAGTCCAGGGGTGGGGAACCTGCAGCCTCGAGACCACACATGGCCCTCTAGGTCCTCAAGTGCAGCCCTTCGACTGAATCCAAACTTCGCAGAACAAATCTTTGTTCCCCACCTCTGATTCTAGTCCAGCCTCCTTATTCTTTAAAGGAAGAAACTGAGGCCTAGGAAAATGAAGTGATCTGCCCAAGATACTGCAAGTATTAAGCAGATTCAATCCCAGGCCCTTTTCATCCAAAACCAGCATTCTGTGTGCACATTCATTTTTTTCAGCTATAATAACATACAACGAACACCATTACTAGCAACCACCTTGAACACAAAAGGATAAAGACACATGTCTAGTTTTCTTTCAGTGTAAAGAGAATATTTTTCCCTTCAACCAGAAAAATAAAAAAAAATCCATCAACCCACAACTTCTCAACAATGAAAATATCAATTTACTCAGAAATTCTAAATAAGATTTGATCTTACCACAATGACCCCATAAATATCAAAAGATTAAAAAGAAAAATAAAGTCAGGCCATCCCATGAATCATGTGATTTGTTTGGCATCGCTCTGTAAGAACAGTTTCATCCAAGAAATGCAGGGGACAGGGGGAAGGAGGATCACAAAATCAACATCACAAATATGCCATGTTAGTAAATATAGTAAAGATTAAAAGACAGTGAAAATAATAACACAAAATAATCAAACAGGGATGTCAAATTGTCTATACTCAAAGTCATGAATCAAAATAATTCATTGGTCTGTCACAATTCTTTCTATAGTACCTGGCCATGCATAGCATCTCAGTCCTGAAATATCCATAGACTCATCAGAAAGACAAGTCACTGAAAGAGTTTACTTTGTTTAACTATCTCACCCTTCAAAACAGCAATTTGTCCATATCAATTGGTTTGTATCCGTGATAAATGTCAACATATGGCTAACTTTAAAATTCAGAGCACCAGGTATATTTTGTGTTATGGCCATGTTTCATGAAGAAACAAAGGGTGTTTTTCTGCCCTGGCAAAACTTTGTGGCTGAAGTGATCTTCCTCAGGTTTTACCAAATTGCTCAAATATATATATATATATGTATATGTATATGTATATGTATATGTATATGTATATGTATATGTATATGTATATGTATATGTATATGTATATGTATATGTATATGTATATGTATATGTATATGTATATGTATATGTATGTATTTACAGGTGCATTGGCAAATGTAAAAATCCCAAGACAAACTTAAACTCAAAAAATCATGTGGGCATTCGTAAACTCCTGTGGAGTTTAATTCTATAGACATTTTAGAAAGTTATATTCTCATCTTATATACCTAAATGTGTTTTTTTTAAATATATTTTATCCTATTTTGCTTTAACTTCAAATCACATGAAATTTAAAGATTGCAAAATGATGACTACTACATAAAATTAAAAACCTTTACTCTCTTGGTCTTGGCAAACAAGACTAACCTTGATTTTTCAAATGAATGAAGCATTTTGGAGGTCACTTTACAATGAGTTTTATAATATGAGTTTTATTTCAGAGAAACTGATCTGGCCCATGCACACTCAGTTTTGCTAATAGCAAAAGGGTTCTGGAGAGCAATTGCAAATAAGTTACCCTAAAATCTAAAAATTAAATATAATTCACATTTTCCAAATCTTCTTGCAAGCTCTCTTTGACAGGCATATTTTTTTAAGAAATCTCTTCCAAATAAAAAATTGTAATTAAGTGATTAGAGAACATAGTCTGTGTTTGTGAGTAAGAATGAGAATTTTAGCTAACAGAAACTGAAATATGCTTACACAAAGGGTTGGTGATAAAGTAACATCCCATCTGGGGAAAAGCGATATTGATGTAACAGACCTATATGTCCACAGTAAAGCACCTTTTGTTTCAGAAAACATAATTGTATCTTTATCTCCCTGTCTCTTAATCTCTCTCTCTCTCTCTCTCTCTCTCTCTCTCTTTCTCTCTCTCTTTCTCTCTCTCTCTCTCTCTCATAAACACATACACTCAGTTCTGTATTTAAACAGTGTCTCAAGTGCATTCTATAAATATTAGCTTCATTCATTGACATAAAATTAATGACATGTAATCTTTGGCTTATAAAATTAATGCATCCCATAATGGATATAAGGTATATATAAACACATAGAATAATTTTACTAGATGAATTTAAATAGCTTCGCCTTCTAGTTCTAAAACTTTATGATTTAATGCACTTATTAGTTATGGTGGCTTCCAAAATAATCTTGCCAGAAGTGTCAAATTCACTGGCTGCAAAACTCTCAAGTGCTGCCCAAACCAAATAAAAATATAAGTAGGAAATGTTTTAGAAAAAAAACGAATTAAAAATACAATACAATAGATAATTTTAATTTGTGGCTTTCTAAGTCAATATGCTGTCCCACAGGTTCCTATTTGGCTCTGATACCAGGTCTTATACCATATACTACAGATACCAAATGGATATGCAACCAAAATAAAAGGTGGATCCATAAAAAATAAATTAGAAGAGAATAGCCAAATATAACTTACACAACTATAACTAAGGGGAAAAATCTTAAACAAACAAGAGATTAGCTAATACAAGAGAAAACTTACCATTTCAAATGCATAAAATTAGAATCTCTGTATAAGCAAAATCAATGACTTTTAAAACTAAGGTGAGTGGGAGGTTGCACAACAAATATATCTGATAAAAGTCTGATATCCAAGATACATGGAGGAAATGATACAAATTGTCAAAAAACAAAAGTCATTCCCCAAAGGACACATGATCAAAGGATGTGAACTGGTAGTTTTCAAAGTAATAAATGCAAATTATCAAGTCTTGTGGAAAAATGCTTCAAATCACTAATGATAAGAGCAATGCAAATCTAAACAATTCTGAGGTTTCATTTCACACCTATAAGATTGGTCAAGATGGCACAGGACCAAAAGTGTTTCATATGTGTAAATCTTTGAGAAGATAGCCCCACAAATCCACTGTAGGTAGAACTGTGAATTGATATTATCGTCTTGAAAATAGCACTAAAAAGCAACTAACCTGTATATACTCTCTGTCCCATCAAGAACACTACTAGATCTACCCCAGATAAGTTCAAAGACAGAGAGAAAGTTCACATGTATCCAAAGGTGTTTATAGCCATATTTTCTATGGTCACAAAGCATTAAAAATGAAAAGGGTGTCCATCAATTCAAGGAATGACTAAACAGACTGTGGTACATGGATGTAATGGAATATCACTATATATTCCACAAGAAACAAAAAATATGAAGAATTCGGAGAAACAGGAGAATTTGCATGAAATGGTAAAGTAAACAAGAGAATCATTTAAACAACTGCAATAATGTAAAAGAAGAAATCACATTGAAAGACATCAGAAATCTGGTGAATGCAGAGAAGGTTCATGACTTAAGTGAGCTAACTATGGAGCATGCCTCCCGCTTCTCAGGCAAAAAATGGTAAATACAAAATGAGACATAATTTGTCAGACATAGCCAATGTTTATATCTGTTTTTTTCATCAGTACTTCTTTGTCATGAGGGAAGGTTTTAATGGAAGAAAGAGGAGGGCAGAGTCACTGGGAAGAGACAGGAATGTCCCTAAGGCTGCTAATACCTTTCCTTCAGAGGCTACCTCTTTCCATCTCTTTTTATCTCATGTATACTAATATACATATCACATAAAGATGTGTGTGTGCCATCTACCTCATTATAATGTAAATTCCTTGAGGAGCTGCTCTTTTTTATGCTTGTATCTCTAGCACTTAGGAGAATGTGGTGACATATACTAAATACTTCATATGTCTGTTGATTTGTATCAACTGATGTTTGAAAAAGAAATAAATAAAAACTTTAAGCAGTTTCAGTAGAAAAAAAAGTTATTTGGTTTTTATATTGCCTACAGGTACATTAATAGCTTATTCTGTATTACCGACCAAGTTACTTCATATATTTGCATATGAGCACCATGGTTTAGGCAATATTCACTAAAATCACACAATGAAGTACTTTGCTATACCAGGGTATCTGGTTGTCTTTGGGGTCAAATTATGCATAATAGAAAAAGGTGAGCCAGCCAAGAATCAAGAATGAGAGACAATATACGGAAAGCTGAAGCAGCAACATTGATATTCCCACAAAATAAAAAGAAAAGGGAGAATTACTACAGTACATTGGGCTAATACTCTATGCAAGATTTATGGGAAAGCATGGATAAAAGCTGAATAGCATGAGAAGGCATGGATGGGCTGCAATCTTCACCAGTGCAAGAAGAACCTACACCATTGAGAGCGACACTCCATCAAATCATCAAAGTTAGGTCAAATTGCATAAGTCACATAGTAATATACACTATATCATTTTCACTGACATGAAAGATTGGCAAACCAGATGTTATTCTCATCCCTCAATACTACCATAATAACCAGAATCATTGGTACCTTAGAGTGTACCACATTTTAAACTGATATTGCATTATTCTAAGAAGAGTAATACAAATTTCCATTCACTTTAGCAGATTACCATGTGCTTACATTTACCTACTTACTCTAAATAAGACTGAAATTATTAGGTCTTTACAATTAGGGAATAGTACTAATTCTTTAAGCTATGGTATTTTAAAAAAAACTACTTTGCAACACTAAAAAACAGAAATTGTGAGTTAGAAAAGATGTGAGAAGCCATATACAAAAGAATCCTGACTATAACATAAAAAACAAGTAGTCACCCAGCCTTTGCTTGAAGACCCCCAACAAAGCTGAATCCACTGCCTCCTTAAGGATGGCTCTCACTGTTAGAAAGTTTTTCCTGACATTAAGCCTAAACTTTCCTTTTTGCAACTTCTATTCTTTGTTTCTGACTCTGCCCTATGATGCCAAACAGAATTTTAATCCTTCTTCCTTTCAAATATTTGAAGACAACTATCTTGTCCCTCCTTGAGTCTTCTCTTCTCCAAGCTAAACACATCCAGTTCCTTCTATTGACTTCATATGTAACGGACTCAAGGCTCTTCATTATCTCCAGTTGCCTTTCTCTGTCTACTGTACAGTTTATCAATGCCCTTCTTAAAATACGGCACCTAGAACTGAACAAATTCTCCAGATGAAGTCTGACAAGGGTAGTTACAAAGCCATTATCAACTCTCTTTTTATAGAAGTTAATGCTTCTTCTAATGCAGCATATAATTACATCATATTCCTTACTCATATTGACCTTACAGGAATTAAAACCTCATAGATCATTTTCATAACTGCTATCTATCCATGCCTTCCTCATCATGTCTTTGTGGATCTGATTATTTTGTATACCATTTCAATACTTCACATTTATCCCGGTTGAGTTTCATCTTATTAGATTCAGTCCAATGTCCTAGCTTATTAATAACCTTTTGTATCCTGATTTTATTATTATCTAGTATGTTATTGTCCCTCTCATCTTCATGTCATTTGCAAATTTGATGAGCATGTTATCTCTACCTTCATCCAAATAATTGATTAAAGAAATGTTAAATAGCATAGGACAAAATACAGATCCCTGGGGTATTCTACTGGAGACCTTCTGCCTTGTTGCCACTGAACCACTAGGAATTACTCTTTGAGTTTGTCTGTTTGACCAATTCTGAATTCATCTGATTTCATTATCATCTAATTCAGATCTTTCCATCTTCTTCATAAAAACTCTAATAATGAAGCAAAAATTAGAAACTTTTTTTTTGAAAAAATTCAATCCTTTAATTGAAAGGTTTTTTTTTCTTTTTTCACCCACTATTTATATGAAAATGTTTCACTGAATCTGGACAGAGAGTTATATGGGAAACTCTGAATCAGATAGTAGGCAAAGCTGGACAAAAGGATAAGGATACTAAAATATTCTGGATGGCCTGCCAACATTGTTATGTCACATTACAAGATACTGGACTGATGACAGGATATGGTATGGAACCATATTTCTTTGAATAACAATGAAAAATGTAATGATCAACTGGTGCTTTTTTTCAGAGCTCATTTACTATTCAGCTATTAATGAGTGAAATAAAGAATCATATAACATCAGGCAAAGGACCTAGGATACCATATTTTCCAGGCTTCTCAGATGAGTTTCTTTAGATGAGGCCTTACCAAGTTAAATAACTTCCAAGAGGCAAGACAGCAAACTAATGGCAAGAATATTTGGGAACAGTTAGGTTCCAATCGTGAATAAACTATTTAAGCGAAAACATCTTCCTAACTGATACAAAACAGTATTTCTTCCACGAAAGATGATTTTTTTAAAGGTTTAGGGAACTGAAACAACTATGAACTTTTCAAATTCCATTCCTCACAATGAGATAGGAATGGATCCTTAGAAATTTATTACAAATACCAAAGACAGAAAGGGGTGAGCTACACATCTTAGAAGAAAGGGGGAGGGTGAAATCTGCTAAGAACAAGCTACAATCAACATGTCATTTAAGATAAATTAGTATCTTCACTCCTCAAAACACAGACAGTGCTTTTTTTATTTTGTTTTAGGGTGATTCTTGATTTATAGACAGTCAAGAATTTGTTGCTTAATTCTCCTTTGGTAATAAAACCTTTAGATATTGTTACTTTGAATTGTTTTAGACAGTCCATTATCAAAACTTCTCACCTTCTCTTCTAAAAGGCATTTAGCCATTTCCCATTTCATTCGTGTCAGAAGCAATCATCTCTGGAAGACTTTTGAACTATAAACAATGAGAGTTTTAATCCTTTTAAGATCAGGGGAAACATCAGTATGCAACACACCCTAAAAGATATCCATTTAAACTCTCATGTGCCTTCCATAATTCTCCCTGCTACTGCCCAGCCTGGTTATCTAGGATAACTGTAGTGTTTAAACAAGGGTGTGAGGTACTGGGTCAAGGAGAGTCAGGATGGGTTAATGTTTGTAAAGCACTTTGAACCAGACAAGCACTACACTGGTTCTATTGTGCCAAGCATAAAAGGTGTTTTATTTATGAGTAGGAGGCCAAACAATGATAAATTAAATTCAAATGCTGAGTATATGTTGGGGGAAGAAGGGGGGGAAGGAAGAGAAGGGAAAGGGGAAGAAGGAGTTAGAAAAAAGAGTCTTCTTGTTAATTATAATTATTTTAAAATAAAATGAATAAAAATAAAACATGCACTGAATCCTTCTGATTTTAAGGGCACAGATCAGGACCAAAGTCTCACTGATTATCATTTTCTATCACATGGAAACAAACCATCTTTATCCCTGTTATTTAGGGATAGAAGAGTTAGCTCTTGGCTTATACAAAATAATTTAGGGGAAATTTTTTTTAAAAACTCCTTTACATTGAATTTATAGAACTCTTCCTAAAAAGGGGATATAGAATATAAAATGAGCTTTGAATTAGGTGATCTCAAGGTCACTTCCAACTCTACTAATTTATGATTCTGTGTTCTATTTTACTCATTGGTTTCATTCTCTAAACCTCTCTAAGAACAATGGAAATGGTGATCATTATACATATAATACCTTCCTTAAAGTGTTATTGCAACAAAAGTGCTTTGGAAACCTCAAAACATGTATCAACGTGTCATTGCTATTATTGTTATAATTATTTCATAATGAGGAATAAGCAGATAAACCAAATCTCTATCTGCAGGAGCCAAAGTAGTAGGCACACAATGGGTGCCATTATGGGCAAAATGGGTATAATTGAATGAACACAGTGATCTGGAATCACAGAAATCACCAAATTACAGAATTTTGGTGTTGGAAGGGATATCACTGACAACCCATACTCAAAAGGAATCTCCACAATAACATACCCACAAAGCAGTCATCTAATTTCTACTTTAAAACCTCCAAGGAGGGAAACCCATTAGATCCCAAGGCAGTTCATGCTACTTTGGAATTCCTCCTCTTTCTCACCCAAACTCCTAGAAACAATTGTCTCTACTTGCTGCCTCCAGTTCTTTCCCATTTATTCAGCTTCTCAGCTCTTTGTCATTCAAACCTCATCACTTAAATGAAATTGCTCTCTTCAAAGTTACCAGCTATCTCTTAATTGCTAAATCAGAGCGCCCCTTCTCGGCACTTATTGCTCTCCATCTATCTGTTGCACTTGATACTGTCGACCAGTCGGTCTCCTCTCTGGCTTTTCATGACACTACTCTTTCCTGGTTGTCTTCTTACCTGTCTAACCTCCTCCTTCTCCATCTCCTTTGATAATTTATTATCTACATCATGTCCTCTAACTATAGGTGTTTCCCAAGATTCTATGTTGGGTCCTATTATTTTCTCCCTTTAAATTGCCCCTCATCAGTTCCCATAAGTTTAAATACCACTCTTATGTGGATAACTAAAAGATCTACACATCTAGCCCAGATCTCTGAGCTTCAGTCTCATAAAACCAATTGCCTAACAGACATTTTAAACTGTACATCCTGGAGATAAATTCAATACAGTCAAAAGTAAACTCATCATTTCCCTTTAATTTCTCTTCCAAACTTCCCTGTTTCTGTGAAAGATATCATCATTATTCCAATGCCTTGGGTGCATAATCTCAGCAAGTTCCTAGATTCCTTGGTTTCCCTCACCCATACATCTAACCAATTCTCAAATCTTTCTCTTTCTTCCTTTATAACATCTGACCCTTTCTCTTCACTCAAACAGTTACCACCATAGTTCATGTCCCCATCACACTTCTGCTCCTAATAGTTCTCTGTACCTCAAGCCCTACCATTCCATTCTATCCTATACACTACTGTCAAAGTCATTTTCTTTGAGTTCAGATCTCACTGTGTAAAACCTCTATCCAATCAATTTCAGTGGCTTCCTATTGTCTCTAGAATAAAAAATGACCTCCTCTCTATAGGTTTCAAAGCCCTATATAACCTCCTCCCACCTGTCTTTCCAGCTTCATTCATCCAGCTTCATCTCTCCTCTTCCTGCACTCTTCAATCCAGCCAAACTGGCCTTCTTTCTATTCTTCCTTCACAACACTCCATTTCCCATCTCCATGCCTTTGTACTGGCTTTCCCGCATTCCTGGAATGCATCCTTTCTTAGCTTTTGCCTCATAGAATCCTCCTCTTCTTTTAAGATGCAACTTCTGTCTCATCTTTTTCATGAATCTTTTCATGATTCTTTAATTTCTACTGCCCTTCCAACCATATTACATTGTATATATTTATATTGCTAACTTTATATTTAGGCTATATTTTATATGTGTACTTGTTATTCTCATTATAATGTAATCATTTTTCAAGTAGGGATTGTTTCTTTTTGTTTGTTTGTTTATGTGTCCCCACTACAGTAGCTGACACATAGGAAATGCTTAATTAATACTTGATTGATTGACTGATTAATTAAAGTTTTTCCTGACATGAAGCTAAATAAGCCTCTTGAAACTTCCAAGTATTTGCTCCTGACTTTGACTTCTGAAACCAAGTAGAACAAGTCTAATTCCTATTCTGCATGCCAACTCTTCAAATGCTTGAGCAACGCTATCATGTTCCCCAAGTTTCGTCTTCTTTAGATTCAACATTCTCATTCCATCCAATCAATCCTAATAGGACTTGGATGCAAAGCTCTTCACCACCCTAGTTGCCCTCCTCTAAACAATTTCCAGTTTATCTGGTTGCCTAAGCAATGGAAGACAGAACTTAGTACAATATTTTAGATATGGTCTGACTATGGCTGAGAATAGAGGGCTAATCATCTCTTTATTCCTAGAAGCCATGACTCTCAAAGCAGCCCAAGACTGCATTATCTTTACTGATTAAGCAGCCTTTCCCTTTCTATACCAACTCAAATCCCTCTACATTTGCCCTTGACCCCATCCTGTCCAATCTTCTCTGACATATTTTTCCCTCAACTACACTACACTCTCAGCATACAATTCAACTCTCCCGGTCTGTGGGTTCCTTCCCTGCTACATTCAAACATTCCCTTAACTCTTCCTGCCTAAAAAACTTTTAGTAACTTGTAATAACCTCTGAAACTGCTGTCCTTTGTCTCTACTCCCTTTCTCAGCTAAACTCCTTGAAAAATGCTGTCTGCATCCATTTTCTCATTTCCTCTCCACTCCTCAGCCCTTTGCAATCTGGCTTCTTACTTCATCATTCAAATGAAATTGCTCTTTCCAAAATTACCAATGATCTATTAATAATCTAATTTCATGGTATATTCTTAATCTTCATGCTTATTGACTTCTCTGATACATTTGATAATGCTGATCATCCTTTCCTCTTTTTTTCTCTGTTGTTACTATTTTTGATACAAACCTTGCATTTTCCTCCTAATTAACTGATCACTCTTTGTAAATGCCATTTGTTGGACCCATATCATACCCCCTCAACTAGTATTCCCTGATGCTCTGTCTTTAGCATTCCTCTTTTCTCAGTCTACATTCTGTCACTTGGTGAACTCATCTGCTCCCATTGGTTTAACTATCATCTCTATGCGCATGACTTACCGAGCTCCAATTCCACATCAACAACTGCTTTCAAGACATTTCAAACTGAATATCTTGAAGATATCTTAAATTCAGCATGTCCAAAACTGAATGAATTCATTATCTTCACCTCAAATACAATCATCTTCCAGACATTACTATTCTTGTTGAGGGCACCACCAATTTTCAATCTTCAATGTTTGTAACTTCAGTATTATCCTTAATTTCTTACTTATCCTAACCCTTCATATCTACTCAGTGGCCAAATCTTCTACCTTGGCAGCATCTATTGCATTAATATCTTTCTCTCTATACACATAGCTACCATTTTAGGCCTTTATCCCCTCTAACATGGACAATCATAATGGCTTGCTAATCGGCCTCCCTCCTGCAAGTCTCTCCAGTCCATACACTACATAGCTACCCATGTGAAATGGATGAATATTTACAAAAATATAAATTGCCCAGATTAACAGAAGAAGAAATAAATTTCTTAAATAACCCCCATTTCAGAAAAAGAAATTGAAGAAGCCATCAATAAGCTCCCTAAGAAAAAAATTCCCCTGGATCAGATGGATTCATAAGTGAATTCTACCAAACATTTAAAGAACACTTAATTCCAATACTATATGAATTATTTGGAAAAATAGGCAAAGGAGTCTTACCAAATTCCTTATATGACACAAATATGGTACCTAAACCAGGAAGAGTGAAAACAAAGAAAGAAAGCCATAGACTAATTTCCATAATGACTATTGATGCTAGAATCAAATAAAACCCTAGAAAGAAGATCACACCAATATATCACAAAGATCATACACTATGACCAGGTGGGATTTATACCAGCAATGCAGGTTCAATATTAGGAAAACTATCAACATAATTGACCATATCAATAACAAAACCAACAAAATCATATGATTATCACAATAAATGCAGAAAAAGCTTTTGATAAAATACAACACTCATTCATATTAAAAAAAAAACATTAGGAAACATAGGAATAAGGGGAACTTTCCTTAAAATGATAAGTAGTATTTATCTAAAATCATCAGCAAGCATGATCCGTAATGAGGATAAGCTAGAAGCCTTCAAAATAAATATCAGGGGTGAAGCAAGGCTGCCCATTATCACCACTATGATTCAGTATTGTACTAGAAATGCTAGTATAGCATTAAGAGAAGAAAAAGAAATTGAAAGAATTATAATAGGCAATGAGGAAACAAGACTATCACTCTTTGCAGATGATGTGATGATATACTTGGAGAGCCTTAGAGAATCAACTGAAAAACGTTAAAATAATTCACAACTTCAGCAAAGTAGAAGAATATAAAATAAACCCACATAAATCATCAGCACTTATATGTATTACCAACAAAGTCTGGCAGTAAGAGATAGAAAAAGAAATTACATTTAAAATAATTGCAGATAAATAAAATACTTGGGATTCTACCTGCCAAGACAAACCCAGGAATTATATGAATACAATTACAAAACACTTTTTATACAAATAGAGTCAGATCTAAATAATTGGGAAAATGTGTATTGTTCATGGGTGGGTTGAGCCAATATAACAAAAATGACAGTTCTACCTAAATTAATTTACTTATTCAGTACCATGCCAATCAAAGTACCAACAGAGCTAGAAAAGAGAATAAAATTTATCTGGAAGAACAAAAGATCAAAAGTATCAAAGGAATTAATGGGAAAAAGGAAGGAAGGAAGTTGAAGGAAGTTGGCCTATCTGTACCAGATCTCAAACTGTATTACAAAGCAATAATCATAAAAATAATCTGGTACTGACTAAGAAACAGTGGTGGACCAGCAGAATAGATTAGGTACATAATATACAATAATGAATGACCATAGTAATTGGGCATTTGATAAACCCAAAGATCCAAACTCTGGGGACAAGAATTCACTATTTGACAAAAACTTCTGGGAAAACTGGAAAGTGGTTTAGCAGAAACTAGGAATAAATCAACATCCCACAGCCTATACCAAAGTAAGGTCAAAATGGGTATATGATTTAGACATAAAGGGTGATACCATGAGTAAATTATCATGGAATATCTTGTTTGTCAGATCTCTGGACAAGGGAAGAATTTATGATAGAACAAAGGATAGAGAGCAATATGGGAAGTAAAAAGGAGAAATTTCACTACATTAAATTGAAAATTTTTTTGCACAAACAAATCCAACACAGCCAAGATTAAAAGAAAAGTAAAAATTTGGGGGGGGGGCAGGGATTTATAGCAAATTTCTCTGATAACAGCCTCATTTCTCAAATACATAGACAACTAAGTCAAATATATTTTTAAATGCTCTAAATCACTATTAATTAGAGAAAAGCAAATTAAAATGACTCTGAAGTACCACCTCACACACACATTACTAATACGACAAAAGAGGAAAATAGCAAATGTGGTAAATGTGGAAAAATTGGGCACTAATGCACTGTTGGTGGAGTTGTAAACTGATCCAACCACTGTGAAGAGCAATTTGGAAGTATGTCCAAAGGGCAATAAAACTGTGCATGCCCTTTGGCCCAGCAATACCAGTACTAGGTTTGTATCTCAAAGAGATTTTTTTCAAAGTATAAGGATTATATATACAAAAATATTTACAGCAGCTCTTTTTGAGGTAGGAAAGAAGGAAACTGTGGGAGTTCCCATAAATTGGAGAATGACCAAACAAGTTGTATGTATGATTGTGCTTTGATTATATGACTATATGAATATACTGAATGAATATTTGATTGATGAATATATGATTCATGTTGTGCTATGAAAAAATAATTGATGAATATATGATTCATGTTTTGCTATGAAAAAAATGGTGAGCAGGACATTTTCAGAAAAAAACTGGAAAGACCTACATCAACTGATGCAAAATGAAGTGAGAAGAACCAGGAGAACATTGTACACACTAACAACAATATTGTATGATGATCAGCTATGAATGACTTACCTCTTCCCAGCAATACAAAGATGTAGAGAATTCAAAAGGACTTATGATGAAAAATGCTATCCACTTTCAGAGAAAGAACTGATGGAGCCTGAATGTAGATCAAAGCATACTATTTTTTACCTTATTTATTTCATGAGGATGAGGGGTGTTGTTTGTCTATGCTTTCTTTCACAACGTGACTAATATGGAACATGCATGACTGCACATGTATAAATGTGCTATCAAATTGCTTGCCTTCTCAATGAAGGGGGAGGAACGGGGAAGAGGAGAGGAAGGGAGAGAGAAATTTGGAAATGCAAATTTTAAAAATGAATGTTAAAAATTGTTTTTATATATAATTGGAAAAAAAGAAAATACTTAATTAAAAACATTTTTAAAAAAACTTGGCCTCAATCTATCTTTCCAGATACATCAATGCCCTTCTCATTCTACAATCCAGCTAAGCTGTCCTTTCTGTTCCTCATACATGGAATTCCATTTCTTATCTCCTTATTTTTATGCTGGCCATCCCCCTCCCTGGAATGTTCTCTTTCCTCCTCTTCTCATTATAAATTCCCTCTCTGCTTTCAAGGAGCATCATCTTTTACACAGTTTCTTTCCTGATATCCCCAACTGCTGGTAAGGAGGGGAATCTCCCTACATTACCCTATATTTTCAACCCCTTGCATGTACTTTATATTTATTCTGCTCATATTTCTGTATGGACATGTTGTCTCCCTCGATAGAATGTGAGCTCCTTGAGAGCATGTTTTGTTTCATTTTTAAAAAATTCTTTTTATTCAAAGAATATTTCACAACATAGTGGAGTTCAAAAAATGCTGTTGATTTATTCATTCATTCATTTCCCTGATCTAACTAGCACAGCAACCCTACCAGAAAAAGGAAACAAGGTAGTGTAACATGACCCACTCTTAATGAAGGGGCATCTAGGTGGCACAGTGGATAGAGTGCCAGGTCTAGATTCAGAAAGACTCATCATCCTGAGTTCAAATCCAGCCTCAAACACTTACTAGCTGTGGGACCCTGTTTGCCTTAGTTTCCTCATCTGTAAAATAGGCTGGAAAAGGAAATGGCAAACCACTCCAGTGTCTCTGCCAGGAAAACCCCAAATGGGGTCACAAAGAGTCAGATATGATTAAAATGACTCAACAACAACTCTTAATGAAGCTAAACTGGTTCTTTGTAACAACTTCTGTCTTTCCTAAATGCTCACAATCAGAGGACATAGGCTCAAATGTTGACTCTGGTTTTTACCTATTTGATCTTAAAGAGATCACTAAACAACCTTTGGCCATTTTTCTCATCTACAAAATCAGGGTGATGGGCTGTGTGCTAAGGTCTCTCTCTTCTGGTTCTCAATCCAATGATCTGTCAATAGATATATGATCTTATCAATGTGGATAATCCCTCCCCCTGTGGATGCTGCAACACCCCACACTTTCTTATTCTTCATAATTCTTCTTCATGTCTTTCCTTCCCAAAAGATTCCCACAACATGCTAGAGGTCTGCCTCTGGTTCTTTTCATGTTTTATAGGTACCAGTGTAGTGTTCAGGCTGTCCATGTGTTATCCCTCATTCTTGATATATGACTAGCCTACCTCCTTTCCCAGGCATACATTTTGTCTATAGTGTCTTTCATGACATAGAGTTGGATAGGCCACCCATTCAGTTGTTCATCAGTTCATATATCTGAGACAGGCACTACAGATAAACAAAGAGTTGGACCCAGATTCAAATAGGAGAGGGAGACCAGGCCATTTTGTTTTGGGGAATTGTATTTTCAATAATCCCAAGGTTCTTCTTGCCAAAAAAAAATTCTACCTTTTTAATACCAAGATTCTCCTGCTAATGCCAGATGAATGCAAATCATGAACCAACAAATGAAAATTGTAGGTGAGAAAATGTTAATAATGCAGATTAAACTTAGGAGTAAATTGTGCATACTTTTTTTTTAATTAGTTGTTAAATATTTACCAACACATCCCTTGGTGGAGGCATTTGAGATTACTGTGAAGTGAAGAACAGGTTTAGGGATAGTAAGGCAGAAAGAAAGATAAACTGATGAAAGTTTTATTGGCCAAAGATTTAGATCCAAAGAGACTATTTCTCTGAAAGTCACAATGTGTGATCTTTGTAGACAGTGGCCACTCAAAGATCCCAGCTGTTTCTGTTTAAAGGGAGAGATTATTTTCTCCATCACTTTCTTAAGTCTAGACAATCAACAAAACAATAAATCAAGCCCTGATTTGTATCATTTGCCAATTTCTGAGATGCAAATGCTCACACCAAAAATTTAATAATCAACTCTTGCAAACTAGAATGAATTGGCTCCTGCACACCCCTGCTTCCATTGCTCAGACCATCACTTCTGCCTTGACTACACTCTCCTTCTATCTCTAACTTGACCCCTGGGTGAATCAGTTCAGTTCTACACTATCCTACACACACAAACGCATATTTTACCCCCTTGTACAGAGAAAAAGAGACAGAGACAAACAGAGACACAGACAGACAGACAAAGACACAGACAGAGATACAGAGAGAGCAAGAGGGAGAGGGAGAGAGAGAGACAGAGCAAGAAAGAGAGAGAACTATGTATATATCAATAAATATAAGTATAGATATATGATTCCTAAACTCTCTTATCCTTCCTTCTTAAATGCCTTGAAAAGGTGGCTAGACTGTGTTATTGGTGAAAAGCCAGATTTCAGTTCTTTGGATAGAGTGGTGGAGGAAAAGATTTAAGATAAAGAGAAATTTGTTGCCTATAAAGATACACAAACATAGATAGATATCACAGTACCTGCCATATAGTAGCCACTTAATAAATGTTTATTGATTAATCATCTTAATTGGGCCCTCAAGCAGCAAAATAGTCCTTTTATAACTCTCTGATTGATTCACTAACCCACTTGTCACAATAGATATTCCATACCTTTTTGTCTCTCCTCAAGCTTCCCATGGTATTCCTGTCCTCCACTTTCTCAAATAAGGGCCTTGCTTCATACTCACCAAAAAACATATATATTTGCTAAGAGCACCATCTTCTCCCCTCTCCCTCATTTTATGTCATTCAGATGCCTTCTGTTATCGTCTTCTTTGCCTTGTGTCCTTGCCAAAGTAAACTCCTCTATGTATACCTTTGATCTCCTTCCATCTGAACTCCTCCAAAAGACTTCCCACACTATCATCCCCAGGCTCTTACTAATCTCTAATCTCTCCCTATATACTGGTTGCTTCCCTATTATCTACAAACACTCACACTGTCTCCTCCAATTTAAGAAAACTTTCATTTGATTTGATAATCCCCTCTAGCTATCCTCATATCTCTTTTTCCTTTTGTTGCTAAAATCCTTGAGAAAGCTGTAGACAGTTGGTGCCTCCACTTCCTCTCTCCTCATTCTCTTTCTAAACTCCATGCAGTCTGGCTTCTGACATCATTCAACTGAAAAGGCTCACTCCAAAGTTATCAGAGATCTCTTAATCACGAAACCGAGTAGATGTTTCTCAATTTTTATCCTTCTTGACCTTCCTGCAGCTTTTGAAACTGTCAATCACCCCTTTCCTAAATAGTCTCTCTTGTCTAGATAGTCATGACAGTGTTCTCTCCTGATTCTTCTTTTTCCTCCTTTTAGTCTCCTGGAAAGTGCAGCCAGAAAGGCTGTGTCAACAATGGGGGAGCCAGATCTTTAGTGCTTTCTAGAAGCTAGAAAGAGTAGTGGAGGAAAAGATTTAAGATGAAGGGAAATTTGTTGCCTATGGAACAGGAATTTCAGAGGGCACAATGGAAAATATGGTTAGCACTTTGGTGGGACTTTGAGTTGGGAGGGTTGGAGCTGGGAATGTTGCAGTCTAGGGCTCTTGGGAACCCCTAAATTCAAGGGCAAAGGACATAGGTCTGCCTCTAAAGAATTTGACCACTCAAGTCTTCTTTCAGTCAGAGACAAGGTTTACTGTGTCACTAATAGAAACAGAGGAGATTTTAAGAATCTGAACAATTTAATGAGGGCAAGATGAATGCTTTTATACAGAACGCCTGTGGGACAATCTGGATGGGTCTAAGGAGTGGCAAGTAGCCTAGAGTGGGGCCAGGTGAAGACAGGCCACAATGAAAAGGCAGTTAAAAGGACTACCGACTGGGATGAGCTGATTTCCTCAGGCAAATGCTAGAGATCTGGGGTCAGAGGCTTTGGTGTCCAGGTCCCAAAGACATGGTCTTTTTCTTCTAGGGGTCCCTTCCTTTTCATAAATACCTTCCCCTTATAAATGCAGCAGGAAATGAAAGGCAGGGCCAAATGGAAGGGCCTTTACCTCTCCTTTTTGCACTGGAGGCTGGAGATCAGGCATACATAGCAGAAGGTGAAAGTCATATCCATCAGAGGGAGATGAAATATTACCTCCCATTTATACTACATATCTTGTGTGTACTTAGCTGTTGTCTCCCTCTCCCCAATTAGAATGTGAACTTCTTGAAGGCAGTAAGTAAGTATTTGGCCTTTTTTTTTGTCTCTCCAGAGCTTAGCCTAGTGCCTGACATATTGTAGGTACTTAATCAGTGCTTGTTTTTGTTGTTGTTGATGACGACAATGATGATGATAAAAATCAATATCCAGGAACCTAAATTTGAGAAAATTAAAGGGGTTTATCTTTCTTTGTAATGTTGTCAGAAAACAAGTAAACTCTAACATTTATAACTTCCTGCTAACATGGTGACAATTCTATTAACCTTCTATTGTCATAGGTGCTTTTATGTAGAATGATGACACTGATTTGATAGAGAAAAAATGATATACAATAATCCTTTGGATCACCTCAACTTCATTAACATTGGTCCATTCATAAAATAACAGAACAATTAAGCTCAGTGACCTTAGAAATCATCTATTCCAACTCCTTCCTGTGACAGATTAGGAAATTGAGGCCCATGGCCTCAAGTGAATATGTACAAGGTCATGTAGCTGATTAGTAGAAGTGTTGGGACTAGATCCCAGCTCTCATAATATCTGGCCCATTGGTCATTTCATTGCAGCACAATGCCTTCTCCACAATGCAGATTATTTTGGTGTCCTTCACTATATCCGAACACTAATAAGTAGGCACAAAACTTGATATCCATAAATTATTTTGAAATGAAGCTTTGTCAAATGATAGAATTTTAATATCTGCTGGTACCTTTCCAGCAATTATAATCAGTTGTTATGCTTCTGGAACTGAAAGCAAGGTATTTCAGATTTTTGAAAATCTACATGTCTGGAATTCCTTGTCTTCCCTGTCCTACAAAGCCCCATAAATGGCTCCATAGAATACAGAGCATTTATTTTTGAAGGACCCAAAATGACTTGGCAGTATTAAAAACTATGATTTTGTGCTGTTTTAATATTTTTTGCTGTGTGGATACTATCATGGTCAATTGTTTAAAACATTTTAAGTAATGATATACAATACTATTTTATGAGCATAGGGTGAATTTTGACAAACTGAGGTTGAACTCTTCTCCATTTACTTCCATAAACATTAGGCCCTGCTATGTGCAGAGCAGTGTATTATATCCTGAGGTTAAGGGGACAAGGGGAAGGAATGCAGTTATGTAAGACACAATCCAAAAATATGAATTAGTATGTGTCAGTAATATCCTCAAATAATATGTCTTTCTAATTAAACAAATAATATGGGGTACTAAAGAAAAGTGCATGGTTATTCTTAGACACGGTAGCTGTGCAAGGGAAAGAGAACCAATTGTTATAGAACTTTTATTCAAATGAAATCTAGCAGTAAGCACATAAGTTTTTACTTTGTATCTTAAGTTCCTACCATATGTGATATAGCGAAATTCCCCATTTGACTTGTGAGCATTTGTATTTACCTCCCTAATTTTTAAATATTTTCTGGACCTAGCAAACATTCTATCTTCTCGATGTAGGCTATTTTCACAAAGCATGTGTAACAACAATGCTACTTGCTGCTACTGTGGCTGTGTAAGACCAATAACACCAACACACAGGAGGGCTGCTAGCCCTCGTCGTTCTTTGATCTGCTTTTCTAAGGAAAGCAACTTTAAGGGGTATACAATCTCATTTTAATTAAACATACATATATCCTTCACTTAGTTCAGGGGGGGAAAGTCAGCACCCTGAACTTCAGAGCAAATACAAACAGAAATTACAAAGAGAGAAAATATAAACAGAGCACATAGCACAAATTAATAGAGAGGCTTCTAGCTGTCTGGCCAGAGCTATACATACATAGTTACCAGAGAGAGAGAGAGAAGCACCAACATCCGGGTTTTCAAACTTGGGGCAGGGGAGAGATCCTTAATGGCTAGCCAGAATCTCCACAAGACACTCTTCCAATGAGTGAGCCCCTAAAGCAAAACCTCACTTCCCAAAGTTCTGAGAGTTCCTGATTCTCAATTCTTAATTCTGAGTTTTATGGCAATCATCTGGGTATATATACCCTTTTTTCAGGGCCCTAAGGCTTCACATCTCTAAAGGGTTTCACAGCTCTCCTGACCTAATTAGCAAAAGGGTGTGGGCCTTCCTACAAACAAAAGCACTGGATTGCCTTAGTGCTGAGAAGCACTCCAAAAGAAAAAAGAGTAAAAGGTACCATTTTGCTTGTCCTTACAGCATGTCAGAATTTCCCTTTACACTAATTTGACAATGAAGCTATGAAGATCTCAGTTGGAAAGTCCATTTCTCTTTTTATAGAATAAAAAAATCAGAGCTTTACTTCAGCATCGAGAACAACCAGCAGAAGCTTGGGTGGGGGGGGAAGGAATCATTGGTCAGAAAGGTTTCGTTCAAAGTGGCAATGCTATATCCACAGAGATTTAAGGGCTTTAGATAAATGTACTCTAACATAAATTTAGCATGATAAGACAGTTTGCCCAGCCATGAAGATTACTTGTTGGCCTGTCAAAACGCTAGAGGCCAACTCTGGCCCCTTCTTTACTCCTTTGACTGATAAGTCTTTGGTTCCTTGTAGAATAGTTCATAGTGCAGTGGGTGGAGAATTCATTAATATAATCAGTCAGTAAGTCAATAAATATTAATTATACCCCTACTATGTGCCAGACACTGTGTTAACCACTAGGGTTATAAAAAGCAGCAAATTACAGTCATTGATCTCAAGAATCTCACAATACAATGGGGATTGTAGTCAGTCCTGTGTTCCAGCCAGGCCAGTCTCTTCCCTGTCCCCTGAATACGTGTTGTATATTCCTAATTCTAAGGCTTCTCTTATAATAATTCATATTTATCCTTCTCTGATAACTCTACTTGTCCAAATCACACCCATTCTTCATGTCTAGAACATCTTTAAGTTTTCATGTCTAGAATATCCTCAGGAAATTCTGCTACAAGCAGTACAATGAAGCTCCACACATTTATATGATCACAATTTACATTTTTTCAGGCTCATAATGCAGTTCTGAGAGCAGTTTATCCAAAGATTGGTCCTGTGGTAACAGAGAAAGATGGACTGAGGAAAAGGATTGAGTTGAATATGAGGAGGAAAGAGGAGAAAATGATGTCTTACTAGGAGAACCTGGCAGCCCTCTTCCACAACCACTTGGATACAACCCAATTTGTGCCCTGTGAAGAAAAATTTCACCTCATACTTGTACAGTATGAAATATTAACTGCTAATCAATTATACCTGTTCAGTAAGTATCAAGTAATATGAGAAAAGTCAGGAAAGCCTGCCACAAAAAGGCTATCTTAGGGATCCCTACTGACAGTGTTTGTGGCACAGAAAATTGACAAGGTAAAGTTTTCCATAGTAGTTAGTGGCAAGAGCTGTCAAGTACATTCATCAGTAGGTAAATGGTCAAATGAGACAGCTTTCAAAAGAAAAATTTCAAGCTATACATTACCACATTGAAATGTGTTCCAAATCACCAAGAAAAAAGCAAAGTAAAGTAGTTCTGAGAATTTGCCTTATGGTCTGCAAATTGGCAAAGGTGGCAAAAAAAAATAGGAATAATCAATGTCAGAAGGGCTATGGGAAGACAGACACACTAATACTGTTGGTAAGGTGTGAACTGATACAATAGTTTGGGATATCAATTTGGAATTATGTAATAAATGTGACTAAATTGTATATACATTTTGACCTAGAAATCCCATTATTTGACATAATACCTGAGGAAAAATGGTGGTCTAATATATGCTGAAATATTCATAGTAGCACTGTTGTAGCAAACAACTAGGAATGAATCAGGAGTCTATCAAGGAAGAATGGAAGATATTATGTGTAGAATCCACTACATGACTATACATACCTTCAACTCGTCCTTGGATTGGCATATTTAGTTCCTGGCGGGGGTGGAGCTACTATTGCCAGGTTCAAGGATTCTCTTTGGTCATGCACTTCCATAGCATGAGCCCACACCAGTGTTTTATGTTTTAGAAATCAGCCTGTTGGAAAAATTATGGTGCAATAAGAATGGTAACTACAAAACATTCCCTCTCCCCATAAAGCTGAGGCGGATTGTCCAACAAATACATAAAGAGTCAACCAGAAGACACAAACTCAGAGTACATTGGAAGTGAGACTTCCAAGAGAATTATCGTCTCCACTATTTAAGGGACCTAGCGTTCTTTCACTTTTCATGATATTTTCTCTTCCTTCTCACTGTACTCACTCGGGTGTATCATCTTCTTCTGACTGAGTTGCTCAGCTGTGGTCCTTTTGTCTGTTCCTTCCCATGGTTTGACTCTCCCAAAAAAGATCAACTTCTTTTTCCATGGCTGTCTTCTTTTTCAATTAATAGAAAAATAGTTTTCTGTCCTCCCCTCTCCACTCATCACCACCGACAAAAAAGAAAAGAATAATCTTTCCTGGTTAGGCCGATGTTGCTGCCTAGGACGCCAGTATGGCAAGTACAAAGAGGCCGCTGTAGGCCGTGGTCGAACTAGTTCGGGCCCTGGGAGTCCGCGGCCTCCGCTGGGGCCTCACTGTTGGGGAGCGGCGGGCCTCGCATAACTCAAGAAAGGGTCTGGGGGTACGATGGGGAGATGAGGGAGGCTTCGAGGGCGTGGAGACCTCTTTGGCCTCTGTCATCCTTCCGCGCTTGGGGCCCGCCAGCCCGACCCCACTCCCAGCCCTGCGCGTCCTTGTCTTGTCCGTTGCCGCCCTTTAAGTGCTCGGAGAAGCCCTGGACCCCGCTCCGGGCCGTGCCAGCACCCTCTCCCCCCAACACCAAGAGACAAGCGCTTAGAGATCCTTCTGCTCCGTCGCAGGTCAGAGAGTCTACACCCGCCACAACAAGGACCAGAAAGTCCGGCGCAAGGAGCCCAAGAGCCAAGACATTTACTTGTGGCTGCTGGTGAAGCTCTACCGGTTCCTGGCTCGCTTAACCAACCCGATTTTCAACAAGGTTGTCCTTAAAAGGCTGTTCATGAGCCGGACCAACTCCCCTCACCCCTTTATTCCCCCCTCCTCCTTTCCCCCTCCACCCCCCACCCCCACCCCCAGTCCCTCACTGAAAATGAAGCTGTCTGCCCAGGAAAACAAGACAGCTGTGGTTTTGGGACTGTGACAGATGATGTGAGGATCCAGGATGTCCCCAAGCTGAAGGTGTGTGCGTTTCGTGTTATTAGCAATGCCCGGAATCCCATCCTCAAGGCTGGTGGGAAGATCCTCATCTTTTACCAGCTGGCCATAAGCTCACCCAAGGGCCCGGGCACTATCCTACTTTTTGTTCCCCGGAAGGGCCACGTGGCGTATAGGCATTTGGGGAAAGCACCAGACAAAATGTTGCATGCCCTGTTATAGATAGTCATTGCATTAGACATTTGCTTAATTATTTTTTCTTTGTCACAAAAGAAGGCTCAGTCTAGAGAGGTGGAAAAAAATGACTGTGAGGTAAGAAAAAAAACCACATCTGTAAAATGTATTTAAATTTTTAAAAATAAATAAAAAACATGGAGAATAGGAGAAGTGCTACAAACAAAAGACTGGATAAATATCAGTTTTCAAAAAGGATAAGGTAAATTCTTGAAATTATGGGACAGTGAATTTGACTTATGGGTAAATTCTACAGTGCATTATTGAAATATAATTTTAAGCACATAGAAAACAAAGTAGTCATCCCTACAAGAACAAATCATGACAGATTAACTTCATTTTCTTTTTTGATAGGGCCACAAGGCTGAGAAGATAGAGGGGATGCCAATATTACAAGGTTGGCTAGATTTCATCTGGACATCTGATAGTTTCTTTCACAAAATTCTTATGACTCAGATGAGTAGATGTCACATGGATGATAGCGTAGTTAAATGAATTATGAATTTGTTGGACAACTATACCCCTAAAAATATTGATTAATGGGCTTCTGTCAAACTATCACTATCACTAAATCACAAATAGATAACTTGAGAACCCCATACTTGGCCCTACTCTCATCTGTTCAAAAAAAATTAATAGTTGACTAGGATGAATGTATAGGTGTCACATTAATCAAATTTACAGATGGCACCAAGTAGAGAGGCATAGTTAATATGTTAGATAAAAAATCTGGGGATCAAAAGTTCTTAATAGACAAGTTATATATGCCAAATAAAATAAAATGAAATGTAATAGGTATAAATATAAAGTGCTATATTAGGTTTTAAAATTCAGCTGGAAAAGTAAAGAATGGTGGAGATATAGATAAACAATATAGTTCATGTGATACTAATCTTGAGGTTTTAGTGGACTGAAAACTTTTTTAATGTGCTTTAAAGCCAAAACTACTATTACTGGAAATAAGGAAATACTAAAAATCTTTCTCAATAAATATAGAAGTAAAACAAAGATGCACTCTTTTCTTCACTGAAATAGTCCTATAAATACGAGCAATTGCATTAAAACAAGAGAAGAAAATTAAAGACATAAGCATAGGCAAAGAGAGACAAAACTATTCCTGTTTGTTGACATTAGGCTTACTTAGAAAACATCAGAAAATCAGCAAAGAAACCAAATGAGACAATTAATAGCTTCAGTAATATAATAGGGTAAACGATAAATTCACAAAATCAACAGTTTTTCTAAATGGATACAATAAAGTTCAGAAGGAGAAAAAGAAAGGGGATTCCATTAGAAAATCACTATAAAATATATTAAATATGTGGGAAGTAACCAACCAAGACACACTTAAGACATTTATAGATACGATTAAAAAAAACATTCTTTAAGGAAATAAAAAAGCAGTAAAACTAGAGGAATATTCAGTATTTATAACTGGGACATGTCAATATAATAAAAATAGTGATGCCACCTACTTAATACATAGGGCTAGTACTATGGCAATGAAACTGCCAAGGAAGTACTTTGTAGTGATAGACAAAATAACAACAAAATTCATTTGGAGGGGAAAAGATCTAGAATACCAAAGAAAACAATGGGGGTAAAATTAGGAATAAAGGAGGAACAGCACTTAAATTATATTATAAAGCACTAATCATCAAAATTATTTGATACTTATTAAAAATTAGAAAAGTAGACCAATGAAATGGACTAGATAAGGAATAATAAAAAACATCAAACTCAATAACTCAAGGTCTGTTAAACTCAAGAACATGACTTACTTTGGAAAGAATTCACTATTTGATGAGAACTGCTGGTAATACTGGAAAGCAGCTTATGAGTAATTGGATTAACAGCAATATCTTATATCACACACCACAATGACCTGAAAATTTTTATGCAGCCTGAATATCAAAAGTCGCACCATCAAAAAAAATGAGAAAGAAATCAGATAACTTTAACATATAGGAATAGAAGGAAAGTTCTTAACTAAACCTAGAACTGAACTTATCACATCAGTTAAAACAGATAATTTAGATTACATAAATTTGGAAAGCTTTTGCAGGAACAAAAATCAGTATAGCTAAAAGAAGAGTGGAAGCTGTCAATTTAGAAAAATCTTTCCATCAACTATGTCTAAGGGTCTGATATCCAAAATATCAAGAAACTTCCACAAATATCTAAGACTAAACGCTATTTCATGTTAGATAAATGGTAAAAGAATATGAACAAACAATCCTCAAAAGAATTAAAACCTTAATCACCATTTAAAGAATGCTCCACATTACTAATAATGAGAGAAATTCAAATCAAAACAATTCTCAGGTATACCCCATGCACCTAGCAAAAATAGAGGAATAGTCAGTATTTATAACTGGGACATGTCAATCTAATAAAAATGGTGATGCCACCTACTTAATACATAGGGCTAGTACTATGGCAATGAAACTGCCAAGGAGGTACTTTATAGTGATAGACAAAAAAAAAAAATTCATTTCAAAGGGAAAAGATCTAGAATGCCAAAGAAAACAATGTTAAAAAAAGAAAACAATTTCAAGAATTTGGTAAAGACAACAAAATATGGAAATAGTCAATACTCAAAGGCTGCAGAATTGGTCAAACCATTATGTTAGAAAAATAACTAAAATGTCTGTGCCTTTTGACCCAGAGATGTTACTGCTAGTCATATAAAAATTCAAAGACAGCAAAAGAAAGTCTTAATGTCTATCAAAATATTCACATTAATATTTTTTGTAGTAACTAGAAAACTGGGGGCACAGGGCAAGGGGCTGAAATTAGATATATTGGATTACAATGCTGGCTTTGGAGTCAAGGAGTCCTGAAGTTAAGTGCTGCTTCAGACACTCACTATGTGAATCTGGGCAAGTCATTTAACCTTTCTAAAACCCAGGTTCTTCATCTATAAAGTGGTAGCAATAACAGCACCTACTTCATGGTGTTGTTGTGAGAATCAAATAAAATAATATGTATGTAAAGCACTTTGTCATCTTAAAGTGCTATATAAATGTTATTTACTTCTACTGTTATCAGTATCGAAACAACTGAACAAATAGTAGCACATGGACTATGAAATATTGCTGTGCTATGAGAAAAATGAATATGAAAAATTCTAAGGCATGTTAAAAGGTATAGAAATTGACACAACCCCCCCAAATACACACAAATACTACAATAACATAAAAGTCTGAAGATTATGCAATTATATCATATATGCTTAGCCTTGACAAAAAGGGAAAAAATTCTTTGCAGAAGTGGGTAACTGGAAGATCGCATATGCTGACAGACTCAGATGATGCCTGTTAGTTTTGCCATACTATTGTTTTACATATTTCTTTTTCATATTTTGTCACAAGAGATGACTCATGGGATAGGGAAGATGGAGGGATATATTCAGAAAAGGAGGTAATATCAAAGCAAAAGATATCAGTAACTTTCTTAAAGATGAGGAAAATGTGATTTGAGAAGGGGAACACTAACAATTAGATGTCCTGGGAAAGGCTTCCTGTGGCAAGTGGCAAAGAAGGTGAACTTTGAAATTTGGGAAAGAGGATAACAAGCTACAGGGCATCCAGATGAGAACAGTCAATATGGTAAACTCTTTAATCCAAATCATATAAAGATATGCATTGTAAGAACTTTTGGGTGTTTTGCCTGAAGAAGGAAGATTCAAAGAAAACATGATAGCTGTCTTCAGATATTTGAAATGTAGAGAAGGAATTAGATTTATTCACTTACATGCAGAATAAAAAAATCAATAACAGTGGGTAGAAGTTGAAAAGTCAAGCGTTTAGACTTAATGTAGAGGAAAAATATCTTAACAATTAGGAGTCTACAAAGTAGAAAAGACTCCCTTGAGATGTAGCAAATTCTCCCTCAGTGGAAGTCATCCAACAGAGGATGGATGACAATTTACTGGATCTGTCGTATCAGGGATTCTTTGGGGGATATGATTGGGACTGGGTGGCTTCAGATGTTTCTTCCCACTCTCAAATTCTGTGATTCTGTAAAGAAATCTAGGGAATCGGGGGACGGAGCCAAGATGGCGGCTGGGAAGCAGTGACTGGCGTGAGCTCCCCACCAAGTTCCTCCAAAAACTTATAAAACAATGGCTCTGAACCAATTTTAGAGCTGCAGAACCCACAAAGTGGCAGAGGGAA
>CM053622.1:668170969-668200225 GCA_028646595.1 Phalanger gymnotis
ACGCCTGTGAAAATCAATGCTGAAAACCAAACATGTCAAAAATAAATTAAAAAAAAAAAAGAAATCTAGGGAATCTAAGAGGAGGAATGGAGAAGAGAGGCATGGAGGTGGTGAGAGAATCCTGTACAATGCAAAGAGATGAAAGAGAGAATTCCATATTCAGGCAAAAATAAGGAGACTAAGTTGAAATTAAAAATGTGTATTAATGTGGAAGAAGCTACATTATTGCCTGGATTATTGTCTGGAATTAAGTCTAAGATATTCTTGAAAGGAAGGGAAACAGGTAGCTGGTAAAAAAAAATCTTTGCAACAAGTTTTTCATAAGGGTGTCATTTACAATATGTATTTACTATATACATACATATGTGTGTGTATATATATACATACATATATGTGTGTATATATATATATATATATATATATATAGAGAGAGAGAGAGAGAGAGAGAGAGAGAGAGAGAGAGAGAGATGCATGTACAAGGAAATAAGGAACCAATTCAATTTTTTAAGAACAAGAGTTAAAACGAGTAAAAGGTCAAAATAGGAACATGCACTTTATAAAGAAAGAAATCCAAGCTCGTATGAAAAAAAAATGTTCCAAATTACTACTAATTATACAAACTAAAGCAACTCTGGCTTTTCCTCTCAAAACCATCATATTGTCAAAAATGAGCAGAAAAAAAGGAACATGACAGTTGGTGGTAGTGCTATATATAAGAGGAAAAGGCACACTAATGTTCCATTGGTGAAGCTGCGAATTGGTCCAGCAACTCTGGAAAGAAATTTGGAACTATGTCAAAAAAATCATCAAACTGTGCATGTCCCATGACTCAATAATATTATTACTAGACCTACATCTCAAAGGCTTCAAAGAAAGAGGAAAAGAAGCCCATAAGTCAAAAACTATTTATAGCACCTCTTTTTAATATAGTTAAGAACCAGAAACTAAGAAGGTGTCAATAAATTTGGCAATTGATGAATAAACTATGGTATATGAATGTATTGAAATATTTTGGCACTATAAAAAGTGGCAAAAGGGATAGTGTCACACAAACATGGGAAGACTTGTATGAATTGATGCAAAGTTAAGTGAACAGAACTGGGAGAATAATTATAAAATGACAACATGGTCAATGTGGACATTTGCTTTATTTTACTGTGGATATTTGTTACAAGGGTTTTGTTTTTCTTTTTTTCCCAATGGGGGTGAGGGTGTCTAGGGATAAGATAGCAGAAAAAAAAAGATAAAAAAAGAGGACCATTGATCTTTATTTTAAAAAAAATGCTCAGAAAAAACAGAACAGATGAGAAAAAGTACATACTGAATTGTACATTTTAAAAGAAAACATATAAATATATAATATATAAAAGAAAATATGTTTTAAAGCTATATGTAATAGAGAGGCACAATTTTATTTATGATATTCCTTTTCTGTTGTATTATGTACAAGAAATGCTCATTTTATTTGGTGTTTATTAAGTTCAGAATTTTTTTCTTAAGTAAATGGAAAGTATTTATAATTTACACCTCCCCCATGCTTTCAGGAACGTGTTTGCAATTAAATCAAAATTTATTACTTAAAATATATTTCATATCTATATATGCTGTTTTATACAGATTTCTATGTTTGCAATATGTTTGTTTAAACAAAAAAATTCTAGAAAATAAGCAAAAATTTTAGTTCTGTATGAACTCTAAATAGACTGCTCTTTTGATTTTTTTTGAGGGGCAGTTGGGGGTAAGTGATTTGCCCAAGGTCACACAGCTAGTAAGTGTCAAGTGTCTGAGGCCGAATTTGAACCCAGGTCTCCCTGACTCCAGGGCCGGTACTCTGTTCATTGCGCCACCTAGCTGCTGCCTAGACTGGTCTTTCAAAGAGATTTTTGTCTGTGTGCTTTAATGAGGCTCAGACTATGAGAAGCACTCTATTGCCAATTACCAAATATCCTAGGAACTGCCTAGGCAGATGGAGTTGAGGTATCCTCTACCCCAAGAATAGTCATGGGAGCAATTCAGACTGTCAGCTGAAACAAGAATCACAAATATCAGTGATGTCAGCTAACTGAGAAGATTATCAGTTCCAAGTGGCACCTGAACATTCATCCAATCTATGACATCTATGAAAAGTGGTCACCTAGCCCCTACTTGAAGGTCTCCACTGAAAGGGACCCCACTCCCTCTGAAAGCAGTGTATTTTTTTGACAGTTTCATTATTAGAATTTTTTTCTTGTATGAAGTTGAAATCTGTAGCTTCCTCTCATTTCTATTGGGTTTTTTATTCTCCTCCCCTCTGGAGTCAGGCAGAATAAGGCTAATTCTTCCATATGACAGCATTCTTCACTTATTTGAAGAGCTATCGGTTCACTCAAGACTTCTCTTCTCCAGCCTATCACCAGTTGCTTCAACTAATCTTCCTATATCCCAGTCTCAAGTTTCCTCATCATTCTGGCTACTCTCTTCAGATGCTTTCCAATTTGTCAATGTCCCTCTTGAAATGTGGCATCCATATTCCCAAAATACACTAGATATGGCCCAACTATAACACATTACAATGGGTGGGACTATCATCTTTCTAGCTATGGACATTATGCCTCTCTGAATATAGCTTAAGAACACACTGGTTTTCTTGGCTGTCATGTTATACTTTAGATTCACATTGAGTTTGTCATCCATTTAAACCTCCAAATCTTTTCACATAAGCCTTTGCTTAGTCATCCTTCCTCCATACTTTGCTTATGTAATCGATTGTTTGGATTTATTTGTAGAACTTTATTTTTGTTCCCATTAAATTCCATATTATTAGTATTATCCTTGTATTACTGCTCTGGATCATTGACCCCACATAGATTATCAGAAAACTTTAGTAGTCATCAGCCTCCCTTACAAGAACATAGGATCAAAAAAATGAAGTTGCATTTACAGTTAAGAGAAATAGACAGCACTGGTATCTAAGCTGGTAGGGTAAAAATACCCCACAATGAGTGGCCTTACTGCTAAGAGACCCATACAGTCTCTGTGCCTTATAGTTGTACCCTTGGTAGAGCTCCATCTGGAAGCAATTGGGGTTTATTACTCTAGTTGGCTATTCTTTTACATAGCTCTTGCTGTGTTAAGTCCCATGTTTCCTATAGTTGCCACCTTCCACTGACCAGAAGTTACCATCAATATTCCTTGCAGATATTCCCTATTGCTTATTCCTTTTACTGATATGCTCATTGATCAGCATGTGGAAGCCCTGTTATTCCCAGCACTAACCCATGAAGCACCAGTTTACTACTATTCAATTTTCATCGTCACTCATCTGATCCCAGATCTCTTTAATGGACTCTATAGTTTGGCAGTTCAGCTATTCTCTATCACACTCATCATACTTCAGCCTTCAGTCCTCAATCTGTTCACTTGTCTGAAATTTGGCAGGTCATCCGTTTTCCAGTAGATGTCATTCATCACCTTTTCCAGGGGATCAGCTCTTTAACATAAACTCTATGGAGACAAATTTCCAAGAATAATTTTGCAACTCGAAAAAAAAAAAAGAAAGAAAAGAAGAAAGGAAGAAAGGAAGAAAAAACCTCTTATGTAATTTTTAAGTTTTCTCATGCATATTCCCAATAAATCCAACATCAACATCATACAACAAATCTTTGAGATATTATAGGACCACCTTATACTACACAGTCAAGTCTGTCTTCAATCCTATACAACATATGTTGTCATTACTGTTTGCTTTTTTCTCCCAGAGAATCCAGGCATTGCATTTTCCACTTATATCTACATTACTCACTGGGTCTCAAGGATCAGGAGAACAAGTCTACTCACTTTCTAATTGCCTCCACATTTCCCAAGAGATTTGGGCCAAGTTAGTCAGCTTACCCAGAGCTGATTTTTGGAACATCTAGGGAAGAGAAGAGTAGCTTTAGGTCTTACTGGAGTGAATATCCAGACCCTAAGGAAAGCAAATGATTTTTAGTACCTGCCACATTCAATTTGGTCCCTCATTCTGTCCTGTCAATAGACTGTGATTCTAACCTTTCAAGAAATATTAAGAAATTGATGATAAGAACTAATATTGATCACAAAACTGTCATGGAAACAAGATATAGTAATGATGGTAAATTTCAACTATTCTGACATCTTCTTAAAGTCTCATTCTACTAAAAGCAGCACTTCTGATAGTTTTTTTTTATTTGACTTGCTAACAATTTCATCTTTTAAATGGTAGAGGAAATAGCAAAGAAAAATATTTCCTGGTTAAGGACCTGTGATTTCATTGTATAGAGATCTACCTACTTCCAATTGGCTACTTCCAATATGAGTACAGATCTGCATGTACTCATCAAGTCAAAGTCAGAGAGTTTCATGGTGCGCTAAGAGATTGACTTCTCCAGGGGTACATATATGAAATGATCTCAAGTTATCTTGATTCTAAGGTCAGCTTTCCACTACATTATGCTGTCTCTAGAACTACTTGTGAAGAAGAAAAAGATACTGGATACTTAAGTGGAAGTGACAGAAACATTAGGAGAAAATTGCTATGTCCCCCAAGGTTTATGATAACCAAAGTTAGGAATTTCAACATGGGCTTAGAATTGTAGGATCATAGTAATTAGAACTGCAATGAACCTTCTGGATCATCTAATCCAATCCCTTCATTTTATAGCTGTGAAAATGCAGAGTTGAAGTGACTTGCCTAAAGTCATGCAGACAATAAGTAGCAAAACTGACATTTGAACCCAAGCCTGATTACAATGAGAAACTCTGGGACACTGGTCAGACTAGTGCACTGGCCTTAGAAAGAAAGATTTCAAAAAGCTCAGAGAAAAGGCAAATATGATTCCATAACCAGAAACTGTTAAGAGTTATAAAACTGAAGTTTTATACTTCAAAACTGTTTTTGAAGTATAAAAAGTTTCAGAATTATATGACAGCTGCAAATGATTCCAATGAAAAAGAAAAGTGAAGGCATATAAGAAAGTTATGCTTTTCAATGAGTAAAGATTTAAAAGAGACGTATCAAAGATAGAACCAGGGTAATATAACCAAGGAAGCATACAAAAAAAGAGTGATAATAGCCTGTAAGAATATTTCATGATAACTAAATCTCAAAACAGATTGAAGATTATGAAAACATCCTAAAGTAACTCTCCAAAATTACTTTTTAAAAATTACATTCAAGAAATAAGAGGAATAATGACTATACAGGCCCCATTCTAAGGACATAAAGGGAAATGTTAGAGGATAACAGATAGAATGCAAAATTATTCAGCATCTATTCTGCTTCCATATTCTCTACCAATAACAATGACTTCAAGACAAGTAGCATATGTTGCAATAAACATTACACTATTTTAGAGACGAGAAAACTGAGAATCAGTAAGTTTATTTTTTCCCACTATTACACTGAACCAGGTATCAATCCCAAGTTTTCTGACATCAAGTCCTGGGCTCAGAGCACGATTGCTTCTTCAGAATACAGAAAGACACGATGTCTATCATTTATTTCTGAGGAATTATTGAGAATGATTGATTCCAAAAAACTAGAGGCAGGTAAATTTTCTTTTTTCAAAAATAAAAGCAAGGGGAAGTAGGTTCAACAGGTTAAATGATTTACACATTTTAAATTTTCCCACAGAGTTACAAATTACTGGAAGATTGTATCAGCTCCTGAAAGAGTCTCAAACAGATTTCTTTAAATTGTTTGTGAGTGACTAGAAAAGGAAGCATCAGTTACAAGGAATCAAAATGGATTCCCTGAGTATATCATACCAGATTACTAATATGATAAATTAGGGGAAATCTTATAAACTTATTATGTTGAGATTTAATCAAGGCATTTGATGAAGTCTTCCATGTGATCCTTGTGGACAAAGGGAAGAAATATGGGCTAGATGATAGTCAACTTCAAAATGAATTGAACAACTCTGCCCAGTGTTGAATGATGAATCATGAGTTAGTATCAATGAGGAGGAGATCTCTATCCTGGATCATTTTTTTTATTTTTAGTTTACAACATTCGGTTCTACACAATTTTGAGTTCCAGATTTTCTTCCCTCCCTCCCCCACTCCCTCCCCAAGATGGCATGGAATCCCATATAGCTTCCACGTATAACTTCACATTGAATTAATTTACACACTATGGATCATTTTCTATTCAACATTTCTATCACTGACTTGTATGAAGACATAAAAGGCATACTATCAAATAGGCAGATCATACAATGTTGAATTAAAATAACTACTACTGGATGAGAATCAAAATCCCAAAAGATTTACAGAGGTTGGAAAACTGAGCTGAATCTAATATGACTAAACTTAATAGGGATGAATGCAAAATCCTAGACTTGTAATCTGAATATCAAATGTAAAGGATGGGAGAATAACATAGCTTGACAGTCATTCATATGAAAAGGACCTAGGGTTTTTTTCATTGGTTCCAAATGCAATATGAATAAACAGTGTGAAATTACTGAAAAGAAAGCAATTTAAGGCCATATTAAAAGAAGTTCAATATCAAGAACAAGAAAATTATTACCCCATCGCATATGGGCACTAGGTTGTGCTCTAAGGATCAAATTTTAAGAAAGACCTTGTCCAGATGAGGATGACTAGAATGGGGAAGGAACTCAAATCTTTGTTAGATGTAATAAATGAAGGAACTAGAGGTATTTATACTTAGATAAGTATTGCCTGGAGAAGATATGGGAATAACTAAAACTATCTTCAAGTATTTGAACAAGTATCATTGGGAAAAGTAATTTAATTTAATCTCTGTAGTGTCAATTGGCAGAATTGGGATGAGAGGTCCAAATTTATGAGGAAACACATTTTATAAAAAAAAGAAATAAGGGCGGCTAAGTGGCGCAGTGAGTAGAGCACTAGCCCTGGAGTCAGGAGCATCTGAGTTCAAATGGGGCCTCAGATACTTGACACATTTACTAGCTGTGTGACCTTGGGCGAGTCACTTAACCCCAATTGCCCTGCCTTCCCCCTCAATAAATAAATTTTTTTTAAAAAAGAAATAGACCAATTAGCACTTATATGTGCATATATATGTGTATGTATACATACATACATACATACATACATACATACATACATATGTGTGTGTGCTATCTCATATGAATTTGGTCTATGCTCCTCAACAGGACTATATACTCCTTAAGGGAAGGACTTATTTTACATTTCTTTTGTGTGTATACAGCACTTAGCACTGGGCTTATGTCATTAATAACTATTTTTACTTCATTTCCTCAGAGTTTGTCATTCAATAGTGGACAAGAATACTAAAACCAAACCACATTTACCAGGCTTTTTTTTTTTAAGTTTCTTATTCATATACTGTCTCTGAAGAGTGGGGCAAGTCACTTCTATTCTCTGGGCCTCAGTTTCCCCACTTGTAAAATGAAAGAGTTGGACTGGATGCAAGGTCATTTCTAGCTCTAAATTTATGATCCTATAATTCTGTGTCTAAGGAGGTATAACATGGGTGTCCTTGAGATTTGAGGACTTATCTGGAAAATGAAAAATGAGTATTTGGTTTACGGATGTAAAACCTCAGGTAGTGGTTTTTTTCCCCCACTAAATTCCTGTGGGACATTAAAGGTTTGGAGGCTGTCCAGTTTAAGCAGAGGGTAACATCTATTACATACTACCCAAGTTCACCTCCACTGTTATGCTAATACAAAGTCTTTCTCAGTTATCTTGGTTGATTTATATTTATTGCTACATTTAATTCAAAAGAAAACAATCAAACAGAAGAGTGCCTTTTCTTCTCTCTCAGCAGGACGTCGGCATCCTTGAGATAGAAGCACTAATGATGAAGAAATCCTCCCTTAACTGAGACAAGGGAGCTGTCCTCAGGACAGGTGGAATTTTCCAAGATTCAATTTTTCAGGTATAAAGACATAGTGAAACTCATAAAGTCTGCATTATTTAATTATGTGGAAGGTGAATTCTGGGGCTTCTTTTCTAGTCTTCATGCATCAGACTTAACATTTGGTCAGAAACTATCATTGAGATGGCTTTTTGTATTATGTGAATCAAGTGGATTACATTATATTACATGGATTTCATTTTGCTGATCATTTATCAGTTATTCATGGGCAATAAAAGCCTCATTTGAGCTACAAAAATATGCCCAACAAATTTGTATATTTTTAAAATAAAACTAAATTCTCCCAAAGGTAAAACAATTGCTACCCCAAACCAGCATGACTTTCCCAATCTTTCACCAGCTGAAGTATAAATGCGACCATAATTAAAGTGAATATATTGGACATAGTGAAGATGTCACATAAAATGTTTTAGCATCAGAATTGTGCTTCTGCTATTTTCCATTGCTTAGTCAAGTGGAAAAAGAGACACTTCTGGAAGAGCCATCATGATGGCCACCCAAAGAGAACCCCAAGTGCAGCTCAAACTTGTATTAGTTGGTGATGAAGGTATTGGAAAAACCACATTTCTAAAATGTCGCTTGACTGGTAAATTTGAGAACTATGTAGCCACCTTGGGTGTTGATTCAACGTATGGGATACAGCTGGCTAAGAGAAATCTGGTGGTCTGAGAAATAGTTATTACATCCAAACTCAGTGTGCCATTATAATGTTTGTTGTAACATCAAGAGTTACTTACAAGAATGTACCTAACTGGTATAGAGATCTGGTATGGGAATAGAGAAATAGAGATCTGGAGTATGTGAAAATATTCTTATGGTGTTGTGTGGCAACAAAATGGATATTAAGGACAGAAAAGTCAAGGGGAAATCAATTATCTTCTATGGGAAGCAGAATCCTCAGCATTATGAGATTTCAGCCAAAAGTCACTACAACTTTGAGAAGCCCTTCCTTTGGCTTGCTAGAAAACTTATTGGAGGCCCTCATTTGGAGTTTGTGGCCATGCTTGCCCTTGTACCTCCAGAGGTTGTCATGGAACCAGCATTGGCAGCACAGTATGAACAGGACCTACAGATTGCTCAGACAGCTGCTCTCTCTGTCAAAGATGATGATCTGTAAGAGAATGAAGCTAAAGCCCAGTATCAGAGGTCAAGTTTTATAGGCCACTATCCTGTAACGTCAGTGGTGTAACATGTTTGCCATTTTATTATCTAGCTAAGCATGACATGTGCTTAATCTTTGGGATGCTGAAGGAGATAAATGGGCTTCAGAGTGAATGTAGCAGTTTGAAAAATAAACAATTTATATTTTGGACCTCTGAATTTAGTTGTTGTAGACCATGGTTATGTTCCCATGGGTTTTAAATATAAGACTGCTGCAGTCCTATCACAGTATTCAATGGTGAGTCTTGTTTGTTAGTCATTCCCATTCCTTTTTTGTTTACATCATAATAAAGTATTTCAAATATCTTTATTAAAATATGTACAACATCCCATAGTTCATGTTCTCAATTATGTTTTCCTCCTCAAGAGTTTTCTGACCCTAACAATCTAGAAATCCATCAGTAACTCCTTGCATGTCATTAGAAACAATATGATATTTTCAATCAACATGTCAAAGTGCTAGCAGGATACCAGGTGTTTTCTGGGCACTGTTGATAGCAGGCGACAGTGTCCAGCTTCTTCTCTAAATCTTGACAACTATGTGACAACAAATAAAAAACATACCAATGATTTACTGATTTAATTCTACTAGGTTGGGCTCTGTGTTTCTTTAAGAAAGGTGTAAGTGCATGTGTGAGAGTCTTGAAATACTGCCGTTACCATGGCAATTATCTGTGTTTAGAGAGTGGTATGGGGTAAAGTCCCATGTAAATAAGTGGCTGTAGGAGAGTGTAAGTTAACCATGCTCTTTCACTGGTCAAAATCATGAGTGTCCTCTTTTTAGTACCTGTCTCCCCCAAAAACTTATGTAAAATAATGTGAATTATTCAAAGTTTTGCATAGAAGTACTCCTAAGTACCAGAATGTTTGGGGGGAGGGGTCAATGTTTTTTTCCTATTGATTGTTTTCCTCTTCCTACAAGTTAAAAATACATCTCAATGTTGGAATGGAAATTTAGTTATTCTGTCCTCTCAGAAAGAGGATTTTCTGAGCGGTCTTGCCCCCATGCCTTATTTGGTGCCTTGCATGTTTTTCTGACAAGCAATTCTTCAATTCTAGTCCAAAATCTCTTATAATAAACTCTATTTCTTAAAAAAAAGGCACAAAAATATGGCTTCACAGGATTGTACAGCTGAAAAGTGCTCTGAGATCATCTAAATCAGGAATTCTTAAACTTTTTTGTGTCCTAAACCGTTTTGGCAGCCCGATAATGACTGAGGACCCTTTTGCAGAATTATGTTTTCAAAAAATTGAAAGAAATGCTTAACTTCAAATAGAGGCTAGTGAAAATAAAGATGTCTTATCTAAAGTCAAGGACTCCCTAGTTTAATAACCCAGCAAGACCTTCTATAGTATCTTTAATATCTTCAACTTACACTTGAAAACCTGCAAAGTGTATATAACGCCTTATCTCCTTAGGAAATCTATTCTACTTTGGACCTACTCTGTTGAGATGTTCTGCCTGCATCCCCCAAAAAATCATCTCCTCTGTGATGTCCCCAAATTGTCACTAGTTCTGCCCTTTGAAAAGAATAATCTGTCTTCTACTTGATAGCTTTTCTTATGCTTTCTTTTCTCCAGGCAAAATATCCCCAGTTCCTTTTACAATTCTTCATGGTATGGCCTCCAGTCACCTCATCATTCTGGTTAACCTCCTTAAGATAGTCTCCAGACTCTTAATGTGCATCTAGGCTCTTTTTAATTTTTTTAATTTTATTTTTAACTTATGTAATCCCCAGAACTGAATAAAGTACTCGATATGGAGACCAACCAGGGAAGGTTTTAGCAACACTCTCACCTCCCTCATTCTAGCTACTATAGTGGGTAAATGTTGGGTAAATGATGTACCTACAAGAAAACCCTTAACCAGGGTGGGGAACCTGCAGCTTCAAGGCCACATGTGGCCTTCTAGGTCCTTGAGTGCAGCCTTTTGACTGAGTCCAAGTTTTACAGAACAAATCCTTTTCTTAAGGTAATTTGTTCTGTTTAGTTTGGATTCAGTCAAAGGGACACACTTGAGGACCTAAAAGCCCACATGTGGCCTCAATGCCAAACGTTTCCCACACCTGCCTTAGCCCTTTCCCCTGAAAAGCCAGTATCCTACCAACACTTACCATAATAGTACAACACTGGTTTACCCTTAGGAGATTCCCTCTCCTCCAACTGTCCCATGCTGTGATTTCATCAATGTAGAGAAATACAGACGTGAAAGTTCCCTCCAGCAAAACAGAATGAAATCTGTCTGTAATGCTTACTCTGACAGAGTTGCCTGGGGGCACTGAGGGATAAAATAACTGGCCTGTGGCCACACAGCTAGTATGCTTCAGAAAGAGGACTTGAACCCCAGATCTTCCTGAATACACAATGAGCCCTCTAGTCATAAGTTTCTCTCTACTCCAGGCTATCCTCCACTCAGCTGTTAAAATGATATTCCTCAAATATAGGTCTGACCATATCACCCTCTCCCCCCAAACCCACTCAATAAACTCCAGTGACTCCCTTTCAGCTAAGTGGCAAAGAAGATAGAGTATCAGGCCTGAGTCTGGAAGACTCATCCTTCTGATTTCAAATCCGGCCACAGACACTCATTAGCTATACAACCTTGGGCAAGTCACGTCGCCCTGTTTACCTCAGTTTCCTCATCTGCAAAATGAGCTGGAGAAGGAAATGGCAAACCCTTCCAGTACTTCTGCCAAGAAAATCCCAAAATGGGGTCACAGAGAGTTAGACATGACTGAAACAACTGAACAAAACAACAATTCTCTTTCTTCTCCAGGATCAAATATAAAACCTTCTATTTGGAATTCAAAGCCCTTTGTAACCTTACACACACACACACACACACACACACACACACACACACACACCCTTTCCAGTTTTCTTATATTTTACACCTCCCTTCACTTTGTGATCCAGTAACCCTGGCCTCCTTGGTGTTCCTCTAAGACACTATTCCCTAACTCCAGGTGCTTTCTCTGGCTGTTCCCCATGCCTGCAATATTTTCCCTCCTCAACATACCTCTCTGACTTCCTTCCTGTCTCAACTAAAATCTCACCTTTTATAGAAGGCTTTCCTGACCCCTCTTGATGATAATGCCTTCCTTTCATTGCTGATCTCCAATTGATCCTATATATATCTTGTTTGTACATAGTTGCTTACGTGTTGTCTCGAAAGGCATGAATTGTCTTTTGCCTTTCATTGTATCCTTAGCGCTTGGCACTGTGCCTGGCACATAGTAAGTACTTAATAAATGTTTATTGATTGACTGACATTTTATAGATGCCCAATAAGCATGTTTTGGGCTGACTGGACAGCCCAAATTGTCTTATTACTGTTGCTGGTTTTGAGAAAGATGACAAAGCACAGAAATATCAGAACTGTGGTAAATCTTATAAGCAAATTTATTTTTTTACTTTGCACCTGAGCAGCCTGGCACAATAAGAGTTAGTACTTAGTTATGGCACAATAAAACCATGAAACTATGGCAGCAAAAAACATTCTCATTCCCATTATTTACTCAAAGCAAAAACTTGACTCAATGGTATTTATCAATCAGTGCTTGCAAGCCATTTCAGATCCAATTGCCACTTAAATCCTAGCACTTGAAAATAAGTAGATGCCATGAGATAAACTGGGAATTACAATTTTTCATCTTTTTAATCACTCCTGGTAAAATGTAATCTGTATATTGTATCCCTTCATCATTTTTTTTGCATAAGATAGGGCCTATTTTCACAAATGGTTTGGAGAATCTTTTATAAATATTTTTTTGGTTGGAACAGCTAAGATTCAATAGTCACTGAATATTTAGCTCCCCCAAAGATAAGATAGAAAAGAATTACAGCACAAGTATGACCTCCTTCAATGAGGAAAGTAAATTCTGATTCACGTGGCAAGGGGTGAAGAGAAATCAGAGCTGACCCTAACAAGAATCAGGTGATGAACTTAAAGGAATTGGAATGTCCTTCCCTTGTGGCTGGTCCTAATGAGACACTGTGGTATGTTATGGAACTCTGAATGTTTTTATAAGCAAACAATTATGTCTTCTTATCCTACTAATATGGGAAACACTGAAAGGAGGTGAAGATACCAAGGAGATGCTGGCAGATTTGAGTTGGGTCAATGCCCATTTTGCAAACCATGTGGAATTTTCCTGGGCCTAATTTGGTTTTTGAAAATATGACAAGGCTGAACTAGTCAGATAACTCTTCATTATTAGCTTAATAATATGGATCTTTCCCTCTCACCTTTTTTTGTAGGTGTCATAAATTTTGCTATGGATTCCACACACAGAGACCATATTTGCATGCTTCTAGAAATGTATTTTATGTATTTACTGATTTATACCATTCACACATTCCAAGCATGTGAATTACAGGACAAGGTTCATTAACTTGGAATGCAGTTTCTGAATCACAGCTACACAATGAGGAAGACTCTGCTCTTCCCCACCCCCATACCATCTACTTACTGACTGCAGGCAGGTCTAGAGGAGAGCCATACTGGATGCATTCAAAAATCAAAAAGTTTACCTCCTGCTTTCTTGCAGTTTCACTAAAAGAAGGATAAATTCTTCGCTGTCTTATTGATATTCAGTTATTTCAGTTGTATCTCATTCTTCATGACCCCATTTGGGGTTTTCTTGGCAAAGATACTAGAGTGCCTTGCCATTTCCTTCTCCAGCTCGTTTTACAGATGAGGAAACTGAAGCAAGCAGAGAGAAATGATTTGCCCAGTGTCATACCACTAATAAGTGTCTGAAGCTGATTTTGAGCTGAGGTCCTCCTGAATCCATGCCTGGAGCTCTAGCCACTGCACCACCTTGCTACCCTCCCTCCCTATCTCCATTTTACAGATGAGGAAACTGAGGCACAGAGAGTTTAAATGACCTGCCCAGGATCACACAGCTTGTGAGTGTCTGAAGCAGGATTTGAATTCAAATCTTCCTAACTCCAAGTCCAATACTGTTGCCAGTGTATCCATATAAAGACAAAAATAGTTCCTGCCTTCCCAGGTTCTTAGAGGCTATGAAGTCCTCTATAAGGTTAAAAATAATTAAGAGCAATACTTGTTTAGCTCATACAGGCACCAACAAGTTAAAATCTTATCTATAACACATAACATATTTTCCCCAGAAAGCGACAAGTGAAGCCCCATCCTATAGAGCATGAAAGATGCCCTGAAAGAATGAATTTCCTTTAGTATTTTATTCATCCTGATTCTATTCCAGGCTAGCACTCCAACTCTTGATTGTCCCTCTTTGAGAAACATGTTCTTATGTATTAATCAAATGTCACTTGTTCAGCTTACATGTCACCAAGGCTCAGTACTCTGCTATGACAGCTTTTACAAATATTTATTTTACTGGTCAAAAAATGTAAAAAGCTCACACTACATTTGGTTGTGGTTTAATTTCATTTACTTCAAATAGCCCTGCCAACTGGGAAGTCATCATGGTGCTTTTGTTGTGTTGCTATCTTATAGCATTTCAGAATTAAAGTAGACACATCCATGTAAAGATGAAGGTTGTCTGGTAAATACAATCTCGTTGGAATCAAAGCATATGTGAGGCTCAGCCTGAATTAAAGAGAAAGACATTTTTTAAAAGTAAAGAAATCATCTTCCTGTTTTCATCCTGGTCAAAGAATAAGATAGCAGCATATGGTACATAGTGGGTGGCTATGTTAAACAGAATGCGTATGCATTCAACCTAGAATGTTTTATTGATTCCTTTATGTGAGTTATGAGAACAAGAGTTAAAAAACAATAGATGGCTTCATTCTCAATCAGTAGACAGTAAAAGATGAGAGGAAAAAAATTCTAGCACCTTTGCTCCAAACAAGTGTTTCCAAAAGGTATAAATCCTATTTCTTTAACCCCTAGTCTTCTCCAACACTACCCGCCATACAGTATTTTCTTATGACAAAGAAGAAGCCCTGCCTTCATAGTGAATTTAGAGTGTAAGCTCCTTGAGGACAGGGATTATGTTTTTGCCTTTCTTTTCAACTCTACTCCTTAACAGTGTGTGGCACACAGTGTGTATGTTGATAAATTGAGTGATTGATGCAGCAAAAAGAGCCAAATCTGGGGACCTGGTGTCAAACTCCAGTTCCTCCTACTACTACTACCCATGTGACTTGGGGCAAATTATTTAACTTTCGTGACCCTTAGTCTCTTCATCTATAAAATAAGGGGAGGGGGAGGATGATTTCAAGAGTAGTTTGCAAGTTCTATATCCTGTGAAAACATGACACATGACAAGATAGAACTTTGATTTACCCCATTCTGTAAAGCAGCATATGGGCTCTATGTGAGTCAGCTGTACACAATGTATATAGGACAAGTTGTGAGTCAGATGGTCCAGATGTTTCTGTTTTCAGCAGTATGAAGTTAGGTATTTTAGGAGGTGTAGTAATCCTTTTAGACCACAAGAGAGAGTAGCATTTAGTAGTGTTGTGACTATGATGTGCTAACTGGTACCTTAATCCCCTGAATGAGTCAGCCCATCAATCAATCAATAAGCCCTTATTAAACACAAATGCAGAAACAAGATGTATCCTGCCCTCCAGGAGCTTACATTCTTGGTCCATTTACTGAGCCATAAACAATCATCTTCTGTACTTCTGAGGAAGAATTAATTATCCACTCTGCATCCACACAGAAAAGAGGAAAGGCATAAAGATCAAAAGGCAGTTCAGCAACTCTTTAGATTCTGTTGAGATTCTGCACCATAACAGGAAATGTTAGGAGATTTTTGATCAGTAGATTTGCATTTTAAAATCAATCTACATCCAGACTTCTTGTACTTGAAATAGAGAAGTAAATGTGGATTAAGATGCACTGAACTGTTTCTAGCTAGAAAGAAAAAAAAATCATTGTTAAGAATGTTCCGTGTCAATTTTATTCCCAAATGTTTAATATGGACACAAATGAGTAATCAGGACAGCTACAAATACATCTGTAGTACAAAAATGGTAAAGAAACAGTCTCAAGTTTGATCAAACTATGTGGAGACAGTCAGAGTCAGGCTTTTGGAGGCAAACTACAGCTTCCCAAATAGAAATTTTTCTACAGTCAGCCAGACCATGGAATTATAGCAGGCAGCGACCTTACAGCCCATCAAATTCAACTTCTTCATTTTACAGATTAGGAAATTGAGAAACATAGAGGTTAAGTGACTTGCCCAGGGTCACACACCTCATTAGTCTCTAAGGTGGGATTTGAACTCCAGTCTTCTTAACTCTCAATTCAATGCCCTACCCATTATGCTATACAGTCATTTGTGCCCACAAAATACAGTAGCTAGAGTAAAGGCAAAAGGAGTATCACTACAATCCACATTTGTCAGAATGCTTCTGAACCTCTAGATTCCATTCCGCATATCACATCTTAAGTGGAATATTATTGGCAAGCTAGATCACATATAGATGGAGGCCAAGAAGTACAGTGAAAGGTCTCTAAACCACATGACATTAAAAATAGCAGAAGGAAATGGGGATATTTAGATAAGGCTTAGTAGGAACATGGATAGGCATTTTCAAATATCTGAAATGCTATTACCTGGAAGATAGACTAGATTTTTCTCCATAGCTCCAAAGGGTAGAAGTAAGACCAACTGCTAGAAGTTGTAGGGACAAGATTCCTCATCATTCAAGCAAAAACTTTCTAAAAATTAGATCTGAAAAGAAATGAATGGACTTTGTGAGCAGAGCTAGGACAATATTTCTGAACGCCCCATACCAGCCTTGAAAATAGTGTTCATCTTCCACCTTTGTTTACCAGAGAATTTGAAACTTTGCTGTAACATATTTCAATTCAACACACATTTAAGTGCCTTTAAGTACCAGGAACTGTGCTAAATGCTAGAGATACAGATAAAAGCAAAAACAAAGACACTTTTTGCCTTCAAGGAAATTATACTCTAATGGGAGTAAACAAAACATAAGAGAAATTTTGAGGGAGGTGACTTGTAATTTGTTTTTTCACAAAATAAATATTTATATACCATGAAGAGAAGAAGTTTATGATATTCAAATATATGAATGTATTTTGTTGCAATATATTAAGTGCCTAAACCTGATCCCAGCTCTTCCTGCGTAGTAATGAGTTCTCCATCACTGCTTTCAAGCACAATCTGGATAATCATGGGTTATAGGTATCACAAGGACAGTTCCTGCACTGCATACAAACCAGGTGATTCATAAGGTTCCTTTCAATTTAAGTGCCTATGGTTCTATGCTTTGGTTATATTCAGGCTAATGTCTAGGTGTTCCTTCCTTACATAGGTTTTATTGCAAGAGGAAGAACCATGTGGTTTATTTAATGGGGATGTGTACATATGCCCCACACTATTTTGGCAGCACGATGCTAGCTGGATATAATATAAACGAGGAATTCACCATTCAAGAAGATTTATATATTTTTAAACTACAGACATAAATTAATTTGAGAGCATAAAAATGCTACAGTAATGTATGTAGACTATTCAAATGGAATTGAATCAAAGGACCACTGGAAAGTGTGTAATTAACTTTAGCTGTTTATTGAGGTCTTGGGCTTTTTTTTTAGTCTTTGGATAAATGGCATCTGGCACATGAAAACTATGATGCTTTACTACTTACGGAACTACAAGCCTTTAAGTGACTTCAGTCCATCATCTCCTATACCCATCCTCTAATTACTAAGAGTTCAATCATTCAAACAGCAAGCTTGTGACTGGCCTATTGTAAGTGAAAGAGGATGCCTGCTTTCAATTTTTAAGAAAAAGTTGTTTCCTACTTGAAGGCTCTGGTTATGACATTACCTTGAACCACAAGTAAAAGATAAGGTTTCTATTCATTCTCCCCTTGAACACACCCTCTTCTTAGGACATGTTAAGCCTGAGGAAGAATACCATAGTAAACATGGTTTTCTGTTTAAACATGTTCCAAGTCTTTTTTTTTAAACAATTGTTTTGGGGGATTTTTGTTATTATGAACATGAACAGGAAGGTCTCAAACTGTCAAATTACCTCCTTCTCTGCATGTTTGGAGAAATACAGATCTCCTATGGGTGGTCCAGTATAATGCCACAGATTAATAATTTGAACCAGGAAGCATGGGTAATATTCAGACAAAGAGAGAGACCAAAGAACAAGAGTGAGCCCTTATGTGAAGCTGCATAGATGTCACACCCAATTTCACAGAAAAATTGCAATGTCTTTTTTCATAACTTTCCTCCATCCTCTGTGTTCATTTCAACTTCAATAAATAATCATTAAGTGCCTACAAAGTGTAAAGCACTGTGCTAGGCAGTGTTAAACCTAGGAATTTTTGTGCCTGAGGCAAAAACCACAAACCACACCCTGCTCAAGTGGCAGGGAGTATAGCCTCAGTTGAGTGGAATGGAGGAGAACATTCCCCCAGTTGAATGGAGTAGCAGGGATCATGCTCCCAGTTGAGTGGTGACTTGATTCCACCAAAGGAGTCAAGAGTGGGAGGGGGAAAGAAAGGGAGAAAAGAGGCACATGGGGAGGTGGGTGGAGTGGGGCAGAGAAGTTCATCCTAGCCCACCAGCTGGTAGTTCTACATTTTAACAAACTCTTCTTACTGCTTTGGTTCTATTCACTCCTCTTTCTACTCTCTAGATAGACTAAAAGAGAATTAGCACCCTCCAAATTTAGCCCTGGTTGCCCACTTAAGTTAGAGCTCTGGTTCAAGTTGCTGGATGAAATACAAAAATTTAAGTTAAGGGCTAGATATTCTTTTGTGCTTAAAATTTCCTGGAAACCTAGACATTATGGATCTGTAAAACAGATCAAGTTCAATCTTCTTTTCCTAGATTCATTCAACAACTCGAGGACTTAGCATGGAAAATATTTAAGAGCCCATAGGTCTGACTCTAGCCATTGCTTCATTCCCTGCCCAGTGAGATTGCCTAAAGAAAGTGTTCAGGTCTCAGACCTGCGAGATCAACTTTGAATACAGACTTGGGTGTATGAAAAGAGCAAGACTTGGGTACAACTGTTAAGTGTTTTGATTGAGAGAAATGTGGGTATTTTATATTGAAATAGAATTAATAAATATTCTTCCTTATATTCCCATACTCCAAAGCATCTACTGGTTTCCTGTTTTGAAGCAGAAACTTTTAAGGAAGTTTCGGGGTTTTGCCTAATTTTACAAAATAGATAGCTTTTTTGGTTTTGTAGTTGTCAAGTAAGACATATAACTAGGGAATCTGCTATAGGGGTGATGCATGTAATGGATTTGCTTAAAGTAAAATAGACCTCTATGAAATGGTCCAAGGTCCAAGTCCTACAACTTTACCGAGGTGCTGAGCAGATATCACAAGTGTTCTGAAAAAACCTCCTTATTCCAGGCCAAGTCTTATCCTGCCACTTAGAACCATTTGATACAAATGGTACAGATCATTCCTCCATCTTTTCCTCTTTATTTCTAGCTCTAATACTGGTGTCCAAAGAATACCATTATGAGTAGGCTTACCACCAAAAATAGTCAATATAGAAATTGGGGGTTTCTCTATGATCCACACCTACCTACTCATAAATGTACAACTTTTCAAATGGAAGCACCGTGGATTTGCACATGGTGTTTCCTGAGCCAAAGTCACCTCTGCAGTTGCTGGATGCCCTCTGGGCTATACAAACACAAAAGTCACATGTCAGATTCCTGCTCCTAGACTCCAAAGCAAAGGGGAAGCCAAATCCATCATTCCATCTTCGAGGCCCAATAGTCACCAAGTGTTCAAGCAAGCCTCCCCGAGGCAGTCAAAGTCAGATGGAGGGAACTGGCCAAGGACATAGCATAATGTGCAGCCCCAGAGGTCTCTGGGAGGTTAATTAGCCCACGGAGCCACATGTCTACTGTTCACATTCAGGAGCAAGAACATGATGCAACTGTGAGCCCACTCGGCAAAGCACATACATTCCAGAATTCTGGGCTGTCTGCCAAAGACACCCAGCCTGAAGTCTCTCCACCCATTGAAACTCAAACCATGGGACCATTAGCCAGAGAGTCTGACTGATTTCAGCTGCCTTTGTAATGCACAGGAAGTCCATTCCATTCAAGTCAATATAACATGCATTTATGACACACTTACTATGTTTGAAATATGGTGCTAGGTATTAGGGATACAAAGACAAAAATGAAATAGTTCCTACCCTCAAGAAGCTTATATTCTGCTGGAGGGATTTTAATATATGCATAGATTAGTAAATAGACAGTCCTTTGAGAAGACTGAGAATCCTAAAGCAGGAGTGAAGGAAGCTTTAATCAGCTGAGTCTTGAAAGAAATTAAGAGGCTAGAGCGAAGAGGTATATTTCAGGGGTGGGAGATAGATAATGCACCCAAAGGCACAGAGAAAGGAGACAGAATATTCAATTCAAAGAACAACTTTTAGGCCACTTTGGTTGGGACATAGACTATGTAAAGGAGCAAAACAAATCAAGAAGGGTATGTTGGAGCCAGTTTACAGAGGGTCTCAAAAGTCAGGCTATGTTCATGGCAACAGTGAACTACTATTCTTGGTCAGGAATGTGGCACAGTCAGTCAGACCAGTGTCATAGAAACATTCATTTGACAGTTGCATAAAGTACAAGGTTGGGAATAAAGAAATTGAAAGCAGAAAGAAAAAATCAGAATGTTATTGCAATGGTGCATATGAGAGGTGATGATGGCCTAACTAGGGTAGTGGATGTATGCAAGGGGGTGCTAGTAAATGTTTAATAATTAAGGAAATCTTCTGGGGGAAAAATGGATGCACACACGCTTTGAGGTTTAATGTGCATTAATACTTTCTTAGGCCTAGACAATCAGTAAAACAATAAATCAAACCCTGATTTGTAGGGATCATCTATTTGTAAGGTATAATGTCTCAAAATGAAAGTTTCACAATCAGTTCTAACATCCTGCCTGTATGTAAGGAGAAGGGGGACAAATAAATGCTGTACAAGAAGAATCGAAAAGTTTCAATGATTGATTATGAGGTATAAGACATGAGTCAGGAAGACCCAAGTCCAAATCCAGCCTCAGACACTTACTAGCTGTGTGACTGTGGGAAAAGTCACTTAATCCTGTTTGCCTCAACTTCCTCATCTGTAAAATGAGCTGGAGAAGGAAATTCTTTGCCAAGAAAACCTCAAATGGGGTCACAAAGAGTAGGACATGGCTGAAATGACCAAACAGCAACAACGATAAGACACAAGGTTGATACTGTTGTAAATCCAGGGGCTATAAATGAAATGTCACCCTCAACAGAAATAAGGAAATTTGAAAAGGGAATAGAATGGAAGGTTAAAAGAAAAGTGAATTTTGCATATGTGAATTTAAGATGCCAGTGGAACATCTGGCTAGAAACATCCAGCCAACAGCTGGTGATGTGAGACTAGAATTCAAGACAGGGATTAGAGTTGAATATATACATTTGGGAACCATCTGCACAGGAAAGAGTGAAAAAGAGATAAAAGAAGAAAGCCTAGGACAGAACCTTGAGTGATAGCTACACTTCATGGGTGGAAGGTAAATGATGACAAATCAAAGGAGATTTGAAAGGACTCAGACAAGTAGGGGAGAACCAGCACAGAGTAATGTCACAGAGAATACAAGAGGGGAGGGAGAATACAGAAGGAGAGAATGGTCAACAATGTCAAAAAGCTTCAGAGATGTCAAGTAAAAGAAGGACTGAGAAAAAGCTATTGGATTTAGCAGTTAAGAGATCACTGTTAATTTTGGAGAAAATAATATCATTTAGTTTGGGGGAAGACAAAACCTAGACTACAAATGGTTTGGAGGTGAATGGAAAGTAAGAAAAATCAGGTAATGAACATAAGCTGAATTTCTAAGAGTTTATTTGTGAACAGATAAAAAGATGTGGAATGATACTTTGAGCGTAGCATACTACAGCTTTGTGGAGCACAATTGGAGGAGGGAGAATCTCCTAAGCGCAAAGTAGTGTGTGCTATTATGGTAAGTGTTGGTAGAGTATTGGCTTTTCAGGTGAAAGGGCTAAGGCTGGTATGGGGAACCTGCAGCCTTGAGGCCATATGTGGCCTTCTAGGCCCTCAAGTGCAGCCCTTTGACTGAATCCAGACTTCAAAGAACAAATCTCCTTAATAAAAGGGTTTGTTCTATAAAACTTGGACTCAGTCAAAAGGCCACACCCAAGAACCTAGAAGGCCACATGTGGCCTCAAGGCTGCAGGTTCCCCACCCCTGAGGTAGGTAATGAATTCCTTGGAGGGAGAGAAAGAGTAACTTGAGGACTGTGGAGGACTGCACCTAGCCAGGTGATGTGGACAGATGGAATGAACTTCAAAGGAGGAGACATTGCTAAGTCATGGTGGCAAAGGAATAGTCAAGAAGGAGCAGTAAAAGGGGAGGAGAACAGTGATTCCTCTTTCTGCCCCAGTGTGTTGAGAGGAATGAGAGAAGGAATGGAAAAAATGATCAATGGTGAAGTATTTTCCAAAGGAAGCTAGTTTTCTATAAATGCAAATGTGTGTGTATGTGTGTGTGTGTGTGTATGGGAGAGGTGGGGGAAAGAGACATAGGATGAAGAGTTTATTAATGATAGAACAGGGATTCCAAGTGTATGATGAAAGGGGAATCTACAGGAAGATAGAGAATGAGGAGAAGCAAAAATAAGACAAATAAAAATGAGAAAAAAGACAATAAATAATAGGGAAGGGGGCGGGGTTTAATTCAGAAACTGGTAATCCTGAATCACAGACATTAGGGGAAGAGGAGGCTTAAATTGACTAGCCATCAGATGTGCAAGTATTAATTCACTGAAGGCCCTACCCTCCAGGATCCTGTGAAGACTGGAATCTTTCAAACACAAAGGAAGAAGGGCTTGAGCCAGCAACGAGATCAGGTTAGGAATCTAGGTGAGTAAATATGTTGTAATTGGTATCCACAGGCACTTGACTGAACTGATACTAGAGGCCTTTGTCTCACTGAAAGATGACAAGGGTCGATGCAAACCCAAAAATGTCCTGGAAGTAGAATATGCATTTGGTTGCTGATTATGGTTGTGTCTGAGACACCTGTTCTGTTGGCAGGAAACTTGAAGTCTGGGCACTTGATGGTCAGAGAGGGGTGAAGCTATGCTGCTTATCTCAGGGGATTTTGTGAAGCAAAGTATAATGACATTTCCACATGTGGCAAAGAGTTACAAGGTAAGACTTATAAATGCACTCCCTAAATTTCAGTGATCGTTGAGGGTTAAAGTGCTTTTTCTCAAGTAGTCCAATAACCCAATAACTAATAAACTTATATTTGCCCCACAATTGTCAACAGTTTCCAGAAAAGAAAACTTCTAAATCCAAGAGTACAGAGAAGTCAAGACTGGGGCCTCAATCTCCCCAGTCTCATAATGACAAAAGGAGGAGGTCCTTGGCGCTATGGCTTTCTCCTCTTTTGCATTCTTTGATGATGAAAGGCTAATGGGTGAAGGGTGGGGGATCCTGGGGCAGAAACCTACATATTGTGGCAGTCCCCTACTACACGGTCAATTTAGGGTGATAAGGGAAGAAACCTAATAACTCAGGTTACCCTGATTTGGTAAATCAGAAATAATATCTTGAATCAGAATTTAATCCCAGAGAGGTCTACTATTCACACCTGCTACAAATAGGTACCTGCCTTGCGTATATATTTAGAGAATTTGTCTCCCTCCGCCTAGATATGCTTTTCAAAGTCAACATTTCCAAAATGAAATCTATCATCTTTTCTCCTATTTGTACTGATGGTGTCACTATCCTTCCAGTCACCCAGCTTCAAAATCTCAAAGTTATCCTTAATGATTCCCTCTGGCCATTCCACACCCATTCAGTCAGTTAGGCAATTGGTTCCAGTTGTGAATTCAAGTCCTGTTGATTTCCCCAACCCCCCTTTAAAAAAAACTCCATTCTCACTGTCTAGCATTATAATATAAGCTCAATTACTCTATGCTTGAACTATTATAATTAGTAACTTCATTATTAGTCCTTTTGCCTCTACCCCTAGTACTAACTACAAACCTATGGCAAGAAGTTGTCCTCCATTCAGCTGCCAAAACAATCTCTCAGAGGCAAATTTCTGCCCATATCACTCCTCTCTTGAAACACCTTCAGTAATTCCCCACTGCCTCTGGAACAAAATATAAATGTCTCAGCATGACTTTAAAGTCTCTCTACAATCTAATTGTAAATAACTTTTGCAGGCCCGTCTCTTTTTATTACTTCCCTTTGCATATCATAAGTTGAAGTTAAACCAAACTAGGACTATTCTCCAAACCCTTCCCTGTGCCCTTGTGTGCATTCACACAAGCTGCTCTCATGTCTAAAATTCACTCCCTCCCCATCTGTTCCTTTGAGAATCCTTACCTTCTTTCAAGACTCAGCTCAGGTTTTACCTCTTCCATGAAACCTTTCCCAATCTTTCCAAAGGTCAGTGCTTTCTCTCTTCTCAAATTACCTAGTATTCACTTACATGTGTACATATTCTATCTCTAGAGCTCTTCACCTATAGATGATAACATACTTCAGGGCATTTTTTTCTTTGTATCCCTAATGCCTGAGAAACAGCGTGATATAGATGATGGATGGCAGACCTTACAGTTGGGAAAATAAGTATCATCTGCCTGCCACATACCCATGGACAAGTTACCCAACTGCCACAGGCAAATTGCTCGTCTGCTTTGGTAGAGGGGATTTCTATCACAGGAATTACTCATGCCAATGAAATAACAGGCATAGACCCCCCTTAATCCCCCCTGCCAAACACGAAGCCTTGCACAGAGTGGGCACTTAATAAGTGATTGCCAAATAGAATGAAATGGAAAGGAATGGAAATGTAAGCTTAAAATTCAAAAGGACTTTAGAAGTTGTCTAGTCCAACCTTACATCTAGAATCCATTCCACAATATCCTTGACAGATGACTATGTAGCCTCTGCTTAAATACTTCCAAAGATGTGGAGAACATTACTTTTGTAAGGCAACTAATTCTTTGCTTAGACTCTTATTTGCTTAGCTCTAATTGCAATTAGTTAATACTAATAATTGCTAATATAATTTAAATGGAGCTTTAAGGTTTGCAAAATGGTATGTATTGTGTCCTCATACACACACACACACACACACATTCACACACATACATCTGATTTGAGACAACCCTGAGCAAGCTGCTATAATTATCCTCATTTTAGAGGTAAGGAAAATGAGTCTACAAAAGGTTAAGCAGCTGGTCCAGGGTCATATAGCTGAATCTCTCATGTCTGAGAGAGAGAGGACCCAAACTCAGGTGGTCCTGATCCCATATCCAACATGCCATCTGCTATGCAGCCTGACTTTCCTCCTTGTAACCAATACCTATTGGGCGTGGTTATTTCATCTTAAGCATTGAATTAAACTGTTCCATCTTCCATGTGTCTGAATTTCAAATACTTGAAGGGCAAGTCAACATGAACAATGTAACTTTTCTCCAGATTAAATATCCCTAGTTGAATCAATAGATAGTCATACAATTTAGCTTCCAGGCTCTTCACGATCCTCATTATCTTCCTCTGGTTTCACTCTACTTGCCAATGTCACTCTTAAAATATGTCATCTAGAGCAGAATACCCTATTCCATATGTGCTCTGATCAGTTCAGAGTGCAGTGGAACCATTAATTCCTTGATCTTTCTGCTACACCTCTTAATGCAATCTAAGAATGTATTAGCTTTTTTAGCAGCTGTATCACACTTCATCCACTTAGTCCCCTAGGTCTTTTTGGGTGAACTGTTGTCAACACAATTCTACCTTACCCTGTACTTCTGTAACTGGTTTTCTGAATTTGAATGTAGAATTTTCCATTTATCCAGATTTAATTTCAATTTCTTAGTTTTGCCTTAATAATCTTGATTCTGATTATTAACTTTGCCTTCCATATTTATCTTATCTGATTTGATAATCATTAGGGAGAATGTATAGCACCATGACCATGAACACTGACTGGAATCATGGAACGTGGATTCAAATCCTATCTCTGATACTATGTGACCTTGGGCAAAATATTTAATTTCTCTGGACCTCAGTTTCCTTGAGAGGGTTGGTCTACATGGACTTTGAGTTGCCTTCCAGATCCAGATCTATGATTGTATAACATTTCTATGTCTTTATCAAATTGTTGATGAAAATAAATACCAGGTAGTATATGCTTTTAAATATCTCTTTGATTTCCTATCCAATTCTTCCTACCATCATCTCAATTTGGGCCCTTGTGACTGCACACCTGGATTATTGCATTATTATAAGTCACCTAGCTAGTCTCTAGTCTCTCTGCCCTCCAGTCCATCCCGTAAACAGTCAGCAGAATCCCGTTAAAAAGTACACAAACGTTTACACCTCACAAAATTCGTAGTATAATTTATTTGCCTAAGAATTTACTCAGGAGTTTTTCTGGTCCTAGATCTAAATCCAAATGCCACATCTAAGTCCAAAATCATTAATGAGGTTTTAGGAAAACCAACTCACTTCTGAGACTCTGGAAGTCTTGCTTTGATGTTATCATTTAAGCAGCTAAAAAGACTCTTTTGCATTATTAGATGCAAGAAGTATCTGACCACCACCACCACAGTCAGACATTTTTTGGAGATGAAGGAAGGTTATTCAACTTCCACTTACCAACTGGCATTATTTTTCTGGACATAGATCCAGTTCCCAGGCCTGAACTAGTCATAATCTTCACCCCTGCTGTGGCTACTACTGCACCTTGGTAATTTAAGATTAAGAACAAAGAGGATAAAAAGACCAGGAAGGCAATTAGACCCTGAATGGTTTCAAAAACACTATGCCATTCCCTATGTCTCTCATCAGACTTCTTTTCTATTCACCTTGGCTTCCTTGGATCCCAATGAATCACTGCCTTAACACAGGAGTCAGGTTTGTGTCTAGCAGAAAACACTGTGTGCTATAGTTTTAACGATGATCAGGAGCCATGGTAGCCAATAAGGGTGTGCCTTTTACCATGGTCACTTCTATGGCTCTTGTTAATTCTAGGGAGCTAACCAGTAACATTCTTCCCTTCTTTTCACTACACTATGGAGATTATGGATAAACTAGCCATCCCAGGAAGGCCAAAGTGGGGTGCCTCTCTTTAACTACCACACTTTCGGTCAGAACTCTGAGAAGCAGGTAGCCTGGTGTTGTAGGAGTACTAGACCTAGAATCTTAGGGTCAATAAGGGAAGGTAAAAGAAGGGAATTTTTTTTGCTAAGCACCTATTTTTTTTAAATTACAGAATAAAATAAGCATTTCCATATTAGGCACTGTACTAAACATTTTACAAATATCAGAGCTACAAGGGACCTTATAGACCATCTAGTCCAATTCTCTGACTTTAAGAGGATGAAACAGAATCTCAAAGAAATTAAAATACTTGCCCTAGGTCACACAGCTACATAGCAGCAGGGCTGACACAGGAACCCAGGGCTTAGAACTTCTGGTAGCAGGTCAATCAATCAACAAGCATTTAATTACTTACTCTGTTCCAGGCACAGTGTCAGGCATTGGGAATAAAAGTACAAGCAAATAGATAGGTCCTGCCTTCAAGGAGCTTATATTCTAATGAAAGAAGGTAATACATTTTAAAAACATAAGGTGAAAAGGGGAGGAAGGAGAGAAGGAATCTGCCTGAGGATAGGTGGAAGGAAGAATTCCAGAGGAGGGAAGGCTGATAGGAAATGAAGAGATGGCTGATCTGGGCTTTCTCCTTAAACAGAGGTTCTTAGAGAAGCCCTGTACCCTCCAATCAGGGGGAGGAGCCCCAAGGGCAGAGGGTACTTCTAAGTTGAGAGTTCCAGGGGCATGGTAGAGAATCCCAGAATAGTGCAACCTGGTAGGGAAAAAAAGAGAGAGAGAAAGAGAGAAAGATAACTGATACAGAGTCATTTCCACATTAGACTTTAGTCATGTTAACAACTAATATGTTTTTCTGTCAAATTTTTCATTATAATCAATTATGTGATGAGATTAAAGGAGAAATATTAGGGGAGAGCATGAAAATATTAGCATTTTATTACTTACAGATATTAAGGTAAAAGATGTTAGCGAAATCAGTTTTGCATATTAGTATGGTCATGGGGTCCTACCTGCTCTGCACCTTCATGGAATCAAGTTCAAATACAGTTGATTTTAATGGCAATTTCCCTATTCAGATTACTTTATTCAAACACAGTTAGGAAAGTGGGAATTTTAGAAATTAACTTGGGTCTAGGTGTATAGTATTTCTACATGCAAAAAGACACAGGCAAGAGTTACCATTGAAACACCATAATGTTGAACAGAGGCCAAAATGAAGAGTAAAACAAAAGAAAACAAAAAACAAAAGGGAGGAACATCAGCTGCGTTCCTGAAGAAAGCCAGTCTAATCATCTTTGCCCCCAGAGTAGTATAGGAAATAAGCTCCTCCAAGATTCACAACTTTGATAAAGAAGGCATGCATGCGTTTTCTCTCTATAACCAAGGTTGGTGGTTTGGAGATTTCAAGGAAAACAGCTTTGATATCTCTCATTGAAAACTGCTCCTATTGGTATCAGGACTTGCAGCTCATTCCTTTTGCTCCAAAGTGCCATATTGCTCTCAGTTTGACATGCCTTGGCACTAATTGTCACTCCAAGGAACAGTTGCCCCCAAACTGCCCCAAATGATCTCCCCTCACTCCTGTGGTTATGAACTCTAAAGGAGACTTCTTTCATCTTCCCAGAAGCCTCCTTGCCACAATCCTCAGTTATGCCAAGGGTACATGGCTTCATCAGAGAGGGACTCTTTGTTTTCATCCAATGAGTATGCATGCTCTGAGCTTACACTGATGACTAAAACCGCTTGAGAACCATTTAATAGTCCACAAGCATTAATTAAGCACCTTCTGTATGCCAGGCACTATACTAAACAAGGAAAGACAAAAGATAGTCCCTACTCCCAAGGTGACAGTTTTACTCACCTGGTCCATGACCATATGCAAATCAACCTCTTGGAATCTTAATTTCCTTAAAAGTGAGAGATGGTAGTAACACTTGCATATTACCTGTCCTTCTTTGTCATTGTGTTGTTAAGCAAAATTGTCTCATTAGCATGGCTTTTGTTTCTTTTGAGTGGAAGTACTTTCAGCTGTTAAGTGTTAAGCCCCAGGCCCAGGGCCCTGTCAGGTGTGAAACCTGTGTGGATGTGGATTGGTGACTTAGGAGG
>CM053622.1:668200325-668234292 GCA_028646595.1 Phalanger gymnotis
AGAGACAGTTTCAGCAGAAGCAGAAGCTGCTGCGGAAGCCGGAAGCTGCGGAAGCAGGAAGCTGCGGAAGCCAGAAGCTGCGGAGGCAGGAAGCTGCCGAAGCAGGGCTTGCCTGAGTGCGAGCAGGAACGTGAGGCCAGTAAAAATGATTTGGCTAAATACTATCTTGTTTTTCTGTGGCCTCCTGGTTACTCTTGTGAGATGGGCTTTCTGGGCCTGGAGTCTTTTTGTCAAGATGTTGGAATAGGGAGGCTGGTTCACGGTTCTGCTGCGGTGGGGCCTAAATAAATTTCTTGTTGTTTTCTCCTTAGAGAATCTCTCATACCTTGTGATTTCAAACCATTCAAACATATACATGATTATATTTGAGATTATAAATTCGGCCTTCCTACTACAGTCATGAGGAAAGCACTTTGTCAGCCTTAAAGTATTGTGTATATTTTTATTATTATTATTAGTTTCATGATATTTCGTGTTGGGGTTCCAACTGAAACAGTCTTGAGATAGGGAAATATACTGCTGTTATTATTTTATATTTAATATTCTGTGGGTTAAGTATCACTGATGGACAAAATTACTGCTTTTTTATAAATGAGTTGAATTATTGTCTTATTCTTTTCATCATTTGTATTATCATTATTCAGTCCTTAATTTTAGTAAGTCCTACTCAATCTATGTGACAGGACTGCTGTCCAAAAAGGAATGCACTAAAGTTAACTTATTTCACAAATACCATTACTCTACAATCACTGGCAATGGCATTGAAGCACCACGATTTCAAAAATAAAACTGACTTGTTAAAGCTCTCTTTCAAGAGAATTCCAGAGTGATACACATGGAAATTGGTGGGGTCAAATATAACCGTTTTCCACTACATTCCAAAGAAATGGCAGTGTTAATCCAAGTGTCCTAGAAAAGAGCTTACTCCCACTTACATAACTTGTCCTTGCCAGGCTTTGTGAAAGGGACATTTTTGGAATCCATTTCCATTCCATTGTGCTAGCTGACTGAGCTACCAGTGTGGACCATCATTGTTCTAATGCCAACACCAAAGCGCACCCCAATCCCCAACCCAGGCATTGAGCATCCTTTCTTTGGACAGGCCAACGCAACCTTGTAAAACAGAGGCATCAAGCACACAGCCTATAGGCTGCCCACAGCACATTAAATTGTAATGGGAAATATTTAACAAAATAATAAAAATGCAATAAAACATAGATAATATTACATTTTAATACTAAGTCAATATGCTGCCTGCAGGGATCCTTATGTACAGTTTAGTGGCCCCCTTTTCTATTTGATTTTGACAGCACAGTTGTAAAGTCTCCCATTATCCCACTTCCTACCCTATAAGTCATCCAGCCTTCATCTCCGAAATGCATATGCCATCTGAACCCATCCCATTTATATCGCTTCATGAATCAAGGGGGAAAAATTGTATTTCCATTCTCAAGTTACAGTTCATATTGCTAACTATTTTGTAACCTCTAGGAGGCTGGCTTTAGTAATGAAAATACAATGTTGTATACTTAAAGAAGTGCAGGACCTGGAGTTAGGAGAGACTTCTTTTTGAATACAGGCATACCTCAGAGATATTGTGGGATTGGTTCCAGACCACTGCAATAAAGTGAATATTGCAATAAAGCAAGTCACACGAATTTTTTGGTTTCCCAGTGCACATAAAAGTTATGTTTACCCTTTGCTGTAGTCTATTAAGTGTGCAATAGTAGTATGTCTAAAAACAAAATGTACATACCTTAAAAATACTTTATTGCTAAAAAATGCTAACCATCATCAAAGCCTTCAGCAAGTCATAATCTTTCTGCATGTAGAGGGCTTTGCCTCAGTGTTGACCACTGCTGACTGATCAGGGTGGTGGTTGCTGAAGGTTGGTATGGCTGTGGTAATTTCTTAAAATAGGACAACAATGAAGTTTATCGCATCAATTGACTCATCACGAAAGATTCCTCTGTAACATGTGATGCTGGTTGATAGCATTTTACCTGGAGTAGATCTTTCAAAATTGGAGTCAATACTCTCAAACACTGTTGTTGATTTATCAACTAAGTTTATGCAATAGTCTTCAATATTGTTGTGTCTCAAGGAATAGGGAGGCTCGAGGAGGGGGAGACAGATAAGGGAAGGGCCAGTTGGTGGAGTCATAACACAATATTTACAGATTAGTTTGTTGTCTTGATATGAGCATGGTTAGTGGCACCCCAAAACAATTACAAGAGTAACATCAAAGATCACCGATCACAAATCAGCATAACAGATATGATAATAATGAAAAAGTTTGAAATATTGCCAGAATTACCAAAATGTCACACAGAGACAAAATGCAAGAACATGCTGTTGGAAAATGGCCCTGATAGGCTTGCTCAGCTCAAGTTGGCCACAAACTTCCAATTTGTAAAAAACCACAATATCAGCAAAGTGCAATAAAGTGAAGCACAATAAAATGAAGTGTGCCTGTACCAGTCGCTTACTAACTATATCCCCCTAGACAATTTGCTTAATCTCTCTGAGCCTCCAGTCCTCTTCAGTGAAACTAGTAGAAAGATACTTGTAAAGGCAGCTAGATACTTGTAAAGGCAGCTAGATGATGTGGTGAATAGAGTACAGGACCTGGAGTCAGGAAGGTCTGAGTTCAAATCCAGCCTTAGACACTTACTAGCTGTGTGACCCTGGGCAAGTCACTTAACTTCTGTCTGTCTCAGCTACCTCAACTGCAAAATGGGTACAATAATAGGACCTACTTCACAGGGTTATTGTGAGGATTAAGGGAGTTGATATTCATAAAGTTCTTAGCACAGCGCTTGGTACATAGTAGCACTTAAATGCTTGTCCCCATCCCCTCACTTCATAGGGCTATTATATACTTTGTAAACAACAAAGTATTTTATAAATTCCAGCTGTTAATACTCTCCAATGTGGGGAAAATTCCTTGTTCTAATGAACTAGTAAGATTGTAAACATTATATAAACAGAACCCTTAGCCATTGTCTAACCAATTTTTTTCAAGACTCAAGATATCATTTATAATAATTTAGATGGATATGTGATCAGTGTAGCACAACAAGCCTGAACTTCCTCCAAAAAAAGCCCAATTACTACCATTCTTTCTTTAAAAAATCTCTATGGTTTACAGCAGTGATATCAAACTCAAATAGAAATGGATCTCTTTGGGCTACCTATTGACTTAGAAAACCACAAATTAATATTATCTAGGTTGTATTGAATCTATTTTCTTAAACATTTTCCACTTACATTTTAATATGGTTCTGGCCTCAATCAGGAGTTTTGGGGGCCACTTATGGCCAGTGGGCCATAAATTTGACACCTCTGGTGAAAAACACTGGACTTGGAAGTGGAAGTCCCAATTCTAATATGAACTGTGTGATCATGGAAAAGTCATTTTCCTTGTCTATAAAATTGGGATATCCAACTCACAAGGTTGTGGTGAAAAGGAAAAAATGCTAAGTGTGCCTGCCAAGTTGTTAAAAAGTAAGAAAAGTCTCTAAAGGCATCAAAGAGACATTTAGGAAGTGAGGTGCAAACATCCAAGTGTAGTTAAAAGAATAAAACTGAGAACCTCAATCAGTATGGAGAGCATAAAGGATTTTCCTGCAACTTGAATTTAGGGTTAATGCTTTTCGTATTTCTGCCAGAACCAAATGAATTCTATCTACTTTCCAAGTGCCGACTGGCCTCCACCTAGAAAAAAAAGACAAAAGGACCCAAAGAAGACCTCTCCACACTCTAGACTACTAAGAAAATGAAGTATTCCTTCGAAGGGGGAGGCAGTGGGATTTATAAGGAGAAAAGGGTATGTAAAAGTGGCAGAATAGAAAAATGCACTTGGTTGGGAAATTGAAGAGTGAAAGAATGTCACACAGAGAAAAAGCACTTTCTGCTTGGAACTTAGAAAAGAAAAAGAAAAAAAAATGAGATGCTTCCTGGAGAAGAAGTAGCTGGGTAAACTGAGGAGAAAGCATTTTTATGTCTCCTAAGGAACAATAAAATAGAACCAAGAAAAACTGTCGCATGAGAGAACGGCCAGGAAATATAAGGAGAAGATGAGAAGTAATTCATTGACCATCTACTAAGGGATAATGAGGCAGATATTTATCAACCTGAAAACAATACAGAGGTCTGTTGTCTTACTCAGGGCACATAGCTAAGATATAACAGAAAAGCTGCCAGATCTTGTCATAACAGATGACAATTGTCTACTTCTGGTGATACATGTGAATATAATTAATACTGACAAAAATAGAAAATATTTCCTAGAAAGTATTTTCAAAGATTATGAAGTCTTGCTTGGGCAAGAAAATGAAGGACATGGTGGTTAAGTTTATGTTGTCCTTCCTGTTGCCCATTGAAGGTAAGGGATAAGGGAGAGAAGGCTGTATTTGATAAGTGAACAGCTGACTAAGATGATATCTAAAATAGGATTTGGCTGGATAGCAGCTTAAAATAGAGGAATTAAAAGTTTCTGGCCAGGTGTAGAATGTACCTAATAAACACTAGTCCAAATATATTTGCCTAGAGTCCTCACAACTCCAAGGACTTTAAAAGAAAAAGGTTAGTTAAAAATAAAAAGGAGCAAAAAACTGCTTATGTGTATCCAATAAGAGAGCTGCAGTAATGCAGAAAGAACAGCAATTAAGACACCCAGAATGTTTGCACAAAATCCAAGAAAGGATCCAGTAGTAAAATCCAGTAGTAAAATGGCTTTAAATGTCAATACACAAATCTCAAGTTTAGGCAAAAAACAAGTTGAATGAAAAGCACTGTTGTTATTAATTTATTCCATCATGTCTGACTCCTCATTACACCATGGGCCCTTCTGACCTTCACCATGTCCTGAAGCCTGTCCCAGCTCATATTCATTGTTTCCATGACACTATCTAACTCATCTTCTGCTATCTCCTTCTCCTTTTGCCTTCAATCTTTCTCAACATCAGGGTCTTCTCCAATGAATCCTGTCTCCTCACTGTGTGGCCAAAGCATTTAAGCTTCAGCTTCAATATTTGGCCTTCCAATGAGTAGTCTGAATTGATTTCTTTAGGTACTAACTGATATGACCTCTTTGCTGTACAAGGAGTCTCAAAAGCCTTCTCCATCCAGCACTACAATTCAAAAGTGTCCTTTCTGGGGCACTCAGCTTTCCTTGTAGTCCAGTTCTCACAACCATACATTACTTTAACATCATCATCTTTAAGGGTTTTAAATAGCTCAGCTGGAATTCCATCACCTCCAGTAGCTTTTTTGTTGGCCATGCTTCGTAAGGTCCACTTTATTCTCCAGGATGTCCAGCTCTAGATCAGTAAACACACAATAATGGTTATCAGTGATGTTAAGATCCTTCTTGTATAGTTCTTTTGTGCATTCTTGCCACTTCTTCTTTATCTCTTCTGCTTCTATTAAGTCTCTACTATTTTTGCCTTTCATTATGTCCATTTTACATGAAATATTCCCTTGATATCTATAATTTTCTTGAAGAGATCTGGTCTTTCCCATTCTATTTTTTCTATTTCTTTGCATTGCTCATTTAAGAAAACCTTCTTATCTCCCCTTGCTATTCTCTGGAATTCTGTACTGTTGCAAGGAGGCAAATCTGACCTCATAGGCATCACTGACCTATGGTTGGAGTGTAACTCCAAATGGATATTTCTTATTCAAAAGAAACAGGATAAATAAAGGGGATATGGGATAGTATTGTATATTAAGCAGTTACACTCATGGGAAGAAATCCAGAAGCCACAGTACAGAAGCATGGTAGAGAGCATAGGAGAGTACCTATTAAATGGGAAGGAGTCATAGTATAATGGGAAGGGGCAAAATTATGGGAATCGGAAGATAATAGAGCAAGAATTTAGAAATTGGAAGAAAGCCTTTGCCATAAACTTAAAAGAAGCCAGTGATTCTGAAGGGGAAGTCAAAACATGGTACCTCGTCAAGGCTGCTTTTCCTAACCTCTCAGCTATCCTAGCAATGATGGTGATTTGTGTTGAGAGAACTTGATACTCTAAAGCTGAAACAACACTAAGAGACTCAATTTATTTGATGTTATTTTTTCCACTATAAGAAATTCTTCTCCTAGAATCCCCTCACCGTATTGGAAAGATTAGCTGTACTTACGTAGCCAAGACCTTCACATACAGCATCTCATCTGAGCCTCAGAAGAACCTGGTGATATTGTTATGACTGCCCTCTTTTTACAAATGAGGAAACTGAGCCTCAGAGATTAAGTGACTTTCATGGCTAGTAAATATCCAAGGAAGGATGGAATCACCCACAAATGTACAACTTGTAATCTCTCTTTAATATATACACTTAGAAGTTTGCCTTGATGCTCAGGCAAATGACTTGCCCACAGTCACACAGCTAGTGTTAACAACAGGATTTGAACCCAGTTCTTTATGTGTCCAGGTCTATTATTGTATCCTCTATACCACATGGCTTCTGTGCATATAAGTGTGTGTGTGTGTGTGTGTGTGTGTGTGTGTGTGTGTGTGTGTGTGTGACTGTAGAAGTAGTAATTATCAAAATAGTTTGGTACTGGTTAAGAAATAAAGAGGTTGCTCAGTGGAAGAGATTAAGTACACAATATACACAAGCAAACAAGCACAGTAACCCAATATTTGATAAATTCAAAGATCCTAGCTATTCACTATTCATCAAAAATTGCTGGGAAAACTGGAAAGAGGTCTGACCAAATTAGGTATAGACTAACGGCTCACACTATATGCCAAGATAAGCTCTAAACTGGTACATGACTTAGACATCATTAAAAAAAATTAGAGGAACAAGGAAGAAATATCTATCAATAAAGAAATAATCCCTAACCAAAGAATAGAGAGACTCAGAGAAGATGAAACTATTTTGATTACATAAAATTTATAATTTCTGACAAAAGCAGAATTCATATAGATGAAATTTGAAAGGAAGCAGATCACTGGAGGAAGTATTTGAAGCAAGTTTCTATGATAAAGGCCTCATTTCCAAGTTATATAGGGAACAGATCCAAATTTTTGAGAATAAGAACCATTTTCCGATTGACAAATGGCCAAAGGAAATGAGCCGGCAATTTTCAAAAGAAGAAATCCAAGCTATCAATAACCATATAAAAATGTCCCAAATCACTAATAATTAGAGGAATGCAAATTAAAGCAACTGTACCTCAAACCTATCCATTTGGTAACATTGGCAAAAGAGGAAAATGACAAAAGAAACTATGGGAAAACGAGCAGCTCAATGGACTGTGAACTGGTCCAACCATTCTGGAAAGCATTTTGGAAATATGCCCAAAAAGTTATGAAATGAGCATACCCTCTGACCCAGTGATAATACCAGTAGATCTCATATAAAAGGTAAACAGCCTATCTTTACTGAGTCCCTTGTATGTACCTTAGTTTTTCTCTTGGCTCTTCTGTGTCAAATCTCCTAAGTTCAGGTTTTCTTTTTTCTTTTTTTAAACAAAATCCTGAAAGTCTGACAATTCTTTAAATGTCCTTTTATTTCCACTCAGTATTATGCTTAGCTTTCCTGGATGTGATATTTTCAGCCAGAACCCCAGTTCTTTTACTCTTCAATATAAAATGTTCCAAAAATCCGTGGTCCTTTAATGTAATCACTGCTAGGTCTTATGTGATTCTAATAGTGGCACTGCCACCTTTAAATTGTTTCTTTTTCTTGTTGCTCGTAATATTTTATCCTTGAGCCCTGGGGGTTTTGGAATTTGACTATAATATTCCTGTGGGTTTTCCTTGTAGGATCTCTTTCAGATGGTGATCAGTGGACTTTTTCTATTTCTACTTTACCCTCTTGTTGTAATGCTTCAGGACAATTTTCTTTAATTATTTCTTTTAGATCATAGCTTTCAGGTAGTCTGATTATTCTTATGTTTTCTCTTCTTGATCTGTTCTCCAGATCAGTTGTTTTTCTTAAGAGATGTTTCACATTCTCTTCTATTTTTTCATCCTTCATATGTAGTTTTATTATCGCTTGATATCTTATAACTTCACTAGCTTCCCCTTACCCAATTCTGATTTTCAAGGAGTCATTTTCTTCCTTAAGATTCTGGATCTCCTTTTCTAACTGGTTGACTTTCTTTTCATAATCTTGTTTTTCTTGGAATGTTCGATTTTTTTTGTTGGTTTTTGGTTTTTCCTCCATCTCTCTAATTTGATTTTTAAAGTCTTTTTTATGTTCTTCTATGAATTCTTTTTGGGCAGGTGACCATTTGACATTACCCTTTGGGGTAGAAGGGGATTTCTTTGCTTCAGTATCTTCCTCTCAAGATAAACCCGTTTTCTTTATTCCCATAGTAATTCTCTGTGGTTGGATTATATATCCTTTGCCTGTTCATTTTTTATTTGTAGCAGCAGTAATATTTTTATTTATAGTATTTTATTTTGTAATCACCTCTAACCCTCAGATATGGGGGATGGTGCCTCTGGCCTGAGATCCTCCTTCAGTTCTCCCCTCAGGCCTGGAAACAAAACCAAGTCCTCCAGCATCCTCCAAGTACCCACAGACCCAGTGTGTTCCTGCCCCACTGCTTCTGCATTCACCAGGCATATGCTGATTCCTTCTCATCCCCGGCTGCTTCTCCACAGCAAGCTGGTCTGGCGTTCCTTGTCAGCAGAGGTTCCCTTGTTTTTCCCTGGCTTTGTCTGCTCTCGGTGTCCAGCAGCAAAAGCTCCTGTGGCTGGGACAGAGGCAGCCTCCTAACCCAGGACTTTCGTCTTGTTTTTTAAGTGGCCCTAGCCTGGAGGTGTTTACTCTTCACAGGAACCAAACCTCTTCCTGGGATTTTTCTTCAGTCTTCAGCCAATAGTCCCAGGAGATCCAATGTTCTGCCCCTATTCTCATTTATTTTTACCCTCTATGTTCGCCCTGAGGTGCTATTATTATCTTGTTTGTGGGGAAAATCCGGAGAGCTTAGAATTTTCTGACCTACTCCACTCTCTTCCCAGAATTCTCTCTGATTTCAATTTTTTTTAATGATTGTTGAAATAACTTGGGAAATGAATTACCTGCCTAAATACACTTTACAAAATTCTTAGTCTAATTTTATCTAAGCATTTCATAGTGATATTATGAGGCCTCATTATATATTGAATAGTGTGCTCTACTTGGCATCAAGAATACCTGGATTCCAATCCCACTTGTGCCACTAACCATGTGACTCTGAGCAAGTCACTTACCATCTCTGAATCTCAGATAAACCTCTAACACCACACCATAAATTATAGAAATACTGCAAGCTATCAGCAGAGGACATTTCCATACAAACAAAATCATAGGGAACGGGGTTAAGTTAGCACAAAGTAACTAATACAAACATGGTATTTTCCTCCCAGCTCTTCCTCTGACCCTCCAGACTTTGCCATTGTGAGTGCCTTTTCACACTGGAACATCCCTCCACCAAACCAGCTTCCCTCTCTCAGTGGTGAGTTTCTTCTGGGGACTCCATTTTGGGGATGGGATCAGACCAGCTATGCCATGCATCATTCTTCTCCCAAATGTTCTTCTCACTTTCCAGATTTTGCCATTCTCCCTCTATGCAGGTACCTTCTCCCCTAATACTTTTCTACTCTCTTTTATGTCTTGTCTTCCCCCATTGAACTGTAAGCTTCTGATGAGAAAAGACTTTCTGATTGCATATCTTTCTCTGTTGCTTTAGCACAGTACCTGGCACATAGTAGGTGCTTCATAAATGTTTGTTGCCTGTCTGTGAACTATTGGTTATGATCAAAATGAATGGATAAAATATCCCTAAAATGTTGATTCTTATATTAAATTGTCATGTGTTTCTAAAGAACACATTTTCATAGTCTCAATAGTCTCAGCCAGCAAATACTCATCTCAAAACAAGGTCCAGCCCAGTTCCAAACCCAGCGTGGCTGGGCACCTCGTCCATCACCACATCTTCCAGCAGGTTGTCAGAGACATCAAACCAACATTGAGAAGTCGGGGATGAAAGCGATGTGACCGTTGTTTCTGGAGTGCCCACAGACCTTTGATAGACAGCAGCTTCTACTTCTGAGGAGGTCTTGTAGAGAAAGCCATATGATTCCACTGTCTCATGAACCATAAGCATGCTGTAAAAAATATACCATTCCATGCAAACTCTCCTGGACAGGAGGAAGCTAATTGCCCACAGGAGGACTGGCCACGTGGAATTTGTCTGCACAGCTTGCATTTTATTACTCCCTCAAAGAAAGGTCCAAATAATAACAGATGGGCCCTGTATCCATCATTCCCCTCCTCCCTCCAGTGTAAACTTTCGCCACCTTTTTTAATTAGAAAAATGTTTATTTAATACAGTGGAAGGATATTTTATAGTTTGTTGTGCAAAAAAATGTGATTATTGAATAAACAGGGGAAAATATTTCCATTTAAAAAAAACAGAGAGATGACCGTGAAAATAAAGTCCAGCCCATGAGCAGCTGGCATTTCTGTAAAGGAAGGTATTGTTTTAGCAGAGAGAACACACACAGAGCCCCACCCCCACTCCTCTGTTAGGGGTCACAGTTTAGAGCTGGAAGAGACCTTAGAGGTCATCTTCTCCAACCCTATCATTTTACGGAAAAGGAAACTAAGACTAAGAAAGGTTAAATGACTTACCCAAAGTCATACAAAGTTAAGTGATAGAGGCAAGATTCTAATGCAAAATTTGAATCCAGATCCTCTACCTCCAAAGCCAGTGTTCTTTCCTATATACCACACTCCCTCCATGGTACTGACAACCTCAAATTAATAAGAAGAAAATGTCTTTCATTAAACACACACACACACACACACACACACACACACACACACACACACACACACACACACACACACACCATGGCTAAGTAGAACTGAAATGAGAAATGATCTGTCTCTTTCCTTCTATGACAAAACTGATTGAAGAGGAAAGGTAAAGGGGAAGAAGGGAAAGAGCAAAGGGGAATAGAATTCATGCCAACGGCTCTTAAGGCAGGTCTTTAGGATGAGAAGGCAGCGACTCCAGTTTTAGCTGATTCATTTTTGATGTGCACATCCCTTTTAGACACTTTGTTTAAAGCCCACGTTGATATGTACAGAAAAGAGGTTGACAACCACAAAAGCACTTGAATTTCCTTGAAAGGGGGATTTTCCATCTTTTTGAGTGATTTCTATAGAAACACAATTTGCAAAGTATAAATAGTATTCACTGTTTCAAGGAAGCTACTTTTCTAGTCTTTGTTTCTCTATAGAAGCTAAAAATATTCACGTTAAAAGAAAGTGAGCAAAGACCAATTTTAGCTACCTTTCAAAAGCCCATTTGAGATATTTTTACTTTCTGTGACTGGATGAATACAGTAAAATCCCATTTATTTTAAATTAAAAGAACTAAAACATTGACTTTTGAATTAAATGGGGTTGAATTATTCAGGCTTTGGTAAGCTCCATGTAGCTAGGAACCACCTATTCAGCTTCTTTGTACCTTCAACTGTACCTAACTAACACAATACTCATAATAAACATTTTCCAAAACTCTCTGAGATAAGAGACTATTTTTGTCTTTTATCTCCTAGCACCTAGCATAGTGGCCTTGCACATAGTAGGTGCTTAATGGCTATTTGATGAATTGAATTTAACTACATTAAGCAATATATCACTGTATAGCTAGGAAAGGGAAGTTGTTTCTAATTATACCTTATTTACTGGCTTAGCTGTTTGTTGCTTTAGCTATATGTAGGAAATTGAATAAGATGTTGACTTTTCCCTTATAATACAAATTTCCCTTAGTTCTATTACATGTCCTTCAGTGACTCTATATCATCTACAGGACAAAATCTATATTCTTCACAATATGACCTCCCCTGCCCCATTCATCTTGCTAACTCATTCCTAACACAAACCCAAATCAAAGCAGTCTCTTCACTGTTCCTGAAACTCTAGGCACTGGAGACACACCATGTTTTGTCCTAATATCTTGCCCTTGCTCCTATGATTCTCCCCAGCTGAAATTCTATTCCTTTTCTTTCTATTCATCCTTCAAATTCAAACTCAAGAACCTGAAGCCCTTCCTGGCCCAACACAATCTCTCCCTCTGTTGAATTTCTCTTGTCATAGAATCATATAATGACTAGAATTTGTGTTTGACTGCTTCAAGTATATGTTCCATGTCTTTTTTGTCCATTCTTCACTGTGCCTAATAACAATAAGAAATTATAGTTTTATCATTCTTTGTTTTTCAATTCAACAAATGGAACACATACTATATGCTTAGAACTTGAAAGGCAATGCTGTGTTGGAATAAAGAAAGCCTTGGGTTTAAATCCTGCCTCTGCCATTTACTATCTCTGTCTCTATGATCATGGACAAGGCATTTAACCTTTGTGAGCCTCAGTTTCTTCATCCATAAATTGGGTATATTAGCTATAACAACATTATAGGATTGTTTTAAGGGTCAAATAAGATTATTAGATCATAAATTTGGGGCTGGGAGAGATTGTGGAGGTCATCTAGTACAAACCCCTTGCTATTCACTAACTTAGTCTTGAAAACTTTTGTTTTAGCCAGGTGTGGTGGACCTATAATCACAGCTGGCAGGCTGAAGGTGGTGGACTTCTTGAGCTGGGAGCGCTGAGCTATAGTAGGCTATGCCAATCAGGTATCCACACTATGTTCAGCATTAAAATGGCCCCTGGAAATGAGGAAGCACTAGGTTGCCTAAGGACTAGCAAACTAGCTCAGGTTGGAAATGGAGCAGATCAAAGCTTCCTTGACAATCTGCAGTAGATTCATCCTAGAGCTAACTCCTCCATTTCCAGCCTTAGTAAAATAGGGAGACCCAGTCTTTAAAACACAAAAAAGAAACTTATCTTCTATAGTTACTTTCACAGTCTATATCACAGTCTCATAAATATCCTCAGTAGTGGCAAATGATTGCCTTTGAGGGTAGATTTGATTTTGGAAAACAGCCCAAAGACATTCACAACACAGCGTAGTGGATATGGATCAAACTGGGTCATAACATTTGCTATCATCTCTCTTTTTAAGTCTGAAAAGACAGGGTAGTGGGATGGGAGTATATGATGGCTGACTTCAAGCATCTGAAAGGCTGTTATATAGACAAAGGATTAGTCTTGTTCAGCTTAGCTCCATAAGGCAGAGATATGAGCAAATTTTGACTTGTTATGAGGGAAAACTTCTTAACAATGAGAGCTATACAAAATTGGAAAAGACTGCCCCAGGCAGTAGTAGATTTCCTCTAACTAGACTCTTCAAGCAGACAGAGGTTGGATGGATTGCCACTTATTGAATATGATGGAGAAGGAGATTCACATTTAGATACAGACTGAACCAGATGGCCTTTGAGGTCCTTTCCAACTCTGATATCTATGGTTTTAACCAATATGATGGCAAAGTACTGAGACAGGATTTTGTGGAACATTAAAATGTTAGGAATGAACAAATTTCTAGAGCTCATTGAGGCTAGTCTCCTCATTCAACAATTGAAGCAATTGAATAAGAGGAGAACCAGCAACATTTTGAGTAATGGTAACTTAATGATCCAAAAGCATTACTGCCAATAGGAATGTAGTTAATTGAGTCTGTTCAGGGGATGGTGACAGACAGGTTCATAGGATCCAGATGTCACTATGTCAAAGCTTCGCCAAGGTAAATAGGGTGATCAGGCCTATCAGCCAATGAGATTTGCTTCATAGTAAAACATTGCTCCCCTTGGTATGAATGAGTGAATTAGATGAATGAAAAAAACATCTATTAAGTGCTTACTGTGTACAAAGCACCAGGGATACAAATTTAAAAATGCGATCTCTTCTCTAAAGAAGTTCCCATTCCAATGGTGGGAGACAACACATACAGAAAGTGTCAGCGGTAAGGCACAAACAAAGATAGGATGGTTCCATGATTCTTAGGGTATAGAAGTAAAGAAAATGGTGATGCATCTTCTTTCATGTCATTCCTACTGATAAATCTATGCCTATTTCTGATGTTGAATCAATTCACAGTGCCAACATCTTTGGAAGTTAAGAACTTTCTTTTCCAAGTCTTCAATGGATGTGGTTCCTGAGGAGAAAGGAACTGTACTAACCAAAGCCATAGCATGACAGGGGTTGCTTCCTGGGCCGATGGCTTCTGGGGTTAGGATAGAAGCAAGCCTGGGAGTCTGGTGAGTGCTGTCACTCCTGAGATTTTGGGGATCATTTCTCCAGAAGTAAGAGTTTGTCATTGGGTGGTGGTAGTGGCAGCAATGAGGAAAGCAGACCCTTCTTCTCAGTGATTCCTCCCCTCAATGATGGCTGCAGAGGCTGAAGTGGAAAGGGGAGACAGAGGCATAGCTATTCCCAGTGTTCTGGCATGTATTTCCTCAGGGTATCTTGCTGGTTCAACTATGGAAAGCACCCCCACACACACACACACACCTATGTGTCTTTTGGTTCCACTTTTATGTTTATTGTTTGACACTGACCCATGATTTTTATCAGAATGGGAGAACTTCTAGCATGAAAACTCCCTCCATAGATGCAGATCAGTAAAAATCTTAGAGTGTTACCTGGGGAACGGAGAAGTTCAATGACTTCCCTACTGTCATATAGTCAGAAGCAGGGCCTGAACCTAATTTTATTTGTCAGTCAGTAAATAAACATTTTTGGCACCTATTATATGCCAGGCACTGTGCTATACACCAAGACAATGTTCTAAGAGCTTTTGGCTCCAACAATGGCCTTCTATCTACTATATCATACTACCTTTCCAATTGCTTATAAAAGTATTTATAGAAATCTAAAGTAGAAATGAGAGTCTTTGTACTGAAAAATTCTTTTTTTAGTGAAAAAACATTTAATGAATTCCTACTAAGTTCCAAGTGCTATGCTCAGTACTGGGGATGGATGACAACCATGGAAAGACAGTCTGCGGTCAAGTTCACACTTTGGGAGGGGGAAACAACATATTATTAGAGAGTTCAACTGGGTAAATGAAAACACTTTTAAAAGTTCTAATTCCTAAAAGTCATAAGAATGTGCCAGAGGGGCAGATTGCATGGCAGTCTGGATTAGTTTCTAGGTAGTTTAGGGTAAGAGTTGAGTAAGTCATAGTTCAGTTGGATCTGACAGAGATGAGGAATCTGCCTGTCTTTTATTAGTAGTACATGTGAATAATTTTTACAATTGTTTATAGCATGTTTAGAGTATAGAATGTTTATAGTATAGAACATAGCATTTTGTTCATATTGTTGAAGAAAAATTAAAATAACACATAGATAAACAAAGATAGCCGTGGAAGACAGCTACAACACAAGGGGGGAAAGGATAAAGAGACTGGTTTGGAGATTATATTGGAGGATTAAAGAGAATGACACTTAAAATTTCACCCTCTGCAATGTATTAATTGAGTCTTCTCACTTCTTTCTAGTTGTTTCTCTGGCTAATCTTTGGGCTTCAGCATAGCCTTCAACTTTTGAACCCAGCAGGTACATATCTACTCAACATTCATGTTCTTAGTCATGTTATCCAGTTTAGTGAATTGGTCTTTGTGGACAACATCTCTATTTTTACTCATTTTCCTGCCATTTTCTTTCCAGTTGTGAATCCATTTATTCATACCTTTGGGGACAAATTGATTATCTGTGTACACAGTGAGTCTGTTCTTATTTTGGGCCTTTGCTTGCTCGATCACTTTGGTAGCTGCTTCTAATGATGCTCTTTGTTTTGTCTGTCGTCCAGAATGTGTACTACTTATGTTTAGATTATGGTGTGGTCCCCAGCACACACCAATACCTCCTTGCCCTCCTCTTTTGTTATTTTTGCAGGCACCCTTGACATAACACAGTGTTAAGGTCTGATGCCTGGTGTGGTTGCCTGTATGGATTTTCAGAGCCTCTAGTCTGCCAGCCATACTCATAGCTCCTTGAATTGTGTTTCCAACTCATCTCCAGACTCTCCAAAGGCTTGGTGAAGAAAGAAAATGAGTCTGACCTTCAGAGATTGGGCTAAAAATTCTTTATTAATAAAAGTTTAGAACAACCACCATGGAGAATATGATAAGTAGTTAACAAAAGGTTGATGAGTAAGGAAAATAGTTTAGCTGAGGTCAGATAGTCAGCATGGTTTCATGACTTTCTCCAACAGTCTGACAGCCCCAGATCAGGAATAGAGGAAACAGATGGCAGAGGCTATACAGCACTGAAAATCATCATGACAGAATGTCAAGTATTCCAGGATACCTAGAATGCTAATGACTATGAATGGCTGACCAAGCAGTCCAGGCTAGGAAAGAAGACAGGTGGTGAAAGAAATCAGGCAAAGAATTAAGATACTAGGGAGGAGCTAAGAGCCCAAAGGTCACAAAAAAGGGAAAGAACAGATTCAAGAGGAAGGAGAGATTAGAGGAGGTGAAAATTGAGGAAATTACGGTTAGAAAGAGAAAGCCCCACATTCAAGATGTTGGAAATAAAGCATTTCTAAGTGACATTGGTGTCCAAGTTGTGTTTATAACAATGAGTTACTGATATGGAATAGATAATGTCACTTGTAGATGACAAGCAAGGAGATCTATGAAGCCAAGTTGTTAGATGGGCTATCAGTATGATGGCCCAAATAAGAGAAGACAAAATAAGAATAAACTTAGAAGTTCTTTGGAATATTAGCAATGGATTCACTGCCTAATCTAACCTTGCTTATGTCTCCCACTGAAATATAAATGGTTTGTCTTGCATTTCTTTAATGTCAAATCAAAATTTAATCCATGTTCAAATTAGTCCTAGTCAGTTTTCCAGTAAAAACCTTGCAAATTGTGTCCCTCCAGCCCATCAAGAGAACTACATGTGCTTACCAACAATGGATCCCTGAAGATCCCAGCTTAGATTTCTAAATTCCCTGCTCTCATCTTCTGCTTTTTATTTATGGGTAAAACATTAAACAGGGAGGTTACCAAGTAGCACAATTGTTCTATGATCATCTTCCCCAGTCTCAAAGTAGTAAATTTTCTTGTTTCTTAAACATGACTTTTTGCCCTTTGGATTTGTAACTTCTGTCATTTCTAAGGTATAGATAGTAGTCCCTTAGCAACCATCACACTCCTAGGATCCCACCTGAAGTAGTGCTAGTACAGACTTCCTTTTTTAAGAAGGACTTAGAATTACAATAACTTCAGCTATGCTAGAATATAACTTTCAAAAATATATTTAGGCAGAACATAGAAAAGTTTCAAAACATAGATAAAATTGATGATATATATATACATATGCATTTATACATATGTGTGTATTTCTCCATAGTCCCACTCACATGAACTTGACTGTTTAGAAGTTACCATATTTTGCCACATAATCATTGCGCCCTGTTTTTCTTCAGTTCAAAAATTGGTTTATAACTTTTCATCATATAATCATTACATGGTATAATTCTATTCATCATGCCACTTAAAAGATACAGAGCAGCAATGTATTCACCAGTGGCATATGGATATACATTTATCTCTTGCACATTGCTAGCCCCTGAGCCTAGAATTCTCAGTGCACACACACTGTCAATATATTTCCAAAAACCAACCTGCATGGTTTATCTAGAGTGCTGCAGTACTAACAGTATTGTCAGGCAACCTAATGAAGAGCTATAAGTGCAAGGTGGAGCAGGCAGGCAAGCAAAACTGTCATGAGTAAGTCATGTGATATGGTAAGACTTGCATCTTCCTGTGCTAGGTAAATTATATAGTTTATCTGCCAGCAATACAGTTAATAATAAGTGATTTCTAAGTAATACTTGCACAATTTTTTTTAAAAAACCCTTCACATAATGGCCACACCCCATTTTTTTTGCAAAAATTTGGTATAAAATCTGTAGTGATTATGCAGTGAAGTAAAATATTCTGGAACAGAGCCCAAAGTTGATATATAGAAAGAAGAGGAAAGAGGCTGAACTGGAGATCTTCTAAACTCTCATTTTCTCAGAGCAAGTTCTTGGCTTTTTGGTATTCTCTTGCTTTCCTGATACTCACAAAGCACTTACAAGAGTTAGTCCCACCAATGGCTCCTTCTGAGAAACTAGCTGCCCAGACCCTGGAACAAAGTAAACAGACTCAGGATGCCAAATGGAAGAAGAAACATCACCAGGCACAAGCAGATATTTAAGATGCTAGCCACTGTCCTCTGCTTGTAATCATCTTCTGTCCATGAGCCTGAATTGTGGTGCTTCTTTTATCCTGCCTGACTCCAACCTCTCATGCTTCTGACTTTCATTTAGCAACCTCCTCCACTCTCAATTTCTATTTTATGTGCTATATTTTCCACTTCAGATACTCATATTCCTGCCCCCAGCCTAGTAACTTGCCTCTACCTCCAGGTCCTAATTGACACCTTAGCAGAAAGTTATTGATGTCGATTAAAAATAGAAAAGCAGATTAGTAGAATAAACTCTATCCACAAGCAAGGCTTAGAAGGAAACTATAGCCTAATAACTGGCAAACCTAATAACACAAATTAATGGGGAAGGAGTAGGAAGGGGTGGGAAAGAGGTGCTTTTTATTTAACAAGAACTACTGGGGAAACTGAAAAGCAGCTTGACAGAAGATAGGTTTATGTCAACCTCTTACACAATACCCCACAATAAATTCTAAATAAATAAGCAATCTAAATGTAAAAGGTCACCTTCTTAAAAATAGAGGAAAATCAACTCTGGTTAGGGGGAAAAAGCACAACCAGACAAAAGGTAGAGTTTATAAAAAGAAAACAGATAATTTTGATTATATAATGTAAACAAAATCAGTGTAGCTAGATCATTTTGCATGAATAAAATCAGTGCATCTAGAATAAGAAGAAAATAATTAGATCAAGGGAAATTATTACAATCAACACATCAAATCAAAAATCGTTTATTCAGTGCTTACTATGTGCCCAGCACTGTGCCCTAATTATTCAGGTATTTGAATTCTTTATATTTATGCCTGGAAAAGATCTTCTGAATCATCTAAGCCAACCTTGTCATTTTATAGATGAGAAAACTGAAGCTTAGGGAAATTAAATGACTTGCCTGAGAACAAAACATTATCTGGTAGTAGAGACGTGATTAGAACCCAGGTCCCCTTACTCCTATTCTAGCATTCCATTGCTTCTTATAAAACCTTGTCTCAGATCTCCCCCCACCGCCCCCACCCCCACTTCACTGAAATACACATGTTAGAGCTTCATTAAGGAATTTCCTTGCATACAGTAAAAACCAGTGTTATACTGAGTGTGAACCAGGTCTTTGAGATGTAAGTGGGGGAACATTTTACAGCAAAACCCATCTCAACATGAATCAAGAAACTGCTTGCCATTTTCCCTTGGGAGCCGTGAAAGCACTAACTTAATAGAGGCCCCTTTAAGCACTTTTACAGATATAGCTTTGCCCCATGGAGACATTGTTATCCTGAGATTTCTCTGAACTTCTAGATTCTTATTTGTTTTATATTAAACTACTCTGCCTCCCTACCCTTTAAGTCTCACTGACTACCACAATATACAAACAACTCCATCAACCTAGTTGCTCTCAGTCAAAATAATCCTCCTTTGGGGGAAAGTTTAGGATTTAATTTCCTTTTTGTCTGGCTCTATCTTTTGCTCTCATTATTACTGGGAAGCATGGCGTAGGAGATACAGTGCTAGACTTGGAGTCAGGAATAATAATATAAAAATAACTATAATAGTAGCTAGCATTTACATAGCACTTTAAGGTTACAAGAGCATTTTATTTATTATCTCATTTGACTCCCACAAAACCCTAAAGGGTAGGTGCCATTACTAACCCCATTTTACAAATAAAGAGAGATGAAATGACTTGCCCAGGGTCACACAGTTAGCAAGTGTCTGAGGTAGGATTCGTTGGCCAGTCAGTAAACATTTATTAAATACCTACAATGTACCAAGAACTGTGCTAAGAATTAGGGATACCTACAAGGGCAAAAGATGGTCCCCCACCCTCAGGAAGCTCACAATCTAATGGGGGAGATAACAAAGAAATATGTTCAAACAAGCTACTTAGAATTAAGAGAGATTGGGAAACACTTCTTATAGAAGATGGGATTTTAGCTGTGACTTGAAGGAAGCCAGAGGATTAAGGAGATGGAAGTGAGGAGGGAGAGCATTCCAGGCGTGGAGCAGGAGGGAAAGATAGAGAAAATTCCCAGAGCTGAGAGATGGAGTATCTTGTTCATAAAATAGCAAGAAGACCCATGTCACTGGATTGAAGAGTGAGGGGTTGGAGGAAGGAGAGGATAAGATGTTGTTCTTTGTCCTTTATTTAGAAGAGGATCAGTGACATCCTGGGATGATGTCTTGACTTGTGCACAAATTTGATTTACATGAGACAGAGTTACACAGTCATCAGCCCCACTCTCTTCTAGAGTCATCAAAGTCCAGTGGCAAGACAAGTGAAGATGACTGGCAATGGCCTAGGATGCAGTGGATGACCTTGGCATCTTTAATGTCTGAACAAGCTCTAAGCACTCCACAGTGTCTGCTTCAGCTGCCTTCACAATCATTGGAACAAACTGTTCTCATGTGCCCATTCCGCCTAGGGGAAGTCTTCATATCCTAGAGATAGACATCCCCCTTACTCATCAATGGGTTTGAGGCCCCTTGATTACCTTCAATCTGGTTTAGCCTATCTGTTGAGATGGCTTTATCAGGGTGTGGCCACTGCACATGTTATACCTTCTTGGAGCCACAGGTAAGAGTTGGGTGAGGGTGGACACCAAAAGTGGATAAGCAGCCCTTAAAAGGGCTCACAAGTCCTAAAAACAAAGGTACTAGTTTTCCCTAAATATTCCATATACCCCAAGGGTAAGATATAAGAATTTTAGAAAGGTAGGGGAAGGAAGTTATAAAGGGCTTCGAATATCAAATGAACTCAAGTCTTCATGAGTTCCATTCCAGCATACTATATCCCCTAGGTACATATCAGGAAAATCTCAGTTTTAATTCTACCTCAGATATTCACTAATTATGTGTGGCTGGACAATTGACTTAAACTCTCTGTGACTCAGTTTCCTCACCTGCAAAACAGGGATAATGATAACACCTTATCATAACTAAGCCTTACCCTACCCAAAAGGACTCTTGTAAGGCTCAAATGGCATAATGTATGTAAAGCAATTTGCAGATATTAAAGAATTATATGAATGTGAGCTCATTTTATTGTACTTGTTTGTGTCTATGTTGTACAGGCTACCTCTACCACCCCAAAAAGAATGTATGCTTCTTGAGGGCAAGGACTGTGTTAGTTTTTGTAATTGTTTCTCCAGGATCTAGTACAATGCCTTGCTCAGAGCAAACAATCAACATTATTGAATTTAAATGCAGCCAAAATTGATCTTTATGGATGAAAAATTGCATTCCATGGAGGGAAGGTTATTCATCCCAAGATGTATAGTTACATGGAATGTTCATGCCAACCCCAGGATTAGAACCCTGGTCTCCTGACTTCCAAAATATTGATCTTTTCATCACACCAAAATTTCTGATTATTTTTCATTCTGTGATAAATATAGTCAAAATTGTTCCTAACTTATTCCTCATGTCCAGCAACACCTTTCTTCTAACACGCTGGGTGAGACTACAACTCATTGAGACCCCAACCACCTTCTTCAAGGTGGATTAGTTGCCACAACAAAAGCTAGCCACTATAGGCATCCTTCCTAATTATTACACTCAAGTTAAGATTCTTTTTCTAGGACCTACACTGAGCCACACATTGAAATTCTTTTTGGAAGCTCCCCTGGTTTCTAGGAGCTCCAACATTCAGCATATTAAACACAATTTATCCATTTAATAAACATTTAGTAAACACCCACTGAATGCCCTAATGGCTCGCTTTTCTACAGCTCTTTAAGGTTTACAACGTACTTTCATCATAATAACCCAGTAAGGTTATTGTGACAATGGGCAAGCTATTCTTCCTCTTTTAGGCCCCAGTTTCCTCAACTATAAAATGAAGCAATTGGACTAGCCCCGAGGTTCTTATTTTGGGCTCTGTAAAATTTTTTAAAAAAATATTCTTATAACTACATTTCAATATAATAGATTTCCTTTGTAGTTTTGTGTATTTTATCTTATGCATTTAAAACCATTATTCTGAGAAAGAGGCGATAGATATTCTTGCCAAAGGGGTCAATGATACAAAAAAGCCTAAGAGACTCTAGATCTCTGCATCCCTTCTCTACTGCTCTAAATCCTATGATTAAATCCATTCTACAGATAAAGAGGTATTAAGTGGTTTGTTTAGGATCACGCAAGTATGTGACTAGTGACTAGTAAGTGTCAAAGTCAGGACTTAAGCCTCATGTCCTCTAACTCTTATGTGCCTATCAAAACCCTATCTTAGAATTCAGGGCCAGGTAGGAGGATGTTGGGGAGGAGATAAAAAGCTAGAGACATGGTCTCTATTCTCATGGAGATTTCATTCCATCAGAGAACAGAAGATGTGGACATCAAAAATATAAGGTAGAACAGCATAAATGGATAAATGCCATATTAGGGGTACAAATACCTCTCTGGGAATTCTGAGGAAGGAGAAATCATTCGTCCGATAGTTGTTAGAGAAAACTTCACAGAGCTCTCTTCACAGACTAAAATAACACCTTTCTAAAGGCACATAGCTTACAAACATGGGAAAACATTTAAAGATACTAAAAGAATTATTCACTCTATGGAGACAGAGAAGATTCTTTGTCATCTGGCCTGAGCACCCATCAAAAATACATTTGAATGCTTCAACGACGCAGTAGAGGAAAAGACACTTCCACGGTTGGGCCCTCCTGGAAGAGAACAGAGTCTGCTGAAATACAGGCGAAGAAAATTGGTCATGATGGAACAGATGAAAGGTACAATGCTGCCAAGCTGACAAAGGATGTGAATACCTTCCAGAAATCATTGGTTTTGTTTCTCTTGCCATTGCTTGTTGGAGCAGGTACAGAAGGTCCAGGTTTAAATTTAGCCTTTGGAAATGAGTCTGAATAGGAGAACGAGTTCCTTCAATGCTCTTTTTTCCCTATAAAACCCTGTAACATTTAGTTAAAAATTTAAAAAATGGACAAAGTTAATCTTGAGAATCCAGTCCACACATCAAACAACCAAAGAAAATCCCATACACCAAAACATTAAGATAAATATAAGGGTATACATATGCACACATATACATACGTGTATATAAAAATGGATGTGTGTTTATATGTATAAATATATGTATTTACATATGTATTTATGTATGTCTATACATGTTATGTGATACATATGTATATATCTCAAGATGGGCATTTTTTGGTGTTAGAACTATCATAAAATTTGAGCATACTACAGAAAATGTACAGCAAAAAGAATTTATTTAAAACCATGTTTTTCATTTTTAAGTTGCATGTTATGCTAAGACAAAATGGGAAATACCATGCACTGATGATAGCACTATTAAATGTATCCATTTAACAAGTGGGCTATTTTGAGTGATCCTATCCCTAGGGGAAAAACAAGACTTGGGTTTTTTTAGAAAGTGTCTATTAATTCTAATACACCCCACCAGAAACCAATTCTGTGACATTATGGCAAAGGATCTTAACTCTTTCTGTGTCATGAGCTATTCTGGCAGTTTGCTGAAGTGTATGAACCCTTTGCTCAGAATAACATTTTTAAAAGCATAAGATAAAAAAACAGGATTATCAAAAAATCCAATTATATGGAAATACAGTTTTCAAAGTATTTAAAAAAATTCTTGGACTCCAAGTTAAGGACCCCAGGTCTAGGGAACTGTGATCCAGAAGAATCATTTACAATAATTGGTTGGTTGTTGGTTTTTGTCCTTCATTCTCAAAGAGGACCAAAATGACCTTACTATGCCAGAGTCAAGTTACAGTGTGTCTGACTGGCTGATAGACCAATATGATCTTGGAATGTTCTACCACATGTCAGGCACAAATAGTCCATGTAAATATTTAGGGTGGATTCTCTAAATTTGCACATTTAGTGTTTCTTTTGAGCTACTTCAATTCTGCCCTGCTTGTGTTCAATACAGCAGTCCAAAGTTCTTACAATAATTAATAGATACATACACACACATACACACATATATACATATATACATACATATACATATATATATATAGCTATTGATATAGTAAAAGAAGACATGCTATGGTACACAGTCGCATAGCAGGCAGATGAATGCATGGCATTGTCTACTATGGAACATTCTTAGAAAACCTTCCATCCTTAAGCATAGTGTGAACCTTCCTTACTGTCACACCTTCAGCACTGGGTTACCAATGATGAAAATGGAGAATTAATATTGGATGAGATCTTATTAAGGATCATACCATTTGAAGAGCTGAACTAACTCTGCCAGACCAATGGGATATCATTTAAATCCCTAGAACTGTGGCTCATTAGGTGGCATGACATAACCCCAAAAGAAAATTTCCATCATAGAAATTTAGAGCTGAAAATAACTTTAAAATGCATCACTGCCAGTGCCTTTATATTACAAATAAGGGACAAAGAAATTGTCTTGCTAGATTAGCTAACTAATGTCAGAGCCAGGTCTGGTCTCCTGCCTCCCCATTCTACTGCTCTCTCCATTGAGCCATAGTGGCTCACAAGTAACAGTGATCACATGACTAGGATCATAGATTTAGAGCTAGAAGGGACAATTGCTTCTTATTTACATATATTTGCTACAATTATATACCATCCCTATATTTCATTAAAGCAGATTATTTAAGATAAGTAACTATGTCCCAGAGAAGTTAAGGGATTTGCCCATATTCACAAAGGCAGGAAGTAGCAGAACTGGTATTCAAACCCAAGTCATTTGCCTCCAAATTCAGCAGTCTTTCCAATATGGGGCACCAGTGTAAGGTCAATGTCCATTTTTTAAGACTCTGAGATTCAGGAGCTGTTTCTTTTTTAGCTTGTAAGAAGTAGGGTGTCTTTCTGCCATCCATTTTCTTTTTAAAAAATGTATTTTTACTTATTTCATTAAATTTTACCAATTACATTTAAAAAAATTTTTAACATTCATTTTTCTTATTTTGAGTACCAGATTCCCTCCCTCCCTCCCACGCTTTCCCCACTGCTTAAGAAGGCAAGCAGTAGTATATCACTTACGCATGTGAAGTCATGAAAAAAAATTTCCATATTAGCTATGTTGTAAAAGAAAACACACCAAAAAACCAAGAAAAAAAGGAAGTGAATAAAATATGCTTCAATCTGTACTCAGAGTTGATCAAGTTCCATCCCTGGAGGTGGATAGCATTTCTCATCATTGGTCTTTTGGAATAATCTTGGATCATTTTGTTGATCAGAGTTGGTAAGTCTTTCACAGTTGATCATCAGTACAACATTGTTGTTACTGTGTACAATGTTCTCTTGTTTCTGCTCTCTTCACTTTGCATCAGTTCATATAAGATCTCCCAGGTTTTCCTGAAACCTTCCTGCTCATCATCTCTTATAGCACTATCACATATTACAACTCGTTCAGCCATTTCCCAATTGGTGGGCATCCCTCAATTTCTAATTCTTTGTCACCATAGAAAGAGTTACTATAAATACTTTTTATACGAATAGGTCCTTCTCCCTTTTCTTTGATTTCTTTGGGATACAAACCTAATATAGTATTGCTAGAGCAAAAGGTAGGCCCAATTTTATAGCCCTTTGGGCATAGATCCACATTGTTCTCCAAAGTGGTTGAACCAGTTTACAACTCCATCAACAATGCGTTAGTTTCCCTATTTTTCCACATCCCTTCCAACATTTGTCATCTTCTATTTCTGTCATATTAGCCAATCTGATAGGTGAAATGGTATCTCAGAGTTGTTTTAATTTGCATTTACTTAATCAATAGTGATTTTTTTCATTTGACTATTGATAGCTTTGATTTCTTTTTCTGAAAAAAATTTATATCCTTTGGCCATTTATCAATTAGGGAATGCCATTTCTTTTCTACATCTCCTGCTTTTATCTTGATTCTGAGCCCAGTCAGATGCTTTGGGCAGATGAGCAAGACAGGGACATTGAAGGCTTCGAGAAATACTGTTAAGGAGCCCTAACTCTTCTACCATGACTACAATGACCTCCTCTACCTGCTGAAATCTGATCTAGCCTTCAAGACCAACTCAAATGCCTCCACCTTCATGAAGCTTCCTCTGATTCAAGATGAAAGTGATCTCCTTTGAACTCCAAGAGACTTTGTATCTTTCCTATGCATATATCACATTCTGTGTTATTTTATGTCTTTTTGTGAGAGCTAGAGGGCATGGTAGATAGAGTGCTGGGCCTAGAGTCAGAAAGACCTGAATTCAAATTCATCCTTAGACAGTCACCAGCTTAACCTCTGTCTATCTCAGTTTCCTCAATTATAAAATGGGGGTTAAAATAGCACCAGGGCTGTTATGAGGATCAAATGAGTTAATAATTGTAAAGCACTTAGCACACAGCCCAGCACATAGTAGGCACTAAATAAATGCTTATTCCCTTCCTTTTGTGCTCTATTCTGCTTTGTATTATGTTTGTGTTGATTACTTTCTACACTAGATTTTAAATTCCTGAAGCACAGGGAGTCGGCATTAAGGATTACACATTATTCCCCTCTCTAAACTACTCTAGGCCCATTAAGCATCTTACAAATTCAACACGTATTCAATAAATGTTGCAGAATGTATCTGACCTAACTCTAATTAGCTGTTTAAATCTATTCCCATTCTGGAAAACCTATGGTGTTTAGAGTTCCAGGCCTGGAGTCAGGAAGACCTGAGTTGAAAGCTGGCCTCAGGCACTTACCAGCTGCCTGAGCCTGAGCATTTGACCTCTGTTTGCTTCAGTTTGGGGCCAGCTAGATGAACACAGCAGATGGAGTGCTGAACCTGGAGTCAGGAAGACTCATCTTCCTGAATTTAAATCCTCAGATACTTACTAGCTGTGTGACCCTGGGCAAGTCACTTCACCCTATTTGCCTCAGTTTCCTTATATGTAAAACAACCTAGAGAAGGAAATGGCAAATCACTCCAGGATCTTTGCCAAGAAAACTCTAAATGGAGTCACAAAGAGTTGAACACAACTGAACAACAACAAAAAATGAGAGTGACAATGAGAGCACCTACTTCAAAATGTTGTTGTGAAGATCTAGTAAGATAATATTCATAAGGCATTTAGTACAGTGCTCGGCACATAGCTGGTGCTATATAAATGCCTCATAATGTTATTACAAGAAATCATGCCTTATGAAAATCAGTTGAAGGAAATGAGAGCTTTTAGTCTAGAAAACAGAACACTTAGGAGCACAATGATAGCTGTTTTTAATTCTTTGAAGGGTTGTTCCATATAAAAGAAGTTAACCTTATTTAGCTTGAATACCAAGGATAGAACTAGAAGCTGTAGAGGAAAGTTGTAAAGAAAAAGATCCCGTCTTAGGAAATGAAAAAAAAAACTTTTTAGCATTTAGAGTCTCAGTGTCCTCACTTGTAAAATGGAGGTGATAGTATTTGTGCTACCTACTTCATAGGCTTATTTGGGGAAAGCACTAGAAGTGCGGTGGAAATGTATGTGTTCTTATTACCAGAGGTAGCTATAGCATTCTGCCTTCAGGCTACCTCCCACTCTAAATTTAACTATTTTGCATATTAGTCCTCTATCTCCAGTTTCTCTGACAAACATTAATGCTCAGCTTTATTCTGCCCTACTGCCACCCACTCCACCCCTTGCTTTCCTTGGACTAATAGACCCAAATTTCAATATCTCACCTTGCTCTTCAAGGCTCTCCAGCCACTAATAGCATTTCCCTATAAATCTCTTAAACAGGACCCTTGAGCTACCACTGATATAACAACCTACTTACCCAGATTATGGATATTACCTAGTACCCCACTATATGGAGTTTCCAGCTGGGCTCTTTACCATGTTACTGAAGGGCATACTCTTCCTAATCCTGAAGTCAGGATCATTTGGGGGTTCTTGGTTTGTTTGTTTTGGTGGGGGGAATGAAGAAGGAAGAGTTTGGAGCTGTGATTTCATCACTGTCAGTAACTTCTAGAGTAGAAACTCCCATCAGAGGGCTGTGGAGGATAGGCACACTAATGCACTGCTGATGGAGCAATGAATTGGTCCAATCATTCTAAAAAACAATTTGAATTTGCATCAAAAAGGGGCTAAAATATATACATCCTTTGGCCCAGTGATACCACTGTCAGGCATATATCCCCAAGAGGTCAGAGATGGAATAAAAGGATTCGTATTTGCTAAAAATTTTATGGCAGCATTGTTTGCTATAGAAAAACCTTAACACAAAGTGGATGCCTGTCAATTGGAGAATTAACAAACAAATTGTGGTATATGAATGTAATGCAAGAAATGACAAAAACAAAAAATTCAGAGATACGAAGAGTTGGAGGGTTGAATACAATTTGAAATTAGCAGAAATGTTAAAATGATTTAAGTGATGACCACAATAGTAGCAATAGGTGTATCAAAAAAATCTTTATTAAATGTCTACTAGGTGCTGTGCTAAGTGTTAAGGATATAAAAAAAGCCAAAAGACAGTCTCTGTCCTCAAGGAGAGCATAATCTACTGGAGGAGATAAGCAAATAAATATTTGTAAAAAGCTATATACAAGATAAATAGAAAATACTTAACAGAGGGAGCACATGTGAGTTAAGAGGTTTGGAGGCTTCCTACAGGAAATGAGATTTTAATTGATATGTGAAGGAAATCAGGGAAGCCATTGGTGGAGGTTAGAAGGGAGAACATTTCAAGTATGAGAAACAGCCAAAGAAAATGCCCAGAGTCAAAAGATGGAGCATTTTGTTTGCGGAATGGCAAGGAGGAATGTCAGTGGATCAGAGTATATGATGGGGAATAAGTTTTAGAAGACTGGAAAGGTACAAGAGGGCTAGGTAATGAATGCCAAACAGGATTTTGAATTTGATCTTGGAGGCTACTGGAGTTTGTTGAGAAGTGGGACACTTGGTTGGATGGATCTGCATTTTTGGAAAAGCATTTTGGTAGTCAAAGAATGGATTGAAGTGGGGAGAGACTTAAGACAGACATACACAACAGGAGGCTATTGCAATAGTCCAGGGATGAGGCAATGAGGTCCTGTACCAGAATAGTGACAATGTCAAAATCTCAAAATAGAGAAGGGGGTGTATTGGAGAGATTTTGCAAGATGAAATTGATAAGTCTTGGCAACAGATTGGCTATGTAGGTTGAGAGATAGTGAGGAGTCAAGCATGACATACCTAGGTTGGAATACAACTCAATGCAGTGACCAATCACAACCTGAGAAGACTGATGATGAAGCATGCTGTCTATCTTTTAGCAAAGGTGATGGACTAAAGGCAAAGAATGAGACACTCATTTTTAGATGTGGCCAATGTGGCCACTTAGTTTCCTTATCTTTATTTTCCTTATCTTTATCTGTTACAATGGAGAGTTTCTATCGGGTGGGAGAAGTGAGTTAGTGAGTAATACTGGAAATGGGGGGGGGGGGGGAGGGAGGGAGGGAAAACATTAAAAATGCCAAGAACAAAATAAAAAAATGTTTAGAGAGGAACTCAGTCATTTTCATACTAATTTTAAAAGATAATAAAATTTTTAAAAAACAAACTTTGTTAACATATATTTACAATACCATATAAATCCCTCTTTTATTTTTGAAATATTTATTTGTTGATTTTAAGTTCATAACAAAAGTAAAATGTAATTATTTTAAATGGTTGGTTGGTTGTTGTCCTTCATTCTTGAAGAGGACCAAAATGACATCACCATGCTAGAATCAAGTTTCAATGTGTCTGACTGTGGCTGATCAGACCAATATGAGCTCAGAATGCTCTGCCACAGGTCAGGCACAAATAGTCCATGTGAACATTTGGGATGGATAATCTAAATTTGCACATCCTGTGTTTCCTTTGAGCTGTTTCAATTCTGCTTTGCTTATAGAGCACAGTACCTTCTCTGATGTGGGCATGCCATGCTGAGTGGTCCTGTGCCCGTGTCTCCCAAGTCACACAATCAATTTCAAAGCTCTTAAGAGAGACCTTGAGAGTGTCCTTGTATCACTTCTTCTGATCTCCATGTGAACGCTTGTGCTATGTGAGTTCTTTATAAAATGGTCTTTTTGGCAAGCATACATTTTGCATTTGAGCAATGTGGCCAGCCCATCAGAGTTGTTCTGTCTATAGCAGAGTCTGAATGCTTGGCAGTTTAGTTCGAGTAAGGGCCTCAGTGTCTGGTATTTTATCCCGCCAGATAATCTTTTCAGTTTCCTTGCATAGCACTGGTAGACTGTCCAGATTTCACAGGCATACAAGGAGGTCAGCACAATGGCTCTGTAGACCTTAAGTTTGGTAATCAGTCTAATACCTCTTCTCTCTCATACTTTCCTTTGGAGCCTCCCAAACACAGAGCTAGCTCTGGCAATGTGTGCACCAACCTCTTTACCAATATGTACATTCCTGGAAAGTACACTACCAAGGTAAGTGAACTTAATCCACAGTATTCAAAACTTCTCCATTTGCTGTAACCAATGGTTCCATGTATGGATGGTGTGGCAGTGCCCGATGGAGCATTAGTGTTAATTAGTTAGTGTTAATTGTTAGGCCAAAATTAGCACAAGCAGCAGAGAATTGATCCATACTTTGTTGCATCTCAGCTTCAGAGGCTGCATTGAGTGCACAATCATCTGCAAACAGAAAATCATGCACCAACACTCCCTCCACTTTGGTCTTGGCTTATGCCTTTTCAAGCTGAAGAATTTGCCATTAGTGTGGTAGCTGACCTTGATGTCATGTTCTTCATCACTGAAAGCATTTGACAACATGGCTGAAAACATCATGCTAAAAAGCATGGGAGGAAGCACACAGCCTTGTTTCACTCCATTAGTGACTGGGAAGGCATGAAAGTATTGTCCGTTATCTAGAACCCAAGCAAGCATGCCATCACAAAATTTATGTACAATGCTGATGAACTTCTCTGGGCAACCAAATTTTGACATAATTTTCCATAAGCCATCACAACTACCAGTATCGAAGGCCTTCGTCAGATCTACAAATGTTGCATACAGACCTCTATGCTGCTCCTGCAATTTCTACTGGAGTTGTCAGGCAGAAAACACCATATCAACTGTTCCCCAAAGTGCTGCTTACTAAGCTGATCCTTCACCTGGAAGATAGTCATCTACCTGAGAGCCAGTGTATATTTTAAAAGGAAGGAAGGAAAGAAGGAAGGAAGACAGTACAGTACCCTGCTCCATCTTGCAACCTCCCCTCCACAAAAAAAAATTCCCTTGACCAAAGCAGATCAACAATTCATTTGTTATTTATTGTCTAGTAGTGTTGCCTGTGGGCACTGAGAAGCTAAGAGACTTTGCATTTTTATACAATATATGTCACAGGTAGGATTTGAATCCAAGTTTTCTTGACTCTTGACAGCAGCTTTTCATTTGCAAATAATTGATACAATTATATATTATCATTATTCATTAAAATAGATTGGTTAAGGACCTTTACTAAGCTCAAAAAGGATCTTCTATGTGCAGAACTCTAAGCTAAGCTTTGAGGCACAAAGATGAAAGTTTTCACAAACCCTGCTTTCCAGGGGCTTACAATAGAAAGCAATGCTTTATTGGCCTAAGAAGAATATTAGTATATGCCCTTAACTGTAATAAAACTTCACTTCTTTACAAAACAAAGCAAAAATAAGTTATGTAATATAAGCTACTCAAAAATTCAGTTTTTTCCCAACTGGTATCAATCAAGGGGTCAAGGAAAATGGCCACTTACTGGTCTTTTAAGGTACAGGTAAAATAAAAATGGTATTAGGGTCATTATTTAATACAAAACACTTAATTCTTTGTACACGATAAACACAAGTCCAAGTTTGCATGTTACCTTCCCCCATCCTTGACCCACTTGTGCAACCAGATTATCTCCTTCAATTGTTTATCCACGATGAGTTTTGCCATGCATTTTTCTGCTAGACAAAACCCTTTGTAATTTATGGGAAGCTGAAATCATGTGTTTCTGATTAGTTTATACTTTAGGGCATCAAAATACTATTTTGTAAGAGTTATTTCAGTGTCCAAACAATTTTTCAAAGCTTTTTTTTCCTTTCTTAGAAACAGAGGTCATCTTTTGCCCAGGGAAAATGAACCCAGATTTGGCTCAGCATCCCAAGATCATCCATTTGGAGCAGGCACTCAATTCGACAAAGTAGATGTCATATCCACCACAAAATCCCCAAATTCTGAACAGAGTGACGTAGCAGGAAAAACTGCCATTTCCTTTATAGCCTGCCATAAAGGATTTCAGTTTACTCCTTTTGGGCTTACTGTATGTTTTGGAAAGTACTTGTATAAGTCAAAATAAATCTTTTCAAGGGAAGTCCATTGGCTCCTGAGACCAACCACCAAGGGTTAGTTTTTCCATTCAAACACAGCATCTTTTGAGTGATGCCAAAAGATGCAATTGAAGAGATGCCCATTCTGTTTTGAAATTTTAAACCAGGCTGCATAAATTCTTTTGTTCAGGATTCTTTTCAAGCCATTTACTGCATGAATATGTGTGTTATAGACTTGTTCTGAAACAAGGAGAAATCTGAAAGAAAATTATCTACATCAACGCTTATTAGCAACATCAGTTACAGTCAGCAAAGGTTTATGAAGTATCTACAATCTGAATCTCATGCCACCCCTAATCTTTTGCTCCCAGAACTCTCTCCCCCTCATTCTGTTCCTTCTTGCTAAATGCACAATAATATCAACTTCATGTTTCTGGCTCCAACATCTAAGTCTCCTTTAGCTGAAACTAGAGCCATATAAAGATCACTCCTTTCTTCTTCTTCTTTTTTAAATTGTATTTGCATCCCCAGATCTCAGTACATTGACTAAACATTATTGCCCACTAGGAAACAGTATTAAATAAATACTGGTTGATTGATTATGGTATATGAACTCTGCCCCAAGTTAGCAACAAAAGAATATTGCATATAGATTATGATGGATTGTGTGTGGAGCCAAGATGGCGGCTGGAAACCAGGGAGTAGTGTGAGCTCCCTGGCAAGTGCCTCCAAAAACCTATAAAAAATAGCTCTGAACCAGTTCTGGAACTGCAGAACCCACAAAATAGCATAGGGAAGCAGGGCTCTAGCCCAGGACAGCCTGGATGGTCTCTGGGTAAGGTCTATCCTGCACAGAGCTGGGAGTGGAGGGGAGTGGATCTGAGCAGAGCAGAGCCCAGCCTGGGCAGCGCGGACAGACCAGACCGGGAGCTGGGCAGAGTGTGCCCTAGCGCCCTGAATCAGTGAGCTGTGGCAGTAACCAGACTTCTCAACCCACAAACACCAAGGACAACAGAGTAGGTTAGTAGAAGAAGCTGCTGGGAACTGGGATAGAGTTTGCAGTTTGGCCACCACCCCGGGGGCAGCAGAGGTGGGACAGCTTTAGAGCTGCAGTTGCTTCTGGCCCCAGGACCACCTGGTGGAAGGAATTAAGTGGTGGATCAGAGCAGGAGTGAAGAGCCTGCTGAAGATCTAAGTCCAGTCCAGGTTGGGGGTTCTTGGAGAAGGAGGAGTGCTGGTGTGGCAGAGCTGGCACATCCCCCAGGCTTGGAACATAGAACTCTTTAGTCTACAAGCAGTCATACCCCCATGAAAAACTCAAGGGTCAAGTGAGATGGCTGGGAACATGGCCAGGCAGCGAAAACACACCCAGATTCAGTCTCAGACTCTGGAATCCTTCTTTGGTGACAAAGAAGACCAAAACATACAGCCAGAAGAAGTCAACAAAGTCAAAGAGCCTACAACAAAAGCCTCCAAGAAAAATGTGAACTGGTCTCAGGCCTTGCAAGAGCTCAACAAGGATTTGGAGAAGCAAGTTAGAGAAGTAGAAGAAAAATTGGGAAGAGAAATGAGAAAGATGTGAGAAAACCATGAAAAACAAGTCG